>PYAF01001297.1:822169-867464 GCA_007407185.1 Glycine tomentella | reverse complement strand
GATTAGTGGCTAAAGGATTTACTCAGATAGAAGGCCAAGATTACCTGGATACCTTTTCTCTTGTGGCTAAATTGACCACTGTCAGATTGCTATTGGCTTTAACTGCCATTAATCAATGGCATTTAAAGCAATTAGATGTCAACAATGCCTTTTTACATGGCGATTTGCATGAAGAAGTGTATATGATAATTCCTGAAGGAATGCAAAATGCTAAACCAGGACAGGTTTGTAAACTTCAAAGGTCTTTGTATGGGCTAAAACAAGCTAGCAGACAGTGGTATGCTAGGCTGTCTTCTTTTTTGATTTCTCATGGATACAAACATTGTTCCTCTGATTATTCTTTATTCATTAAACATGAGTCCAAGACCATTACTGCTTTGTTGATATATGTGGATGATATTGTTCTAGCTGGTAATGACCTGACTGAAATACAAAGCATTACTCTTTTGTTGGATAATGCTTTTAGAATAAAGGACTTGGGAGATTTAAAATTCTTTCTTGGGTTTGAAGTGGCCAGAACTTCAGCTGGTATTAATATCTGCCAAAGGAAGTATGCTCTAGATATTCTTAATGATAGTGGGATGCTTGCTTCTAAACCTGTATCCACTCCTTCGGATTACACCACCAAGCTGCACAAAAATTCAGGATCTTTTCTTTCAGCTGAGGATGCATCCTGTTATAGGAGATTGATTGGGAGATTGATCTACTTAACTAATACTAGACCTGATATTACCTATGCTGTGCAACATTTGAGTCAATTTGTTGCTGCTCCAACTTCAGCCCATCAACAAGCTGCCTCACGAATACTCAGATACATCAAGGGATCTCCAGGTGCAGGAATTTTCCTACCTGCTAGCAGTGTTGTTCATCTCAAAGGTTTTAGTGATTCGGATTGGACTGGTTGCCTTGATACTCGAAGGTCTATCACTGGGTATGCCATATATCTTGGTGATTCATTGATATCCTGGAAATCCAAAAAGCAAGTGACTGTTTCTAGAAGTTCATCAGAGGCCGAATACAGAGCATTGGCAAGTGTTGCTTGTGAAGTGCAGTGGCTCACTTTCTTACTCCAAACTTTTCAAGTTCCTTTTCAACAGCCTGCAATTCTGTATTGTGACAACAAATCTGCTCTCCATATTGTTGCCAATCCTGTCTTTCATGAGAGAACAAAACATATTGAAATTGACTGTCATCTTGTTAGGAAAAAGGTTTTGGCTGGTCTTGTGAAATTGCTTCCCATTTCTTCTGCAAATCAACTTGCTGATATCTACACCGAAGTCTTATTACCTAGTGCTTTTCAATTCTTGTACTCCAAGCTAGGAATGTCTAACATCCATTCCTAGCTTGAGGGGGGCTCTTAGTCAATATAGCTTTATTATTGTTAAATAACCATAGTTAAGGAGTTAGTTTAGCTTGGGTATTTTTGTAACTATAGTTACAGTAGCTTGGGTATCTTATAACCATAGTTACAGTAACTAACTATATATATCCAGCTGAGCTATTCATTTTGCTGTAACTATGAATTGATTTCAATAATAATCAATATTCGATCATTCTTTCTCTGTAAGCTTCCTCTGCAAGTTTTTCTTCTTCTTCTAGCTTTTCTTCTTCAAGCTTGTGCATCCATGGCTGATGCAAACTGTTTGATATCTAATTTCACGGAGGAGACTCTGATTATCATCAATTGTGAAGTACCTTAATTAATCTCTTCAATTTTCATTAGCAAGGCACGAAGCTCTTCCTCATGAATTTGTGGGTTATAAGCGTCAACAGAGATAAATGAGTATATCTTTCTTTTTTATTCACTTCAATCCTACAGCTACACCCCGAAGCCTTAATTTGCAGGCCATGAGCTTCCAATAACTTCACACTCTTTGCTTATCTCTACATCAATGCTTCTCACTGACAAATCAAACCACTCTGGCTCACAATTGAGAAATTTTCCCCTTTAAATTTTAGTTTAATGATATTTTTAGTCTATGTAAATATAGAAAAGTTCGTTTTTAGTCTATTTATATTAAATTGTTGTTTTTTAGTTTCTCATTTTATAAATATAACAATTGAATCTACTTACTGACTCTATCAACTAGACTTAAAGTGATTTAATTTTTGGCAATCAAAGAGCACTACAAAAGGTATGTAATATTACAAAAATATAAATTATACGTACAGTACTATAACTCTAGAGGGCCTCTTTATCCAATTGGTGTAATTTTTTCTATTAATTACCAAAATTGGTAGATTTTAAATAAATTACGAGATGGATAACTCGTGTTTTGAAATGCAATTTTAAATTGTTTCAAAACACGATTTTGGTTTTTGTATTATTTAAAAAAAAATGAAGAAATATGTTTGATTGATGATTTAGTATTTATATTTCTTTTATGTTACTAAACTGAAATTTTTATAACGACAATTTCAATGTTAACTTTCGGAAATTTCTATTAAAACCTTCCATGTTTACCAATATATCCTCTTTTTTAAATTATTTAAATGTACCCTCAACTAGAAATTAAGAGTTAGAAATTATTTGAGTGATATTCTACATTCAGAAGGTACAAGTCAACGAGAGGTTAAAAACTACATTGAACATATTGCATTTCTAAATCTAAAAGGTCAAAATCAACGAGATTTTAAATTTTTAAGTTATTTCAAATCACACATTGAACATTATTTTTTTAACAGTTTTCAAACCTTATTTTTTGAGTGTCAAATAAGCATATTGTTAGTGTTATATATATTATCTCCAATGAAATCCATATAACCTAATGTCTTTAGAAATTTGGCGATAAATTAAGTATTTTACTAAATTTTATTAAATATATTTTAAAAGCATGAGAACTTGATTTGAACAATTGAAACTAGAAATACTAAAATAAATACTAGGGACGAACAACACAATTAGGCATATATATGATATTTTAAGTATTTTATAGGAAGTTCCTTATTATGTTGGCCTACATTAAATAAATTTGACCCAAACAAGAACAACATTGAACCTATTATTTTAATATTTAATAACATAATATTGTACTACATTAAATGCATGTTTTTATTGAATACTATTAGTAATTAAACTATTGGACTCACCAGGCAGTTCTATTGCTTTTGGTTGACCATAATATGTCAAACATCAAAGAAACAACAAAAAAGAAACTAAATATATTTTAGCATAGTTAGTCAATTAAAATTATAATTTGGATAAAAATTGAGAGGGGTAAGTTTTCACTAATTAATAAATTTAATGATGACTTTTATGAATATGGCTCCACCTGACATTTCTTATTTTTCTAGTATTTGGCTTGTAATGCTTCCTGCATTCATATGAAGTTCATCCTGTCTTAGAAATATTCAATTTATCAATATACATGATCCAAGAAACATCAAATTCTGTCACCAAACATCAAGTTTTAGATTTCATCATTCTCTATGTATCAATATTTGTTTTGAACAATACTAAATATCTTTAACAAACATCATGTATTAGATTTCATCGTCATGTCTTGAAACTGTAACTAAGGAAATATGTCAAAAGCTTCATTCAAAATAACATTTTTGTTTATCATTCTGCAATAAGAAGCTTGTCATACGGTATTTGCTTTACATCAATCTCTTTCATTTTATAAGTTATGATTTACTCCTATCTACTCATTAAAATCTTACACTTGACTTTATTTAGCCCTTTCATCATCACGAATACCAATTGTAAAGACAAGACAGATAAATTATGCTAAATGTGTTAGTGACAATGATTGCAACACCCCTCCTAATCAAAAGAAAGATTTTAAAATCTAAAAGGTAAAAGTCAATTACAATTTAAAAATTAATGATTTTAATTGGGTCTATACACAAAACCAGTAAAAAAAGGATCTATACACAAAAGTGAATAAGGAAATATATCATTTCAACTAAAATCATTTTATCACGCACAAGAATAGAAGCCGATAAAAAATGCAGTCAAATTATGCTTTTTCTAGAAGTTGATTAGTTACTTCTCATTTTATTGTAAGATTCTTCCTATTTGTAGGTCATTTATGACATGCGTAAAAAGCTCGTGGAGTTGTCGCAGGATTTGAAAAATGAAATTGATTGAGATTTTGAACCTGTTTTTTTTTTTTTTTTCATGACTTCTCTTATTTGAGACAAAATCCTATTACAAAGTAGAAATCATTTTTATTTTATTATAAATATACTTTAAATATTGGGTTGAGTTGAGTGGATTGTATTGAAATAATATTTTTTTTCCTTTTTTCTTAATTTCTATTAAAAAAAGATTTGGTAGAATAGAATTTGCTACTTGTTATGCATTCTTGCCAACTCTAAATAAGTAAATTGTTGATACAATAACGGTTCAAATACATCAAATGTATAATTAATAAAAACTCAATATTTATATTATATTCAAAAGAAACACTTTTAATCAATAAGTCATTTGTTCAAGTATTTATAAGCTCAGTTCACTTAAATAGGACCTCAAATTCAAATCGTATTGATGAAAAAATATAATTAAAAGAAACTTTTTTACTAAAAATGATGAATTAAATTTTTCAATAAAGATTAATTATTAATAAAATTGATAAATATTTCATATTAATTTCGTCATTTTAAAAAAAGAAGCAACCTCAAATTAAAGAGTTATATCTCCATGGATACTAGTATAAATAGAGAAAATAAAACATCCAATGTTGATTACTACTTTGAAACCGCATATTCCACTCCAGCCATCATTATTTTTTTTGTCATTTTTTAAGTGCATTTATTGCAGCAGCACAAAAAATAGTGCTGAAGCATTGTTGTTATTTAGTGCAACTATCTTTATTTTATTAGTTTTGTAAAAAAGTGATATATTTTTCTTCTTTATTTGAAAGTGTGATATATTTTTCTTTCTTTTTCTTTTTAGAAAAGTGCATGAGGAGCTGAAAAATCTAAATTAAAAATACTTGAAAAAAACACTTGGGAAGTGAACATGTAGGTTATGCTTATCTTGCATGCATTATTCCAATCAGTGAAAAACTTGGCAAAATGGTCATGAACTAGACATAAACATGTGTTCTGAAATAAATCATGATACATCGGTTTGGGCTTTCACTTTTTCATCTCTTTGCTTATTTTTCCTAATCAAAAGAGTATAAATTGTAAAGTTTTCCTTAACACAATATATTTCGTTTAAACATTTTTTTTTATTGTCGTACATATCACTTCAACGATACCTACCCCTTTTCATAATCGTCCTACACCACAAATCTCTTAAAAAACCAAATGTTTACCCAAAATATATATTTGTTTCAACGACTCAATTAATGAAAAATCAATGAAACGAATCACAATTCACAGAACCTCTTGAAACCCTGGAACCCATACACATCATTTCAATTTTCTGTGTTACATTAATTGATCTCTAGCATAACAACCTTCTTCCACAATTCGGTTCTAGCTAGGTCTTGCAAATGCGCAAAGATCATTTACATTTCATAACTTGATATTAATATCACAAATCCCAAATTATATACTCCAAAATATTGTTAATTCCCAGTCAAAAAAAATAATAGAAATCCAAAATACTAGTATTTTTCAAGTTAAAAACATTGTTCTGCATTAAAAAAACAATTTTCTGACAAAATTAAATAATTAATAAATGAATTTCCAATAACAATTTTTACGATCAACATGCTTGGACGTGGTGCACGGAAAACGCATTACGTGGGACCGCACCGTATAAATACCCCTCCACCCTCGTTTTTTCTTCCTTCCCTCAACTCCCGTAACCGTTCAAGCACACTTCCCGCACACTCTGTCTTCATTCAATCATAACAACAACAACGATTTTCAATTTTTCTCTCTGCGTTTCTTCGTTAACCGAACTCCAATGGCAACCAGATCGAGAAAATCGAAGCGCAAGCTCGAGCCGGAGCCACATCCGCTCGCCATCACCAAGAAGCTCCGGCAGAAACTCCCTCGCCGGCGCCGTCTAAACATCTCGCCGGTGCTCCTCGTTGGCATCTCCGACCAGAATCCTCGTTTCTCCGTCGATTCCAGCTCCGTCTCCGACTTCGCCGCCGGCGAAGCCTCGTGCAACTCCAGCAGAGCCTCCGTCGCCGGCAAGGGAAACATAAACTCGAGAAACGAATTCTCGACCGATTCAACGAGAAATCGGAGATTCGAGAAGCGGAACGAGAACGAAGTTGAGGTGTCGGAGTCTTCGTGCGTTGACTCTGCTTCGTTCGCGAGCAAACGTAACAGAAGCTTGATTCTGAAGTTCAAAAGAGAAGATAAGAATCTAAATGAAAACGACGACGTTTCGGAAGCGTGCACGAAATCTGAGATTACTACTGTTCTGAAGTTCAAAAGCGGAAGCGAGACTAAGAATGTAAAAGTAGACGACGACGTTTCGTGCGCGAAGTCAGAGATTACTTGTAGCGAGGAACAGTTCAATTCAAACTCAAAGTCCTCCGGTAACGGTAACGGAAACATTAAAGTCTCTTCGGATTCAAACGCAAACGACGTCGTGTCGTTCAGTTCCGGTGTTCGCGCGTCGTCGTTTCATGAGGAAGAGAACAGAAACAACGAAAACACTAAAAACAGAGCATCGGAATCTGAATACTCTGAAGTTTCTAGAAGCCTCCACGTGGAAGAGAATTGCGCTGACTTAATAGCGCAATCGATGACGAAGGAGGATTCGGATGTATACGACGTCGTTGCGGATCTCGCTTGCTCTGAGGATCTGCGTTTCTCGTACTGCGACGACGACGAATCGGAGTACTGCTCGAGTCAGGGAACCGTGTTCTCCGAATTCCATTCCGAGCTTTTCGGCGAATGCTCGCAGAATGAGCTTTCGGATTACTCTCCGTCGTCGCTGTTCGTGGATTCCGGAAGCCAGTTTTCGGAAGGATCCATCGGAGAAACTCCTTCGCCGACGCATTTGTTGTTCCTGCAGTACCACAAGGAGTTCGCAGCGCTAGTTTCTGCTCCTCCATTGAAGAACGCTTCAAACGTTGAAGACGTTGTCAATGTAGGTTTTGCTTGCTTCGATTTCAGAATTCGAAGTTATTTATATTTATATTATTATTACTTGTTCTGTTAGAAATTATTATCTGTTTAGCCTAGCTTTTATTATATGTTGTAATTATTAAATGTTAGTGTAATTTATTGTACGTGGATTTTAGTTTGTGAGATTTGAAGATTTGGATGACGAAGACAGCTACCAGATGCTGAGGAAGAGGGAGAGGAGGCAAGGCTATGTGTTGAATTATGGAAATAGATATTTCTCTACCACTGAATTCGGAGACACCGTGATTGAGCAACGTGCGCAAATGGTTCACTGGATCATTGAGGTAGGTTTGTCTAAAACAAAATCCAACTCATTATATTATTATGCTGTTACTCTTTCGTTTGATTAATTTCACTTTTATATAGTTTTAGAGTAAATAAGTACACCTTAAAAAAAAGAGTAAATAAGTACAGTATATGCAATGAATTGTACTAACATTTAACATTTAGTTACAATCTATCATATATAATTTATTTCTTCATGATTTTGATTGATTAATGACTGAGTATAAAAATTAAACAAGTTGATTAAGGAAAGCTCGTGCTTTGATTATTAGTTGGTTGTTATTTTTATTTATTTATTGGTGTATTGATAGTCGTTCTTTATTAAGTCGGGTTTTGGATGCTGAGTGAGCGAGCGAGAGAGAACAACACGTTAGAAGAGTGAGTGAGAATCAAACTTGATTCGGTTAAAAAGGTAAACATTTTGTACAACAAGTTGTTGGAGTAATATTGAATGGCTTCCAATTGTCTCGTGACACGTCAGATTCATTTGAAAGACGAAAGCCTCTACGCTAGTATCGCGGCGTACTTTAGTAAATCCCTGTATCGTCACGCTTTTTGATGATGCAATCATGCAACGCACTTTTCTCGTATTCGTGCTTGTGCATGTGGGCAGTTACTTCGCAAGGGATGATACATTTTGCTTTTCACTTGAACCCAAAACATTGAGCACCATTGGTGTAGGGAGAAATTATTTCCTTCTAGTTAGTCCTCCCCAAAAATTACTTACATTCAATTTTTACTGCGGATACACACACACACACATATATATATATATATATATATATATATATATATTACACAAGTTTCACCATTATTTTAATGCTTCAAGATTTCATATATAGATTGGATGCATTCGACATCTTGTATTGGAATGGCAAGGATTAAAGGAGCATGACAAAAGATTTAATTGAATGGCAGGCCACGGCCTAAAAGAAAAAATTAAACGCTACTTCTAATAAATATGCAATTGTTATGTTTCTACAAAATATTCTTTTTTAAAATTTTAATAAAATTAATTCATAAACTAAACAGCTAATGCTGATGCAGTCGTTGAGAAAATATGACCTGAAATTCTAAAATTTGTCGTTTTATTATTTGAGCATTGTACATAGCGCGAAAATATTTCGGAGTATCAATCACCAACTCATGCCGTTTCTCTAATTAATTATTAATTTATTATTATTAATGCGTTTTTTTGAAGAAATTATTAATATGGTCATTTTATTGTTGTTATCATCTTCCATGATTGAATAACCATAAGAACATTCTTTCCTTTTGATGAAGGGAATCCATTTTCCTTTTCCACCTGTTTCAGACAGCTAAACTAATCATGAATATGTCATTTAATTTTTATTTTTTGTCTATATAAAGCTTATGTATTTTGCAAACATACAGTCACCTACCAATTTACATTAAAAAAAACTATTGTATGTATTCGAACCTATTTAGATTTGGATAACAATGTTTAAGATTCAGGTATTGAGACTGTCATTTCTAATTGCTGCATTTGTGGACTTTGAATTGCCAGTTAAATATTTTTTAAAATGCTTTATGTTTGAAACTTAATTGGCAGCAATCTTGTCGAAGACAGCTTCGGCAAGAGACTCTGTTTCTTGGAGTCAACCTACTTGATCGTTTCCTAAGCAAAGGATACTTCAAAGCCAAAAGAAACCTTCTAATTGTTGGAATAGCTTGCCTCACGTTAGCCACCAGGATCGAAGAAAATCAGCAATACAACAGGTTCATCATTTGATCTTTACATTTCTTCCCCATCCTCCAAGTTATGTTGGGCAAAAATGTCGTTTTCAATTATCCCTCTCTTTACTTGTATTTGGTTGATCGATTGTGAAGTGATTTCTAGTGACGGTCTTGGATTAAGGAAAATGGAAATAGATTATGATTTAATTTTTAGCGTTTGAGTTTATGTATCCTCATTAAGCATGCATTGTGTCTTAATTAAAAGAATAACAAATTATCCCTAATGGTTCAAACATTATCCAATTTTCATATAAATTTTATTTTCTTACACATTAGCTTTCTTGAAGTTTAGGTTAAAAAAAAAACCATAAAGTTTGTAAGTTTGAATATCCCATGTAAAGTTAAAGTGAGTCAAAGCTGCTTGTAAATTTTTTTACTTTCTTCGTTTACAAATTCTTGATTTTCGTACAACTTGGGAAAGTGAAAATTAACAGAACTTACAATTTTTTCTTCCAATTAAACTCATGAAAGCTATATTCAATGAATAATTGAACTCTTTTGTGGGTACTACTTACAGAGTGGGGCAAAAAAATTTCTACATAGGAAGCAATGTGTACAGTAGATGCGAGGTGGTAGCTATGGAATGGGTGGTGCAGGAGGTGCTCAAGTTTCAGTGCTTTCTGCCTACCATCTACAATTTCTTGTGGTATAACTTTTTATTCTTTCAGCACGAATATGACCTGAAATTCTGCAAAAATTAAAGGTTAGCTAATAATCGTTGTTCAAGGTCTCCCTTCATCATAAAAAATATTCTGTTTCTTACTGGGAAACAACTTGAATTTTAAAATGAACGGTTGAAGCAAAGACTTGCTATCATTTCTCTAATAAGGGATTTCTTTTTGCCTTAAAAACTCTGCATAATTTAAAATCAAAACAAACTTTTGTAATTGTGACTTCAGATAGCCCTCAATAAGAAAACTCATAAGCCTTTTTGTTTATGAATTCAGCTAAATAACACTCCACTGTATAATTTTTCAGGTATTACCTAAAAGCAGCTAATGCTGATGCAGTCGTTGAGAAAAGGGTCAAGTATCTGGCAGTGCTGGCACTGTCAGGTCATGAGCAACTGTGCTACTGGCCTTCAACAGTTGCTGCAGCACTTGTAATCCTGGCTTGTCTTGAAGTCAATCAAATTTCATACCACAAAGTCATAGGGGTAATTACATCATTGCGATATAGAACTAACTCTTTATTTGAATCTTAAGTTAACAAAGTCAGGGAGGTTAACATTAAATGACACGATTAGCCAAGGGCAGATTTGCTTCATGGATTTCAGTTTAATTTGGTCCTTCCTTGATATTTTAATAAATCATTGTTATTTTAGTACACAAAATCAATCAAAATGGAATACAATTTTGTATGGTCTAGATTGGCACTGGAGTTTCAAAAAGATTGGCACTCAAATTGTGAAAACACTAATTGTATCTGCAGACTTGTGCGTGCATTCCTTTTTTTCCTGTAATGTCCATATTAGATTGTGAATAGAATGCCGTATAGATAATTAATCTTATGATTTTGCAGATTCACGTTAGATCAAAAGATGAGAATTTGTACGAATGCATAGAGGTATGGTAGTCCTATATATTTATTGTAATTTGTCAGTGTACATTTTCTTGATGTTTAAACTAACAAAAAGAATAGAGAAAAAAACTGAAATGCCATAATGAAAAAGCGCCTCACACTACAAGTATTATGAAATTAATCAAATCATTTCATTTTTCTTGCTGAGAAAAACCCCACACAACGTTTAGGATCGATGAAATATATCATTTTCGTTAATTATCATTCAATTTCTCCTATTATCAATATTGTTCATGTATTTAACATGAAGCTTATATTCACTTCAACAGAGCCTGGAGTGGGTGTTACGCTTTCCTGGATAGCATACTAGTTGGCGTGGAGGCATTAGTTATACAGTTCAGTTTGGTGACGATGGTTCCTAATCATCAGAAGACAGAATGGCTTTCTTATGCCTGGTTGATTCTTCATTAATTCAGAATAAATTCCATTTGTTTCCCTACCTGAGAGGAATGGAATTCTATTTTTTTTCCTATGTAACTATATTGATTGTTCAGTATATTGATATAGAAGAGAAACATATACACATTTTTTCAGAAGCTGTGAGAAACTTACAACAGACAGGAAACTCAGCTGTTAACTGTTAATGACCTACAAAGATATTACGGGGTTATACTAAAGTTATCTAGCATTATACTATGTAATTCTTTCTTTTGTCTTTTGTTGCCTCCTTGCAACCTTCTATAATATTTGGTCACTAAGAATTATAATTACATAACATTAAGCACTTTTGTTAAAAATGTCTAGATTTTCTATTAAAGTTATTTCTAAAGATATGCTTAGGAATTAGTTAAGAGAGAAATATGTTTGCTCGTGCAGGTTTATAACTTTTAACCACATTAATACAGAAAATGGATTACTTTAGGTTAATTACAGAATGACAATTATATATTTCACTGCATGCAACAAGCATTTCAGGTTAATATCTGTTGCAGTTCGAGTTGTTACCGTATCAAGATCCAAGAGACAATTGAGATTTGTAAAACTTAAAACAAATAGTACCCATGTATATGTCATGTATGTTTAAAACAGATATCTGAAAATCATGAAGATCACCATCATCACCCCTTGAAAAAAAAATGGGTAGAAAATTAGGGCTTGTTTGATTCTCTTCTCAATTTTTTGATTTAAAAACTGTTTTTTAAACAATTTCACAGTTAGCAAATCAATTTCTCATTCCAAAATCTATTTAAGTTTTGAAATTTTTTCCAAACTAAAAACAAGAAACCAGAGACAGCTGGGAGGTGTTTTCTCATCCTCTTTTAAATCCTCTAAATCTAATGTTCAAGGGATAAACTTTTAGAAAACAGAAATGTGCTCAGGAGACAAACACATTCAAATGTTCTAAGGATGAATGTTTCTGAAAACAGTAAACCAACAAGACACTCGTCTGAAACAACTGCATCAAGGATCATTAAAGCGAATTTCATAGCATCAAGAACATCAACTAAGCTGTCACCTGGTAGCTAAGAACTCAAGAATTTGCAAATGGAAATCATCCAAAGCAAGCCATTCAACACAGCAAGCAAATATAGATGTGAAAAAGCAAAGCTATATATTTATTCAATATTTTCATTGGAAAGGAAAACAAAAAACAATAAACATGAACTTATCTGTCATGCTCTCCATGACATAATGTTCTGCAATATTAAATTATACTGATTGTCCTGTTTGTATTAAAATCCCTCCGTAAACATATGACCTAAAGGGAGAATTGAATGAAGAAAAAACTCAAAAAATAACAAATAACAAATAATTTTTTGAAATGAATGTTGACCATATTTAGGCACCACATCTGTCAGACAAACCTTTACATCACTAACAACCAAGACTTATCAATGTACAGCAAACTTGCAGGAACTGAAGTCTGACAATAACTATGTTAACTAAATAAATCCAACTGTGTATGTGGGAATAAGGGATTCTGAATTAACTTGAGTTATAAAATTGTCGCCAGCTTTCTGTCATCATCTGAATTAACAGGAACTACTGCAGGGCCAATGTCTGAAGCCTCCTCTAAGTGTGTCTTTGCAAATTCATCAACAGCCCCTTTCCTTTCACCATAAATGATCTCGTTCCTTTCCATCACAGCCTGCTCAACCTTTTCCTTGGTCATCGTGCTGACATCCCCGGCTGCCTTTGCTATAGCAGTAAAGGCACTAGAAAACCATGAAGCTCCACTTTTTACATAAGGATTGCTCATGATGACAGATCCAGCACTACTTGCCTTTTGCTCTGCAGCAGCCATAGCAGACTTCGTCATTTCAGACAGCTGATACCTTTCATCCATCTCTCTCACCTTCCCATTGACAATAGCTGTTCCAAAACTTAGTTTATCACTTAAACCTATTTTACGATCAATGGAAGCAACTGTGGAAGAAGCATTTGAGGTTAATTGATGATGTTCATCAAAGGCTTTTGCCTTGTTGATAGCATCCTTTCCTAAAATGAAACCCTTAGCAAGCATGGTGCTCATTACATCTTCAGCCTTCTTAACTGCATCAGGGCTTTGGTTTGTCTATTGAGAAGACCATTGTAAAATGTATATTAAAAACTTCATAGATGCTTACAATTTAACAGGTAAAAAACTAAAATTTCCAAACCAGTAGGGAGGGAAGAATTTGTATTTTACTCGCAGAGTTGCAGAGATTTTGTATCTAAATCTAACTGAAGATCTAAGTCTCTAGATCAGTGCAGCAGCAAAGTTTACAGTATATTTGACTTTACCTCCAAATATAAAGCCATTTAAACAAAGTTATCAATCTAATGTCATAAGAAAATGTTTTAGTAGGGCATGGTTAGATCTGCTAAGATTCAAGTGGTTAATTTGATTTTGCACCATCATTTTCATACGTGAATTGTTTTTATTGCTGCAAAACAAATCATCAGCAGAACAAAAGAAAATCTAAAATTCTAGTTTACCAACACAATGATATTAAGCAGCATATAAAGTTGTCTGCAATATTGAAGCCAAAAATTTCAAAACTCCCAAATTTAGGAGTCTATCAAGAATATCAACTTAATGAGACATATATAAAACATTAGTATTGACACAGATATTTGGGATACAACGCACCAACATTTTCAGCAAAAGTGTTCTTATCTCACATTTCACTATATATAAATGTACTAGTGGCAGCAAGCGGTGCATGATGACCTCAATTGCACGCAATAAAATAACACAACATTAACAATTAAGTACTTACTGGACTTGAGGGAAGTGCTTCAGGGGGCAGCTGATACTTCTCCACAGGTGTGATGGTGACATATAGATCACCTATCTTGGAACCCTATATATAAAATTGAAGATTAAGCACATGATTTTTTAAAATAAAATCATCTAAAAGTATTGATTTCATTTTATGATATTTTTATCAGTTTCAGGGATAGAATGGAAAGGATTAATAAGATACATTGGTGCAACCCATCCCATTATTATGAAATGTGATGTAACATTTTCAAAACTAAAAATTATTTTGCATAAAAACATACCGTTAAGAGAACTGCTGTGTCTGCTCCCTGTGTATCCTTAAATGTAACATAAGCAACCTGAGTGTGACCACTTTCCCTGTAGAATTAGAAACAAAGATTAGGCAGACATCTAGTGTAAATGTTTAAACTTTAAACAATGAATAAAGCATTACAAGTGCTCTGACCTTTGCATCTCAATATATCGAATATCACCTGAGAATGAAAAGAATTCTTCAATGTCCTTCTTGGAAGTAACCAATGATATGTTGCTAACCTTAACTGTTTTTATCTGTAAGAAATCAAAACGGATTGAATGTGTAAATTTCTCCATGATGGGATTTGTCACTAATAAAATACCAACAAAGGACAGTGGGAAACAGATAAATTGGTTTGAAGGATTAACTAAATTAACCAAGATTGTAATAAACCAGAAAAGAAAAACAATTTTCCAAACAAAATAAAACTGAAATAGCTTTATATTCAAGTCATTTTAGGTCCCCAATTGTATGAGCTTGGAATTAGAATTTGAATCTCTATTCATTGTGACGGTGTATGCTAATTAAATGCTTTTGGAATTTTTTCAAGGCATTAAATGCTTTGAATTCTTATTAATTAATTTCTACATTCATTCCTTAACTACATCTATCACGAGTTTTTAAATGTTGTTATTATTTCTAACACATGTTTTACTGCTAAGGTGGCCAAATTCATATTGCTCTGACCAGGAATTCACCCTGGAAACAAAATATTGATTGCTGGATCATGCATTCTACAATCCACAATCACAATGCTAACCAATGTTACTATGTAAAAATTTCTTCCTCACGTCTGGCACATGAATAGTCCAATTTGGTGTAGCAGTGGATTGGGGAATAGCTTCAGCTCTTTGATCTGTATGTTCCACTGTGGCCTGCAAACAAGTTAATTTAAGGTATTTCTATGATGATATTCTGTATTTGTGTACAGTAGGGAGTGGAAGAAGCAATGGCATGTACAAAAGGAGAAAATGTAAAACCAGCTAGACAAACAGAAAAAATGATCCCTTATCAATTTGCTTCAAAAGAATTATGAATATCCAATGATAAAATAGATGGTCATATTTTAATCACGAAAGCAACAATGGAATTAAGTGAAAGAAAGAACAAGATACAAAAGCCTAATGACTAATGAGTAGTACCCTCACAGCTCAGAAGGCAAGACACATGAAAGAGTCAATAAGCCAAGAGAAAAGGTTATACCAACAGACAGCATCAATGTGATAGTGTCTTCTTGAAAAGAAGCAATTAAAATGGCATGAAGATTAGTCATCATAAATTCAAGCAATGAAACTTCATGACTTGACAACAACAACAACCATTCTTAGGCATGGAAGTGCATCTAACGTAAACTCTTATTATCGTGGAAAATAAGAATTATAAATCTGAGACATACAATCATACATGAATAGTCAAAATTAAAAGATAAATACAGGCCTTTTTGTAATACCACTAACTTAATTTTGACCATCCATGTATAGTTGTATAGTCCAAATTTACAATTCTTATTTCTCAAGCTAACCAAGATCGAGTTTTCACCCGGTACACTCTCCTTGGGCATTGGCCAAATAACAAACCATCCCCAAAACAGTTTCCATTAGATCCAAAAGGGTCATTGGCAAACATCCCAGATCCAAAATTCCAAAGTAGTACTTCTTATATATATATATTCATAACTACAACATCTAAACCACTAAAGGTTGCATATCACTTAATATAAATAAATATCAATCAAAGTAATAGTAATATAGTATAGTCCCCACTTGCCATTAAAGATATAAAAGGAAATGTGAGCATCAAGGCACAAAAACAACACAAGGAGGCATTCATAAAGAAAGAAGAAGAGAAGAAACCCAGATAGGATCTGAAACGAAAAGTGGATCTGAGGAAAAGGGTTCAGAGACTCACCGACATTTCGGATGGTACAATGTTTTTTTGTGAGGCAGCGTTGCAAAGAGGCAATTCTTGATTTTGATTTGAACGAAACGGATCAAAAGAACTATTGTTGAGGGAGGTCGTTCGTTGGTTAGGGTGTAATGAGTCATCATGTGACTGTTATTTGGCTGTCATCGTACATGTGATGATGTGAGTGGCTCTTGCGTAATTTTGCAACCGACGCCAGACTAAACTATTATTGCAAACGTCATGTTCTAAATTTTATTTTATTCTTTTTAACTTGAGGTATATGAGAGTTGTTATTTCACAGCTAACTCATTTTTTTCGACTGCATTAATTCATTTAAAGGTACATGATACCTTTAGTTGTAATTTTATGCCTAAATCGGAGATTAGATGGTAGACATTATTTAAGAGATCTAAGTATTAAATTATTTGTGTCAATAATTTTTTATTATGTTCTAATTAATTATTAAATTTTAAATTTTTCATATATTTGTTAACTTTATAAAAAAATTATTTTAATATTTTATTAATTATTATTATGTTTGTTGTTTATTGCAAAGGTTGATTATATATGACGGAAAAAATTTAATGATCTTTAACTTTTTTATTGTGTTAATAATCATACAAAGGATACCAAAATGGAAGAATGAAAAAAAAAAGTAGGAAGACCGTGAGAAATAAAATAAAAAATAAGAATCTTGAAAAAAAAATTGTAAAGGTGTTGAGTTTTATGAAAAGAAAGCAAGAAGTAGAACATAATTAAATGGAAATTAGTTAACTCATAAGTTTGATATAGTAATTTAGTCTCGTTTAGAACATGTAAATTAGGAGATGAACTCATAGGTAATTGAACTCATAAGTTTAGTAATTGAACTTAGGACCTGCAATAGTCACATATCATAAATAAGATTAGTCTTTGACCCAGTGAATTAGGGAACATCCATGATATCTGACAAAAAAAAACGAAATGAAACACAAATAAAACAAATGTTCAAAAAGATACATTCAGCATCGGTTTTACCAAAAATAGATGTTGTATAAGATTTTCAACATCGATTTTTTTAGAAATAATGTAGAAAACGCTTCAAAATACATAATATTGACCACATTATTACATCACTTTCAGCCAGAATTGATGTAGTAATGATTTTCAACATCGATTTTAAAACCATTGTTAAAAGTGCTTGCTTTCAACGACATCCGTTTTAACATTAGTTTTAAAATTGATGTTAAAACTCCTAAATAATTGATTTTAAAACCCTTTTATGTAGTAGTGTCACTCAATGAAGGGTGATATGAGATGAAATTGATTTTTATTTTGTATCATTCTAAATAAAGAAATAAATACTTAATTTATTACACTATTGATCACATTTCTACATCGATTTCAGCTAGAATCGATATAGATAATGATTTTCAACATCGATTTTAAAATTGATGTTGAAATTCCTAAATAACTTATGTTAAAATCCTTTTACATAGTGTCACTTGATGAAGGATGATATGAAATGAAATTGATTTTTATTTTGTTATCATTCTAAATGAAGAAATAAATATTTAATTTATTATAGATAAAGGGTACTAAATTTATTTTATTACATTATAAAATATGTAAACAATGGTATATAAATTTTATTTCATTTCACATTTTATTTCATCCACCATTAAATATTCAAACATAATTTAATCATTTTAATATATAATTTTGCAATTATCTATTAAACAAATTATCTCATAAATTTGGTAATTATCTATTACACCCATATGTATATTTTATTCTTTTGATATTAATTCACTTGACAATAATTTTATCTTTTAAATACTTGAAATATAACATAGAAATACAATTATAAAAAAGGAAATGTTTTATGTTTCTTAATATTTAGGAAAATTAAAATAAAAAAATTGTAAGAAAAATTAATGTCAAATAAACATTCAAATGACTAACTTACTAATTTAATCTTTAAAAAATTGAAAATAGAGTTATAAGATTGTATTTAAATCAACGATAATAACTTACTAGATTATTGTTTTGGGTGAATTTCTGAAGACTAAAATGCATGGTTTTTACTTTTGTAAAGATAGTAGACTATATGACTTTTAACCCAGAGAGAAAGAGGAGAGGGAGACCAAGAATGATATGCATTGAAATTGTTAATCTTATGGTAAATAATAGATTAAGTTTTTTTTTTCAAAAAATATATGTTAAGTTTTACTCTTGATTACATACATAAAGAACATATTAAATAAGAATAATAGATATCAGTCACAATTATTTATGGATGATTAAAATTAAATATAAATCAATGACCATTTAACAAATTCATATGAATTTTTTTAATCTTGACTATTGTAAAAAAATCATGGTGAGAAATGAGAACTATATATAAATTTTATTCATTAAACCATTTATAAATGGTCAAAATTAGAAGTTATCGACCATTTGAAAATGTTATGCACATTTTTCTCTTAATCTTGATATTTTTTATTGTGAGAAATAGAAATTATAAATTTTATTCACACCCATCTATGAATGGTGAAAATTAAAAGCTAGTGACCATTTGAAAATGTCATGAGTTTCTTTTTCATCTTGACTAATATTAAATGAGAACATTTTTTTTTATTGTGAGAAATGGAAACACACACTAATAATAGTTGTACAAGTACTACTGACCTGTATTCCTTAATTAAGTGATTTAGAATTCAAATCCTATTTAATCTTTCAATATGAAATAGTGAAAATACTAAGTTCGCATAAAAAATTTAAACACACACAAATCTCTCTCTTCCCCTCTTTTTTTATATAGATGTTAGTCATTCTTCTTAACACCAACATTTTTAGAAGAAAAATTAATAATTGTATAATATATAATATTTTTTAATAAGTATTTCTTACTAAAACTATGTATATAACTAAGTTAAATACATGTATAAATTAATGTTTTAAAACACATATCTATATCAATTAAAATGATACAAAATATAAGTAAATATAAAATTATTTAAATATATATTTATATTCATGTCTATTTTAATGTATTTTTAAATAGTTACATAAATGTTTACTAATGTTTACTTATATAAAATTAAAAAATAATTGAAAAATACATTAAAAAAATTATAATAACATTGAAAGAAACTATAGATTGAAATTCAACAACCATTAAGCTGGAACGATCTCATTCTACTTGTTTTGTTGCATTAAAGTATCATAGATGAGCTAACAGTTTATTTCGAAGACCACGTTTTCAAGTTGGAGGTAGTTGTTGTGTCCAGATTAGAGCTTAATGAAATGCAAATGCTTCAACTTCATGTGGTTGAGGTATACCTAGGTGAAGCTCAGATCTTGCTCTGATAGACGAACTGTTTAGTCTCGCAAACATAATCTGATGCCAAAGTAAGATTGATCTTTAAAGATTTCAGCGTCAAGGTTATATTTTATGAGAATCGAATGCAAAGGAGTCCAAGGAGTGACAAAAGATGAAGCCTGGTGTTTCGGACAGATAGACATTCAACATAGAATTGTAGAGCTAAGTCAACAACTATAGCAGGTTTAGTGTCTACATTATTTCAAACCATGTTGTTGCGTTTATGCCAAATTCCCCACAAGATAACTGCAAGTTTGCTTATGTCTGTTTGGTGAAGATGTTGAAGGAGATTGAAAAGGCATTCCATGAATCATTCTGCAACATCAACCTTAGGTCTAAAAAGTTGCCAAAGACCAGTAGCTTGCCAAATCTCTTGCTTTTTCACATGAGACAAATACATGCCACACATTTTCATATGATTGGTAACAGAAACTGCAGTGCAAAGGACAATCCACACCTTTAGATATGAGTCTTTCACGCGTAGGTTAGCAAAACCTTAGAGCCCGCCACAAGAAGTGCTTTATTTTAGGGGGGATGTGCAGATTCCATATTAACATCCAATTTTAGTTAACTTGAGATGGTCATAGTTGATGATTGATTGCATAGCATTATGATAGGCCGATCTCACTGAGTAAACTCTTGCTTGTGTGAATGTCCAAGTTTGTTGGTCTTCTTCAGTATAATTTAGCAGCGAAATTGATAAGATTGAGATAGCATTTGTGGTACCAAAAAGAGAGTCAACAAGGTCAGCTTTCCATTTGTGAGTTATAGGATATATAAGATCGCCAACAGGGTAAAAATCAAAACTCAAAGGAGGAGAGGAGGAGATGAACATGTTGTCTTTTGATTTCAATCATGGTTAGGATCAAATATTTATGGAGTTCTCATTACCAATTTTCTAACTCGTACCTTCTCTAACCGAAAACTGTGAAGCATAGATAATACACCAAATAAAACTTGGATTATTACCCAAATTGACATTCAAAAAATTCCCATGATAATATTTAGCTTTGAAAACTAGTGAAACCATAGTATCTTGATTGGTCAATAATCTTCAATTTTGCTTCTCTAGCATAACAAGATTCAAAGCATGTAAATGTAAAAATCTCATACCTCTAAATTCCTTCTTCATGGCAGGCTTTTCCCAACTCAGATAGTTTATTCCTTTCCTAGCTTGTGAGTTTGAACCCCACCAAATAGAATTCATCATTTTTGGAGCTTATCTTCATGGGTAGATAGGAGTAGGAAAACACTGATGTAGTATGTTTGGATAGATTGAGCTACAAACTCAATTAAAATTTCTTACTAGCTTTTGAGAGATTTTTGGTTGACCAGGGATTGATGCACCTTGAAAGCCTGTCTTTTATGAAAGCAAATACCTCCTTCTTTTTAATGCCAATAATGGAAGGGAGTCCCATGTATTTTCCTTTGCTAATGGTTTCAGATACCTCTAAAGTTGATGAACTATTATGCCTGGTGTGCTAGGAGAGATGTTGTTATAGAAGTTTTGTCATAAGTGTCAATGATGTCCTAGAGGATTTTGGCTTCCTCATCATTTAACCTGCAAAAAAGAAAACAATCGTCAACAAATAAAAGTGAGTATTGGAGAACTCTTACACACCTTGACACCATGAAAATCCCTTTTTCTCTTAGATATTTTTACAAGGGATGAAAGACTTTCGGTACATAGGATGAAAAGATTAGGTGACACTGGGTCACCTTGCTTAAGACTCCTTTTGAGAATGATTTTTCCAACTGAATCACTATTGATCATAACTAAATATTGTACGGTCCAAACATGTAATTTTGTCCCGCTAATCTACTTCTCATGGAAACCCATTTTTTTCAAAAGACAGAAAAGGTATCTCAAGTCTACTATATCAAAGGCTGATGTCAATTTTTAAAGCAACCTAGTTAATTTTTTCTTGAATTTACATTTCATGTGATTTATAACTTAGATGCTAACATGACATTATCAAGAATATAACAGTCCTTTGCAAAGGCTGATTGTTTTGGGAAAATGCATTTTGGAAGAGGAGGTTTCAAACTATTAGCTAGCACTTTTGAAATTATTTTGTAGAGGATATTACAAAGGAAAATAGGACAAAAATCTCGCATGTTGGTGGGAATGATATTTTTTGGAATGAGAACAATAATAGTGTTATTTACCGGAGGTGGAAGGGAAGCCAAGATATACCAAAATAGAAAATTTCTGGACCACACAAATCACACAATTCTTTTTTGTGTAGAAAATTGGATTTAAACCATCAAGGTCCGGAGATTTGTCAGAATTCATATGGAAAAGAGCAGTTTTGAATTTCTCAATTTTAAATAGTGTCAGAAGGGAGCTGTTATCATAAATAGAAACACAATGAGAAATATTATTGATAACTGGCATGAAATCAATACAATTGTTCTCTAGGCTAAATTTTTAAAGTATGAAATGTCTAGGTCACATTTTTTAAAGTATGAGATGAATACATGAGTAAAATATTTATAAAGTATGATGACTACATCATATTTTCTCTGATGGTCATGAACAACAGACCCATCATCAGAAATAATATAACCATTTTAAGCCAATAGATTTTTTTTATCTTTGACACCCATAGCTTTCCTTTTGAGCAATGAGAGCACCCAATTTATTTTTTAATTCCAAAAAAGAAAATGTTTATTATGAATGTTATGAAGTTCGGTTGTTGTTGCTCGAACATAATTACCAGTTTGGACGGGAGGCCTATTTGATATCAAAATCAAGTGCTACCAAAGTGGGCTGGACTGACACTATGCTGAAAATAGGCTTTAATGGTATTTTTAATGGTTTCAGATTTAAACTTATTAAATAAATCAATAAATATATAATATCAAAACTTATAGTAAAATTTTAATATAATATTTTATATTATTTTTGTATTTATTTATTCAAATAGGTCTCTTTATTTTTTTAATATATAATATCAAAACTTATAAATATTCATATTATTATTGTATTTATTTACTTACATAGGTTAATTTTTTTGGGACTTACATATGTTAATTTATTCTTACAATTAAGGCTTTTTGAAATAACATAAAAAATGACTTTTTTATTCTAAACGAAATAAATTTGGGAAAAAAATCTCAATATGATTCAAGCGGTAAGTAGGATGCTATTCGATGAAGAAAACATACCTTAGGAAAATGGTTCATGTAATATCTTGAATTTTAAGCATGTAATTAAGCCTAGATTAAGCCCATAATTAAGGATAATAAATATGCTTAAGAGTATTCAGAGGAAAGGCTTGAGAAAGAGATGAAATAGGCTGATTCAGGGGTTTCCTGAGGTTCCACGCTTGAAGCGTGGGAGTCCACGCCTGGGGCGTGGGAAACAGCTCAGAAAGCCAACTTTCTCTGGATGTCCACGCTTGGAGCGTGGGAACTCACGCCTGGGGCGTGGGAGGTCCACGCTTGGGGCGTGGAGGCCACGCCTGGGGCGTGGGAAGTTGCCCAGAAGTGGAATTTTGTCTGGAATGCCACGCTTGGGGTGTGGGAGTCCACGCTTGAAGCGTGGGAGTCACGGCAGAGGCCTATAAAAGGCCCAGAAGCTCGAAAATTTGGATATTTTCTTCCTCCTTCGTTCCAAACCTCCATTTATGAGTTTTAGAGCTTCGTATCTCCTCCATCTTTCATCTAAACACCCTAGACCCAACTGAGAAAGTGATCAGAGCCCCGAGAGGAGAGAAACACCCCGATTGATTCTCGAGAAAGAGCGAGAAATAGTGAGATTGATTTCTCTGAGAGAACCCTTGAGAGCTCGGAGTTTAGAGTCAAAAGAGGCCGTGATTGAGCGAGCTACCTTAGGGAAAGTGATTCCCTGGTGCTTCTGAACATCACAGAGGTAAGAAACTCGAGCTCTAACCGTTGGTTCTGTGTATTGGATTTCGGGGTTTTGGGGTAATCTTGAGGGGTGTTTTTGGAGGTGTTAGAGCCGTTATTAAGCTCTGACTCTGTAGAGTCTTATGCTCAGAGGACTGTTCTAAAGAGTTTAGAGCCTTGAATCATCATTACTGATGAAGTTTGATTTTGGCTCTGAGTCAGTCTGAGCAGAGATAAAAGGTTGACTATTTGACTAGTCTGGACCTTAGAGCAGTTAACAAAGTTGCTCATGAGATTATATAGATGAGATTGACCGGTTGAAACTGGTGATTATGAGAAGTTGATTTTAAGCAGGAATATGTTGACCATAGAGTAATCAGAGTCTTGGTGAAGGCTCTGTAGCCTAGTATAGGCTGAGAGAGATCCTGTGAAGGGTCAGATGATCACTTAGAAAGTGATTGTGTTGTGGTTATGGAAAGGATGAGAGTTTCCTTTCATTTGAACGATTTAGAACCATATCTGATATGTTATGTCCTTGTTTTTCTGTAGGACGTGAGCTTGAGAGCTCAGGTGGTGTTGACCACGGGACCGGGAGAGCCGGTGACTTGTCTAGAGCAGGTAAGCTCTTAGTCCTTGTTTGTGTATCCTCTGCTGTGTTTCACCATATACCCAGTGGGGTTATGGTTCTGATGTGTGTGTATGTTAGCAGAGGAATGATGTATAATGCTATGATTGACTGATGAGTGTGATTTGAACCCTGTGAAAGGGTATTTGATGTCTGACATGTGGTCTGAACCCTGTGAAAGGGTAACTAATGCTTAATATGTAATATGAACTCAGAGATGGGTAATTAATGTGTATGGCCATGAGCTGTTAATTGATGATTTGGTCCCCTAAGAAAGGGAATTGATGTGTATGGCTAGAGTTGATTGGTAGCATGCTTGATTAGATATAAAACTCGAGAATGCATGCTGTGATTGATTGATATCCTATTGTAGTAGGATAGATGACTTGAGATTGAGAAAGACCTGGTGAGAGATGAGCCTGTGATATGGAGGTAGCCTCCTACGTGGAGATGATCCCATATACACAGATGTAGCCTTCCCAGGCAATTGTATTGTGTTAGAGGATGAGATGGCCCTGTGCTACATAGAGGAGCCTCTTGAGAAGAGATGTGCCTATGTTCACAGAGGTAGCCTCACCAAAAGGAGATGTACCTAATATATAGATGAGCCTCTTGAGATAGAGAGGTACCTATATATTCAGAGGAAGCCTCCGCTAGGGATTCATGCAGGAGATGTGCCGAGTATGTAGAGGTAGCCTCCCTGTGAGGAGATGATCCTATATACTTAGATGTAGCCTCTGCATGATGGTTATTGATGTGATGAATGGCTGTATGCCATGAGTATGTCTTGATATTGATACTGATGAATGTATATGAGCTGAGTCCTTGATATTGGATGATTCTTTGAGATGATAGTACATTGATTGAATGTACATCGATTGAGTGATTCGTTGATATGGATTCTCATGTTATGATTATGTGGTGATGTTATTGTGAGTGTGTGGTGCATGAATACAAGCCATGAGCTTGTTTTGGTTTTCATTGATAGATGGAAATATATTGACTGTATATGTATTGATTATTTGTGACTGATGTTAATGATGAGGATAATTATGTGATATGTATTTGTGGTCAGTGAACCAGGGGAAGGAAATACCTTCAAGGGCCCTGAGTTTACTGAGATTTTATATCTCACCCCTTGTGTGGGGCTATGTTTTGCAGGTGATTCTTCCAGAGTAGCAGATAGATCCCAAGGCAAGAAGCCTATACAGGATTAGCTGCTGATGGACACCTTAGGCTAGAGGACTTGAGTATGTTGCTCAGATGTTTTGTATTTTTGTTTTGGATGTAGATTTTGATGTACCCTGATAGGATATTGTATAGTTTTGTACTGTACAGAGGAACTTATATGTATATTCACTATGTTATAGTGTACAGTGTTATACAGATGACATTTGATGATGTCACTTTTAGCATATGCTTCCAAACTACTTAAACTCTGATTGATTATCTGTTTGAGTGTGGTGTATGTTTGGTAATGACCCTGATTAGAGAATTGGGGCGTTACAGTTCAGGTAGCAGTTATATTTATAAGTAGTTCTATCTTGATATATTTTTTTATGTCGATTAAATCATAAACCTAAATTAGTAGCTAGGTTTATTTCCCCTGGGGCTAGTCTGTTGATAGTCAATTAACAAAAACTTTTATAAATAAACATTAAATTCTAGGGATTACTTGAACTTAATCTAAGACAATTGCTCTTACTTTAAATCTTTATGTAAAAACTTATATTTGTTTTTGGTATGTAAAAACAAATATATGAAATGTGTTGATTTAGTGATAATATTTCAAGGTTAATTTAAGAAGTATAGTGTTCATATTATAAACTAAAACTATATTTTATTATAATCATAAGCATGTGTATGAAAAAATATAAATCTCACATTTTAAATAAAAATTATATATTTAACTTCTGTTAAAAAATAATCTAATAATTTAGAATTGACATCACATATATTATTGACTTAATTATGTTTTAGTTCTTCAAATTAAAACTTTATTTTTAAAAACTCAATCATGTGTGGTTAACTGAGTTATATTTATTAAATAAAAAAATAATTTAGACATATACATCTAAAAACTTTAGGCTTAATTATAAATTTAATTTCCAAATTATTTTAAAAGATTCAATTTGGTTCCTAAGTTTTTTTAAAAAAAAGTATTTGGTCCCTAAGTTTTTTTTTTTTAATTATTTGGTCCTTAAGTTTTTTTTAAAAAAATGCATCAATTTGATACATTTTGTCCAATTAAGCAGACATCATTAGGATTGCAAATTGCATTGTTTTTTGTTTATAAATAGTGCCAATTTTTAACACTAACTATCTATTATTATTAAAAAAAAGAAGCAAATTTAACCCTCCATTAGTGCTTCATCCTTTATTATCTCCCCCCTTGTGTGTGACTTCTAACCAAACCCATGGTGCACCGATCCCAATACCATCATCCTCAACTAGATCTGAACCTTCGCCCCTCACCAAACTAGATTTGCAATGCCTCCAGGTCAGATCTAGACTTGTGGGTATTGTTTGGGTTAGTTAAGGTGGTGATGATGGAGTTGGTGTGATAAGTAAAGGGTGGGGATGGAGCGTCAAAGTTGGGAGCTTAGGTGGTGGTGTGACCGCAATGGTTGTTGAGTTTGAGTTTTGGAAGCATGTGGGTGGGGAACCATGGCAAAGGATGACAAAGTACTAGCTAGAGCCGGTGACATTGTCGAAGGTGTGAGGGGGACTGAGCAAAGAGGCAACATAGGTCGACACTCCAAGGGGGAGGAGAGGGAGTAAAACGTAATTAACCATCTCTATTCATAATAAAAATACTATGTTGCAATTCTAACAATGTCAACGTAATTGGACATAAAAGATTAAATTGATGTATTTTTTAAAAAAAACTTAAGAAAACCAAATTGAATATCTTAAAATTTGGAGACCTAATTGAATCTTTAAAATAATTTAAAAATAAAATTAATAATTAAGCCAAAACTTATTAAAAAAATAATTTTGCTTAAAATAAATTTAAACAAACAGACTACGTGTTAATTTATTGTAGGTGTTCATTTCTGGCGGTTTAAACCGCTATTCTTCGTTGCCTTGGGTTTTAGTCCCTCCATCAGCAGTGACACTCCAATTGCGACCGTCCCACTGGCGTCTACCTCGCACTTCCCCTTTACCCAAATCCATCCACCAGCATCCCCCACGATGTCTGCCACAAGCTCTCCACCACTCCGACCTCATCCTCATAGATCTGTAGATCAGAAATCCAGATCTGAGGCACGAGATGCATATTTCGCTACCTGTGAGTGCGATGAACATACAATATCTTGCGATTAATCCAATATTCCAAATAGTATGTTTGTGATACGGAAATCATTATTTAGAGGAAATTGCTTTTCACTATGTGAATCGGCATTACCAAAAAAGAATTTGCCATCTACTGAAAATAGTCAATTTACGATTTGATTTTTGTTGTTCTTATGAAAAATAATTCACAGTTTTAATCGTCATACAAGCCAATCCAACAATTTTTTATTGTTTGAATTGCCAAAGTGAACCTCTACAAAAAATTAACACACGAATTATCACATCATCAATTAATGACAAGATTTACCGGAGGGATTAAAAGTGTTAAGGGAAAAAACATTAGGATTAAGACTTTTCATTTTTTTATTAGGGAATAAAAATAAACACTCAAAAAAGTTGAGTGACAAATTAACAGTCGACTTTTTTTTCCGGGAGGCTGTTCCATTTTTATTAATCAATATGGAGCAAGTCTTGTTACATGGCACGACTTCTATCTCATAATAACTAATGACTTTAGAGTCGTTCCTTTAATTACGATTTTCGTAAATGTTTCAACTTTTTATACATATATAATATATATTTAATTGATTTATTTGATATGTTTATTTATTATTTGTTTTTGTTATTACTTTTTTTTGAAATTTTAATTTTATATAAATATGTTAACTAGTTTAAACCTATATATATATATATGAATTTTTTTAAATTAATTTTTTTTCTTAATTTAATTTTTAATTGATTTATCTTATATGCTTATTTAATATTTGTTTTTGTTATTAATTTTTTTGAAATTTTAATTTTATATAAATATATTAATTACTAGTTTAAACCCATATATATATGTATGAATTTTTTTAAATTACTTTTGTTTGTTAATTTAATTTTTAATTGATTTATTTTATATGCTTATTTAATATTTGTTTCTGTTATTAATTTTTTTGAAATTTTAATTTTATATAAATATATTAATTACTAGTTTAAACCCATATATATATATATATGAATTTTTTAAAATTATTTTTGTTTGTTAATTTAATTATTTTATATGCTTATTTAATATTTGTTTTTGTTATTAATTTTTTTGAAATTTTAATTTTATATAAATATAATAATTACTAGTTTAAACCCACATATATATATATATATGAACTTTTTTAAAATTACTTTTGCTTGTTAATTTAATTTGTTTTGTTTTTAATAATTGTAAATGGTATTGAGTTAATTTTTCACGTAATTAATTATAAAAATGAAAAAAATATAGTCTAATTTTATCGTTCATCATTACCTACTCATATGCGTGACATGGATAATGACGATGACAATAATGATGATGATAACAATACTACTAATAATGATGATGATGACTACGACGATGATCATGTTCCTCACCAACAACAAAGACAAACACGTGATCATCCTAGAACAAGAGGAGGAAGAGGTGCTAGAACAAGAAGAACAAACTCATCAACAAATCCTGAGCAAGAGGAAAGATCAAGACACGTATCTAGAATACCTCGTTGTGAGACCTCATCCCACTATTAAATTTTTTTCTTTATGTATAATTTATTTGAATTTTATTTCATAATCCTAAGTCTTTCAAATTATATCTTGTGTTAATATTTCAAATTTTGTTACAGAATGTTATTATCATTATTGTTTCACCGTGATTAATTAACATAATTATATTTGTTCTAATTAATTAATAAAAAAATATAGATACTTTTTCATACAGAACAAGCTAATATTATTACCAAAATATTTTAATTTAACAAAATCAACATAAAAAATTTATAAACAAATTTTATAAAATACATAGTACTTGTAATATTAATAACTAAAATATTTAATAAAATCATCTAAGAATACATGATGATTTTTCCTAATTAGCCCAAATTACACGATTTAAAAAGTGCATAATTATTAAAAATTAAATATATACAAAATATTAAATTAAATTAATAAAATTTAATTTTTAATAATCATATAATAAAATTAGACTATATTTTTTTCATTTTTATAGTTAATTACGTGAAAAATTAACTCAATACTATTTACAATTATTAAAAACACAACAAATTAAATTAACAAACAAAAGTAATTTTAAAAAAATTTATATATATATGGGTTTAAACTAGAAATTAATATATTTATATAAAATTAAAATTTCAAAAAAATTAATAACAAAAACAAATATTAAATAAGCATATAAAATAAATCAATTAAAAATTAAATTAACAAACAAAAGTAATTTAAAAAAATTCATATATATATATATGGGTTTAAACTAGTAATTAACATATTTATATAAAATTAAAATTTAAAAAAATAATAACAAAAACAAATATTAAATAAGCATATCAAATAAATCAATTAAATATATATTATATATGTATAAAAAGATGAAGCGTTCACAAAAGTCGTAATTAAAGGAACGACTTTAAAGTTGTTTGTTTAGTTCCTATTTTTAAGCATGACATATTTTAAAAATTAAAATAAATAAAATAAATACGACTTTAAAATCGTAAATATAAAAATTACTTTAAAGTCGTTTTTATATTTACGACTTCTGAATATATTTAAAAAAAAAATAATACGATTTTAAAGTCGTTCGTTATTCTGAGATAGAAATCGTGTCATGTGACACGACTTGTTCCATATTGGTTAATAAAAATGAAACAGTTAGTTAATAATGGTAAATATGAATTTACCCCCTACCGGAAAAAAAGCCCAGTTAAGCTGTTTTTTTTTTTTTTTTTTGGGATTTCTTGTTACTTTAAGGCAAATTACTGTTTGGACCAGACTTGTTCTCTTCTCTCTTATTTATTTGCCGCACATTGCACTTATTAGGTTTTAGTTTAGGGAATAATGTTGCGAGCAAGAGGAAGAAGAGCTTCCCTTCTTTGGTTCCCTCTTCTTGTTCGACACTTGGGTTCTTTTTCCAATCCATCACACTTTCGTTCTTCTTCAACCTTCACAAACAGAGCCCAATTCCTCGATTCCATGAGAAGCCTCAAAAGTGAAGATTCTGCTCTGAGTTTCTTCCACAAAATGGTTGCCATGAACCCTCTCCCTCGCGACAAGGATTTCACCACACTGTTCGGAATCATTGTGAAGATGAAATATTACGCAACCGCAATTTCCCTGATCAAACACACGTATTCATTAGGGTTCAAACCCGATGTGCACACTCTCAGCATTGTCATCAATTGTTTGTGCCATCTGAAGCATACGGTGTTTGGGTTCTCTGTTTTAGGAGCCATGTTTAAAATTGGTGTGGACCCCACAGTGGTGACTTTTGCCACAATCATTAATGGGCTGTGTGCGGAAGGCAATGTGGGTGCAGCAGTGAGGTTTGCCGATAGTTTGGAAGACATGGGCTATGAATCTAACAGTTACACCTATGGCGCGATAATTAATGGATTGTGTAAGGCCGGTGACACGGCTGGTGCAGTCTCGTATCTCGAGAAGATCGAGGGAAGAAACCGCGATTTCGATGTTGTTATAGCTTACAGCACAATCATGGACAGCCTTTGCAAAGATGGGATGGTATGCCAGGCTTTAAATTTATTCTCGGGAATGACCGGTAAAGGTATTCAACCTGATCTCGTCGCTTATAATTCGTTTATTCATGGCCTTTGCAGCTTTGGTAGATGGAAAGAGGCTGCAGCTCTTTTCGGTAACATGATGACAAAGGGAATCATACCAAATGTGCGAACTTTTAATGTTTTAGTTGACAATTTTTGCAAAGAGGGGAAGATTTCAAGGGCGGAAACTATAATGTGTTTCATGGTCCATGTGGGAGTGGAACCTGATGTTGTCACATATAATTCAGTTATTAGTGGTCATTGTTTGCTAAGTCAAATGAATGATGCCGTGAAAGTACTTGAGTTGATGATTCACAAGGGCCTCTTGCCAAATGTTGTAACCTATAGTTCATTAATCCATGGATGGTGTAAAACTAGAAACATAAATAAGGCTATCTTTGTGTTGGATGAGATGGTTAATAATGGACTAAATCCAGATGTTGTCACTTGGAGCACTCTTATTGGGGGCTTTTGCAAAGCAGGGAGACCAGAAGCTGCCAAAGAATTGTTTTGTACAATGCACGAGCATGACCAACTTCCCAATCTCCAAACATGTGCCATTATTTTGGATGGACTATTCAAGTGTCAATTTCATTCTGAGGCAATATCATTGTTTAGAAAGATGGAGAAGATGAATTTGGAACTTAATATCATAATATACAACATTGTTCTGGATGGAATGTGTAGTTTTGGAAAACTCAATGATGCACGAGAACTCTTTTCTTGTTTGCCAAGTAAAGGCATACAAATTGATGTTGTTGCTTATACCACAATGATTAAAGGTCTATGTAAAGAAGGACAATTGGATGATGCCAAAGACTTATTGGTGAAAATGGAAGAGAATGGCTGTCCCCCAAATGAGTTCACTTATAATGTCTTAGTCCGAGGATTGCTGCAAAGATATGACATTTCAAGATCAACAAAATACCTTATGCTAATGAAAGACAAAGGTTTATCAGCAGATGCTACTACAACAGAATTGCTTATCAGCTACTTCTCTGCTAATAAAGAAAATAGTGCATTACAAATGTTTTTGCAGAAGTTTGTTTGAGTATTTAATAGTGATATCTTTGAAATGCCAACATTTTCGTGAGGGCCAACCTGTTAACAGAGTCAGTTTCTGTACACCAGGTTTTGATACACATTTTTTCTGCTATTCCTCTTTTTAATTTTCCTGTAAACAATATTTGTCTGTTAGGGCTAGTTTGTTTAGTAAATACATAGTTCAGTAAAAAATTGTTCATTGCCCATTTAAATGAATCTTTTCTAGAAACTGATGAAGTTTATCTAACCATGCAATGCATAATGTTTTTATTTTTGGCTTGTGATAGTTTGTAGAAAATGATAGATGGTGGCCATCATACAGTGTTTCATTCATCTTGAAATCATGAATATGTCTTTTCTTTGTGAAGTTGTGAAATGGAAGTATTGCCATCTTTCCTTTTATATTGGATCATAATGTAGGCTTTTAGCACCGACTCTGTTAGTTGCTGTTTAATGGTTATAGCCAGTTCTTGGCTTCTTGACTGACTTTGCTCTTGTTTGTCTAATTGACACTCAAATGAAATTTGATTTAGTAGCACATTTGTAAAAGATAAATTTGGCTGTGTTTGCCACTGAATGGGTTTATAATATCTTCCCAAGCATAGGATATATTTCCTTTCCATGTTCAACTTAACTTGAAAATGATGCTTCTGTGACCCTGACCTTAATCATATTGGCATTTTGTGAGGTTAAAATATTCAATCGCTACAATTGCATGTGTACTAACCAATTTGCTACCAGCTTTCACTTTTGTCCTTGCACTTATCTTTAGGTTGGTAGCAAACAAATTGAACCTATCATTTATTTTCACAAAATAATATGATAACTTTGTTGCTATAGACCTTATAAATAGTAGTATTTGATATTGATAATAGTGGCCAAAAAAATTAGTATTTGATGTTCTCCTTTTATTTTATTTTATTTTATTTTATTTTATAGGTAGGCAAGAGAATTTGAGAATCAAGAACTGGGCAAACCTAGGAAAGGTATTTGGGACAATATTGGTTGTGAGTGGAGCCTTGCTTTTTCATTTTACCATGGAAAAACCATTGGTTAGGCAAATCGTATTCACCCGAGATATGCAGAGAAATGGAAGGATGGTTCATAATTCAAGTAAGCACCATTGTAAGTTATCTTAACCACCTTTTCTTTTTATATTAGAGCTTAGAGAATCATTATATTATTATATACTTGTTTTCTTGATTCAATCAAACATAAGCTGAAGTTTGCAACTCCTTACCCGAGCACCAACTTAATGTGTTTCTTGGAAAGCTTTCAATGCATGGTCACTTGTGTTTTGATCACAGGGCCTCGGCTTGGTCACTCCACAATGCTGTGAGACTTTCTTCTGCTCTGTATGCGGTATATATGCTTCTTCAATTGCTTTGATATATCAACATTTAATTCATTATGCAAGCTTGTAAATATGTACATTACTACTATTTTAAACTTATCAAAGGATTAAATGGGAGTTATTTTTATGTTCTAGGAGTATGAGAACAGTCTGTTTCTGACAAATGCAGAATGATGATATGGTAAAATTAGAATTATATGCCTTTGGGAGTTTGGGTATTTAATGTGTTTTCTAGGTGGTGCAATAAAGCCTACTACAGATGGCCAGTGGGTTTATTGAGCATGTGCCATGTAGTCGTAGATACCTGGTTTGTTTGTGTATTACTTTATTTACTCTTTTTTACTCCTTAGTTTGGTTATTTTTACTAAGTGTTAAAAATATTGTCAGAAACTTGCTTAGCTAATGTCAGGAGAATGGAACCTATTGATGGTTTGAATAGAATCAGTAAGGTAGGCTTTCATTACTATTATTCTTTCTTTCATTTCTTTTTGTTTAGCTTGAGTTAATAATTCAAGTTCTAATGATAGAACTGTAGAGGATGAGAATGGTTTTTGTGAAAATAAACCAAACTCTGGTGGAAAGCTGCATCAACTACTGGATACAAGTCCTAAAACTGATGTTGTGGCAGCTGGTTGATACTTGATACAGAAATGATAAAATTGGAAGGTGGTATGAGTTTGTTCCTGTTTGACAATGGGATTTTATGATTTGGCTTTAACATTTGAAATTTTATTGAACCAATAGGAATGGCTGCTGCATGTTGGGAGACATCTGAAGGGAAGGAAGAACAAAAATTTCTAATATTAGGAACAAAAATTTATCAGCTAAAAGAAAGAACAGCCAGTTCGATAATGCCAAAGTAAAAGAGCAAATGAGCAGTGATCATGCAAATTTTAGAATTTTATATATATATATATATATATATATATATATATATATATATCACCAGTTAGAGATTATTCTTATTTCTTACTATTTTCGGGTAGATCATGGACACGAAAGGTATAATAGTATTCTTACACTATAAGTGGAGAGCAAAGCATTCTTAATAAGCTAATTTAAGAATGTAGTGGAACTTAAGGATGAAAAAACATAAATGTAGGTGATGTGATTGTCACAGGATGGCTAATTAGGTAAATTATCTTTCCTTACAGAAAGTTATTAGAGTTGTTTTTCACTTTTCAGTGGTCCCAGTTATAGTTGCCGAACTGGAATGGAATGAATTGTTAAGCTGGAAGGAGTGTAACAGATTTGGCATGGTTTATAACTTTATGTATATTCTAATTTTAGAACTTTTTGCCCTTTAATCCGAATTTTTGTCTTCGTGCTTTTGTTTTTTATTTATTTATTTATTTTTTTGAAGTCAGTCTTTGTGCTTTTATCAAGGCTAATTAATCTTTACTATTCAGTCTGATAAAAAAAATCTTTAAAATATTCAGTTCCAAAGGCCAATAACAAACTGCAGAGTTTAGGTGCTTAATCTAAATTCCAGAATTATACAAGAGTCAAATTTGTTGGCAAAATTTAATACAAATTCGTGAATATGAGCCAATGCCTTTTTTTTTTTACTAGTCGTGTATTGGTATGCGACTTCAAAAAATCAGTTTTTCTTGTCTCTTTCATATATATATATATATATATATATATATATATATAAATTCATATTCGAATTTTCCATTTCCAACCCGTATTATGTCTCCCGACTATTAAAGTAAAACATATTTTTAAAAATACAAAATAACTTTAAAAAAATCAGAAACAATTATCAGTTGTATAAAAAAGCAATAAAAGTCGTTATAAATTTTTTTTATTTTAAAAATAGCAGAAGTTTTGATTAGATTCACGACTTCACTAAAACTAATTAAAAATAAGAAAATATAAGTCTTATATATTTTTTAAAATTCAATTGGTTTGATTATTTAATTAATTAGTATTGTTATTAAAAAAATACTTTTGATAATATACTTAAAACCATATCATTTTAATTTTTATCCATACTATTTATAATCTCTTTTTGTCTCTTAACATGTTATTTTAGGAATCGTTTGGTGGTCAAGAGAGGAAAGATATGTCAAGGAAATTTAACTTAATTAATTGGATAAGAATGATTGAATTGTTGTAAATCTTTTGACACCATCTTTAATTTCCACAAATAAATAAAAAGATGAAGAATATGATACTATAAGAACTATTGGCAGAGCCATGACCAAACCAGTAATGGTCATGACACTACCTAAAAATATATTTTTTTAAGTAAAATTATCGAATTAAAAATAAAATTTGGCACTACTAGTAAAATTGTAGATTTAAAAATAAAATTTGACATTACTTAAAATTTGATGTGAGATAAAAAATTTTAGTGACACACTAAGAATATTACTTAACAAACCATAGATTATAACATGATATAATAACTCCTCCAATCTTGACCACCAAACAAACTCTAAATATCTTTTTTTTTTTCTTGACAAAAGGAGAATCATAGCATTTCATTCATAATATTTGAAAAGATACAAGTGGGAATGTAATCAAGATCATGAATGCTAGCATTGAACCTAGACACCCTTGCAAGATTATGAACAAGAAGATTGGTTTGTCTCCTTACATAACTCACCCTAGAGTTTAGAATAGATCGAATATAATAATTGTCTAAAATTCGATAATATCTAATGGTAAGAATTAATTCCTGTTGCTGCAGCTAACATATTATCTGTGATCAGTTTACAATCAGGCTCAAAAACAATGTTGTGAAGGTGCATTTCAGAAATCCAGTGTATGCTTTTTAACAGGCCAAATACTTCCGCTTCTGCAGGTTCGAGCTTGTCTAGCAGGCACATTCCAATACCAAAAAGCTTGTCCTTCATAAATATTGCAGCGTCTAGATTGCACTTTATGAAACCTTGATCTGGTTTTGTTACTGCGATGCTGGTTGTCACGAGCCATTCTGAGATGTGGAAGGGAATGGAGGAGGTTGAATATGACCTGATTCTAGGGATCTCCACAAGAACCATTTGTACTAAATTTCCACTACCAATGCTCTGTCTCAAGTGTGTAAGAGAGCAATATCAATTTTATAATTATCAAAATTAAATGAGTAATTAAACTAATTTAATTTAAATTTGGTTGAAAAATAATTATTTATGAAAGCCGTATATCAACGCACAACGTCTTAAAAAAATCATGCTTGTATTCACAATTTCTATAAAAGAAAAAAGGATATATTTTTAGTCTTTTAAATTGAAGTTATTTCTTTTTTAATTTTTCAAATTTAGTTCTTCTTATAAAAGAAAACATTCTTTTTAATTATTTTGCTATGTGTGAGTCAAACATGACATATGACATTCGAAATTTGTGTCAACTTTTGAATGTTAAAATTTAATTTTTTATTTAAATTTTAAAATATGATTTTCTGACACTTAAACATCATCGAAATTAAATCAGTAAAAAAATTTAAAATTCATTTATTGATTAAAAAAAATGAGGAACAAAACTAGAATATGACTCGGTGGAAGTAATTAAAAAGAAAAGTGTTGCGCAGTGAGATCGAAAGATAAACTAATATGTTCTTTATTGATTGTCAATAATAGCCAGAAAGACAATGCATTACAATAATACAACGATGAAGAAAAGTATGATGAGACCAGATGCTCACAAAAATGACTTCAAATTCATAACTGCTATCAACGATGATGATAGATAAAAATGAGAGATTCACAAATAAGTTTTGGTTTGGAGCAAGAGTTATATTTGGAGACAAAGACAATGTAAATGGTTTCTCCGTGAGACTGAGAGGAAGGTTTGGGCAGAAAGTATTATCTTTTTATGTTAATCTATTTATAGCAAAAAAAATTATCTCTTATTTTCTCCACGCATTTTTTCTTTCTAATTTTCTGTTTCTTTTCAAATCTTCAAAGATATATTTTTTATCTCATTAGATTCTCTCTGGTTTCCTATTTTTCCAAATCTTCAAACATAAATGCTATGAAATTGTTTAGTGTGGAAAATAGTGATAAATCTTTATAGGAGATATTAGCAGACAATATGAATATTCTCCTTCCCAAAAAAAATTATTTTATACCAAATAATCAATCCCTTTTGGTTTAATTTTTCTTGAATCTTGAAAGATTTTTATTTAATTTTTAGATTATTCTAAAAGAATGGGTATTCACAATGAAAATTTATTGGACCTATACCATAAATAATAATGGATATATTTGGAACCATTTTTGACATTATTTTTGCATTTTATATAAATGTTATTTCATCAAGAAGAAACTAACACTGACACTGGCAGTCAAACCCTAGAGACTTAATTTTCTTTCATATTAGCTATGTTTGACAACTATTTAAGTTAATTTTTAGTTTTTTATTAGTTGAAAAAATTATTTAATTATTTAGTAAACAATCTTTTTAGTAGTTTATAACATTTTTTGAAACACAACTTAAGTAAAGTTTTTTAAAACGATAGCTTATAACTTTAAATTTTTTTTATATTTTCTTTCATTTATATATCTTTAATATATTTATCAAATTTTCTTAATTACTTTTTTAGATATATCTTTATAACTTCAAAAGTTAAGTGTTTAATTTTGTAGAAAAAATCATAATTAATTAAGTGTCATTATTCAATCCCCTTCTAATGACCTTTTAGTCCACTTCAATTTGTAAATAGCATTAGTCCAAAATGTAAAAATAAAATGCAATTTAAGTGATAATAATATTAGCATATGTTTTAAGGACTAAAATAATAACAAATTATTACATTTAAATATATAAATGAAACAACTGAAAATCTCAAGGACTTATTTCGATTAATATTCTTAATTTCAAGAATAAATGTGACAACATTATACAGTTTTTATGGAGCAAAATGATGGTTTACTCTTTAGGACCTCCTGAAAAAATTAAGGCTTACTCTGGTGGTACCTAGACCTTAAGAACAACAACCGACACCTATCGTGCATCAACATTAGCAAGCATATCGCTGCCTTTGGCTCTATGTTTTCAAATTGAAATAGTGAGTTGTGCTTGCTAGCTACAACAACTCCAACAGCAATGCCTCTGGTAGATCCAATAACTCTTTTGATAAAGTTTTATATTTTCATTCAATTATAAATTCAATTATAAATTATTTTAAAAATTAACAAATCATATATGTTAGATTGTAATTAAAAAATAATTATGTAAAAAAATTTACGAAAAAAAATGAGTATTTGAACTTCTGCTATAATATATTTGATTTAGTGGATGAAAATAGAAGATATTTTTTTAATTAAATTAGGCCGTAAAAGAAGTAAGTCTCACTAAAAAGTATAAAAATTTTCTCCAATATTATTTTCATTTTCAAAAATATTCTTAGTCCAATTACATTTTATGCAACAAGTAAGAATGAAAAAAGATAAAAGAAGAAAAATAAGTACCCAAAAGACTATTGGCCGAAAAGAAATAAGTACCCAAAATAAAATAAGAACAAATTTGTTGGCCAATTGATCCAAATTCACCTAATTATTGAAAAATTTAGCAACACATGGTAAGGTAAAACAAAATAAAGAAAAAATCAGCCAAAATTAGGCATTCACAATAACTTTAATAAAAAATAATTCAAAATATCAAATTTTGACGAGCTTTAAATTAATATATTTCATTTTAAATTCAAATCACACAACCAACATTTTTACGTTATAGTATAACTTGTTTATTGTGAAAGATTTTTTACCTTGATTTGTGCCTTCATTGAGGTAGTCACATAACTTTTGTGATTCAAGTACAGATTATATTGTAATCTAATTTTATTATGAAAATCATACATTAAAAAGTTATCTAAATTAATTAAAAAAATATTAAATTAGTATTTTAGTCCTCTAATTTATTATTTAGGTTTAATTTAATCTTTTAATTTTTAAAATTATTAAAAAAAAATAAAAGATCAAATTGAAACTAAATAATAAATTAGAGGATTAAAATACTAATTTAACCTTTAAAAAAACATGAGCGCCTATGGCTCCCTTCTGATTGTCATGTAAACATGGTTTTGGACAATTCTGAAATAGGTGCATGGAAAAGAAACAATCATATACAGAAACTGATGATGCATGCATGTTAATTAACATGCTGCTTAATTATGGTCCCTTTCTGAAAGTGATTTAGAGCTTCGTCAGGGTCCTTAGCCAACCATCGGTGTCAATGAAGCTAGTACTTGCCATCTTACTAATGGTTGATGAATCCAAATTCTTTAACCAACTTACTCTCTTGGAAGTGTCAGAACCAGGTCCAGAATTCCCATACTCTGCGAATGTTATGTGATCCCTGTAAAAATTAATTAATGGATTAGATATTATAGATGAAAACCCAAAATAAGCAAAATAAAGGAAATAATTAATCAAATAAATGAAACACAAAAAGTTGTATAATGAGAATAATTTTTATTTTAAAAATATGAGAAATAAAATTAGAATCATATAACTGTACATGTACCAAAAGGGTTTATTTCAGTTGATTTGGACATGATTTTTGATTCTTAAGGATAAATATATATATATATATATATATATATATAATTGTACAGGGATGTTGATTAAAATTAAAAGATGATTATAACTACACGCTTTAAAAAAAAATATATGTATTTTGTTTTTTCAATTTTTATCATTTCAATTAAAGCATTTCAATTTTAAAAAAATATATAACTAGAAGATATCTGGAGCTTTCAGTAGCAATCAACCTCACTTCTTTTCATCACGACGACTCTATTTTTAAGCCATGAATTGAACCATAATTTTTTAGTTAAGAAATACAAATTGTCGAATCACAATTTTTGATAAATTATACATTTCTTCAAATCTAGATTGCTTTTACAATTCAGGTATTTCAAGTAACATATTGTAGCAAGGTTTTTCGAAAAATTGTTTACGGCCTAAATTAGGGTTGCAACATCATAGTTTTTGTGGCTTTTTCAATCAAAATTGTGACTATTAGTGATTGTGGCCACAATTAGAACCTTAATTATAGGTTAGGTTCTATGGATATAGCTAGCATTACTCTAAATTGATCATGCATGAGTGATGTGTGTTTGTTTATCTATGTGGAGAAAATGGAGTTTAGAAGAAGATGGATCTTACTCTTGCCCAGCGAAGTCCCATGGCTGCCAACCTAATGGTTGTATAATGTTGGACATTTTAGTATTATAGAAAATAACTCTAGCATAACCTCTCCATGGTCTTCCCAAGTAAGTTGTACCATTTCCAATGATATTGCATTGCTTAAAAACAAACCCATTTGAATCATTTGGATCTGTTCTCCCTTGTGCGGTGATAAAACCAATAATGCCAGGACCAAGATTAGCATCAACAGCGGATATGGTACAGTCCTGAAGAAATAGATTACATACTCAAAATTATGTTTCCATTTATTATATTCAAAACAATTATTCCACAATTTAATATGCACACATTATTAATATTATATCCACCAAAAAAAAAATCATTGTTACTACCTCATATAAAGATTGGGCAGTGCCGAAGATAAAATCCATAGCACCTTGAATTGTACAAGACTTGAAGTAATGTCTTCCTTGTTCATCCCACAGAGTGTCTTGCAAACCAAAGAAGCCAACGTCATAGAAGTACGATCTGTCGCCCAATATCATTGCAGCTACGGCAGCTTGCATGGAGTTAGCATTTTTGTTTTCATTGTATGTATTCTGCTCCAGATCACATAAAGCTAATTAAATTAGATATTTGTTCAAAAAACCAATCTTTTTTTTTTTGTTTCAAGCTACAAAAACCTCGTGCAGTACCCCAAACAAATCAAAACACAAATATAACATATCATTACAAGTTAATTAATGCGTAGCAAGACATAGATGGCTAAAAGGAAAAATATCAAGAATGAATTAAATTTTATATATTTTGTAGAAAAAATTCTTCGCTATGTTAATTGACTTATATACTGTTATTTTTTCCCCTGATTCTTAGATCCTAATTTTTGTTAATAGCAAGTAAATAATAAATTTTAGCAAAAAATCAGGAAGAAAATTAAAAAAAAAAAGGAAAAAAATATCAACCTTATTTTTACTTGACAGCCTGATTTTTTATTTATTTGACTGTGCCTAAGAATTAATGATGTGTTAGGTATGTATTTATCCCATAATTATTCACAATACACTAGGTATAAATTAATTAAATTGCTATAGAGGAAGATGACTAACTAGTTTGACCACTTACCAAAAAAAAATAGTTGACCACTCTAATTTACTATTTATTTATTTATTGTTTTCTCCAATTAAAAAAAATTGACCACTTTTAATTAGTTAAAATAGAAGTAAATTTGAAAATATATAGATAATAATTATTTGAAAATGTATGGTTTCTATATATTTTCTAATGAATTGTGAAGATTTTTTATGACAACATTTGAACATGGGCAAAATTTAAATAATATGTAAAAAGTACAACAAAATTTACCCTCTGCACACAGGCTTATGCACTATCTTATTGATTATTAATTAGCTACAGCTATTACATTAGGATTTTCGATGTATTCTCAGCAAAATAAAGAACACACATTAACAAGGGTTTTTATAACTTTAGACCAAAGAACTTTTCATCATTTACGTTTAACAGCATCGATCAGGATCTTCTTTGCAACAAATGGCATAAATTCATAGGTAGCAACGAGTTAGCATAAATAAATAACATAAAACTATTCATTACATACAGTTCAGTTCATGGAAAAATGAATGGGAAAGAATTAAGAATATGAATGACAAAAGTATAAAGAAAAACTTTTTTCATGAATTAATTGAAATATATATAAAAAAAAAAAAAGTTCAAAAGAATGAAATAAATAAAGCAATTTGTATTCTCACCCTAAAGCTAATGGACTTGACGACAACATTGTCAGCCATGGTTGTGAACGTAGGACTCTCTGCACTTGAATCATGGTCATCCCACTCAACAAAGGTGCTCTTTTGTCCCTCGCCTTTTAGTACGATGAAAGGCTTGTCAGAAGTGATCTTCACCTTTTCCCTTTCAACATATAACACATATTATTAGAATTATATGAGGATACAAATTAATATTGGAATCGAATTGGTAGACATTACATTACATTTCATAACGTAATTTCAGTCATTCAAGAGAAAATTTGTAATATTATATATGCACATACATAACAAATCACACATGTATTGAAATATAATCGGTCACCAAACATGAGTCAAATCCTAAATTACAGCTAATTAAACTATTTCAGATCCTAGTCAAATTTTAATTTTATTTCCGTTAAATCTCGGACAATTTTAAAAACTTGCAATTAAAAATAAAAAATAAGAAAATAAGATATATATATATATATATATATATATATATATATATATATATATACACTGATAGCGTAAAGTTTTGTTTGAATATCATACATAATTTCTAATTGTTCTAAATGGTTGAAAATGCAAAAAATCTTTTAAATTTGGTGATGACATTATCAAAATATATATATTAAATATAAATAAAATCCTGAATTTGATTGAACATAATGTAGGAAGTTGCTTATTAATTTTTACCTGTAGGTGCCTGCCTTCACATAGATATAAACCCAATTTTTGTTGTCAGAAGGAACTGAATCAATAGCAGATTGTACCGTAGAGAAGTCTCCATTCCCCGATAGGTCCACAATAATTGTCCTGGAAGAAGAATGGGCTGTTTTGTGATGATGACGATGATGACTGTAATTAGTATGTGCAAATACTACTTTAACAGTCGCCAAAACAAAGAAAAATGTAAAGCGATACCAACCAAGAGACATGATGAGAGTTGAGAAGTTCAACTTTTGTGCAAATGAAGATTTGTATTTAAAGAGGCAAATTATTTATGGAGGTAATAAGAATAAAGGAAAGTGAAAGGTTTAGGGAAAGATTTCCACCTCACCCAAAAATAAAATATTATACTCATATTAAAAGAAATATTCTTTTTGTCTATGATATGGGGTCGTATGAGGAATTTTCTTCAATGCTTTGCTATTCTCAAAAATCATTCAAATTTTGCTTGCCTATAGTCAGAGGAATCATAGTTTGAAGATCAAGAGAATCATTTATTATAAATAAAAATATGATTTAGTTTCTATGTTCATCAAATTTTTGTATTGACTTTTGTATTTGTCAATTCTTCTCATTGAAGCTTCTTAATGGTATTTAACAGCTTCCTTTTTTCTTAATATATTTTCCTTTTACTGCTTCTCAATTAGTTATTCTTAATTAATGATAAAAATTAGTTATTCTTAATAAAGTAGAGTCCATATCTATTTTTTATCAATAAAAAATGAAAGATAATAGAATTTTACAACACTCACATATCTTATTCGATCAATTGATCTAGACCTCTTCATATATGTTAATTTAAATAGTTTTAACAAATATAACATTATCTTAATTTCATTTTTCAAATTTTATTACATGTTACTTTTATGTTTCTAATTATCTATTAAAAACTAATTATCTATACTTTTTAATAATTTTAATATTCTCTCTTAAGTATATTTTTAATTTATATTTTTTTTAAATTCACTGTCATCAAATAATAAATACTAATTTTTATTTATTTAAGATATCAAGGGTATCATCGAATTAAGTCTCAATGTACAAAAGTCAATACAAAACTTTGATGAACATCGTTGACACTTCTTTGTTTTTTTTTTTAAAAGAACTTCTTTATGTTATGTAACGGCTTCCTTTTTTAAAAAATATTTTTTTCTTTTACAACTTCTCAATCAGTTATTTTTAAATAATGATAAAAAAAACCCACCAATGAATTATTTTTTTATTACTTTATGTTACATAGTAAGTGTACAACATATGCTAAATTTGTGAAATAGTACCTGAGTTAGACCACAGAACACATTATTGAAAATAGACTAAAAGTTTAAGAGTAATTAAGTTTTGAACATTAATCTCATAACCAATCAAAGGAATCAAAATTCTTGGAAATGCTTCAGGATCTCATCAGAGAGTCAAGACAATAATTATGGTAGTTAAAAAAAGTATTAATATCAATTATTTTATTGAGTTGTTACTAAATACTAAATTAAGCCAATGAAAATACTAAATTATTTAGCAATTGCAGCAAAAGGAAATGAGACTAGTTAATTAATTGCAGCAATTGAAGCATCATACCTTTCACCTTCCTAATGGTCTAAAAAATGCACTCAAATTACTGCAACTTCTAATGCCAAGAGTTGCAATTTATCTACCAAAGTTGTTCACACTTGATCGAGTTGAAAGTGACGAGAAATTAACATAGGATTTTCAAATATCACCTTCTAGAGATGGAGCTTCAAATCCACTGTTATTAGTTCAAAAATACTAGTAGGACTATATTTCAGCTAATAATTTTTTCTATTATCAGCAAATAATAAAGAATATATTAAACCTTAGCACAAGGAGTGACCAAGATTAGGAAAGAAATTATACTACAAATGGAACTCGTAAACATAATCCCCCTTCTCTATCAGCACATGAACTAAATCTAAGTACATATCAGTGCATATGCCTATATAACAGAATTCACTACAAATATATTTATGAGTTATACATTGTTGGATAAGATAAATGTATATGTCCAAATTCAATTCATTGTGTTATCAATTTTAATAAAGAATCAAAGAATCGTTCTTTATTTTATTATCATATTGATTAATATATTAAATTGTTAATTTGATAAATTTTTGATTAAAACTAGAGATTTGTTATCATGATTAGATATAATTTATTAGAGTGTGACAATAATATTATATTCTAAAGTTAACCTTGAACTATATATGATGAAAAGAAATATTGCATTATCACCTATATATTAGAGAATGATGTTAAATGTCTACCTTAATTAGTAAATTAATTATGATTAATTTACTACCAGTTTAATATTGAACTTATGGGATTACACACAAACTAGTGTTCCAATCTTTGTAAAAGAAAATAATTCATTTGATAATTAAATTAGAAAATTTAATTTAATCAAAAAAATATTTTAATGGAATATTATTATATTCCTTACTAGTACCAAGAATATAATTAATAAAAAAATATTATTTTTATATATG
>PYAF01001297.1:803374-822069 GCA_007407185.1 Glycine tomentella | reverse complement strand
GAAAAGTACAAAAAAAAAAAAAAAAGCTTGTTCTCTAGAATTTCATTCATCAAGAGTTGATAGTATAAATTGATGTCAATGCACATACACTTAGAATTTTTACATAAGAAAAAATTTGATTGTTTCAAAAATGTACATTTTGGTACACAAATCTATTTTTCTCTATTTATTATTATTATTATTATATATTTTTTAATACAAAATAAATCCTAATTTTCTACTACAAATATTGAAAACACTTCTAAATAAATATAAAAAATCATAAATATACGGTAACCGTAGTGTATATATCTATCATAAACATCATAATTAGCTAATATTTACATATATAACTCGTAACTAAATTATGTAATTTATAAAAAAAATTAATAATGTATCATACGAAAATTTATTGTGAAGACCACATGATAGTAGATCATGCAGTTGTTCTTCATACAGTTGAAGCTGCTGATGCTTTTTTATTATTATTTGTTTATTAAATTTTTGGGCCTGCAATTCCTTTTTCAGATCGATATCAGCCTTAGAACTGTTGGTTCTGAAGCCATCCTTCAGTGTCAATGAACTTGAGGCTTGCCATATTCTCAATTGTTTTCAAATCCAACTGCTTGGTCCAACTCACTCGCTTTGAAGGGTCAAAACCTGGTCCAAAATTTCCATACTCTGCAAATGTTATGCGACCCCTGCAAATTTTGATGCCCATATATGAAAAAAAGGAAATTAGCTTTAGAGTCCATATATAAACATCTCAAGAAATTTGTGATTTTTTAATCTGTCAATGTTACTAGTTAATTTATAGTGGGAAAAATTCAAACCACTCCGTAAAACTTATAATCTCTCTCTCCCTTTCTCCCTTCAACCACCTAGATAATCTTATAACTCTTTCATAAAATTTATAGTGTATTTTTTTATAGTATCAAATTTATAATAACTTATACATGATATTCAACTAATTGAACTAGACCTCTTTAATAAATGAAGTAACATAATTATAATTTCTTAATTATTGCATTAATACTCACCTCATAAAACTAAAATTAGTTTTTTCACATGTTAATCTATAAAAATTCTCTATTTTTTTTATAGAAAAACTATATCAGAAAATTTCTCCATATACCATCTAAAATAGAAACTCATTTTTATTTTCTTGTTCTATAAGTCTTAACTCTTTGATAACTTTATATGGAACATAAATTCCTTTATACCCATATTTATTTATGTAGAAAATTGAGGTAAGAAAGAAAGAGAGAATTGAACTTACTCATATCCAGCAAAATCCGATGAAGTCCAACCACTAGGTTGTACAACATTGGTCATGCTGGTATTGTAGAACAAAACCCTGGCATAACTTCTCCAAGGCCTCCCCAAGTAACTTGACCCACTTCCAAACACATGGCAGTCTTTGAAAACAAACCCATTTGCATCTTGTGAATTTTCTCTACCTTGTGCTGTAATAAAACCGGCAAGGCCCGGAGCTAGGGCCCCACCAATAACAGATATGGAACACCTCTGCCAAAAAAGTTAAGTATATAAATAAATGAAGATAAAAATGATAGTTATGAATTATGAGAATGATGTGTGAAATGTTTATTTGAAACAAGTGAGTGAAAGTATCCCAATTTAATTTGGATGTTCTAATTTATTCTTAGGAATAAATTATATTTTCCTGAATATTCTTACTTAAGTTTATTAAATCTATTTTGAATTTGATTTTAAATATTAAAATATCATGTATAAAATCAAATTAATAAACATAAAGAAAATGTTTTATTCAAATAATTTATTTATGTACTAATAAATTATTTATCTAAATGATATTGGATTTGATTTCCTTAAACAAAGTCTTATATTTGAGACTTGTGGATTATAAAAATATGATTGGAAGAGAAAAATTCCTTTAAAAGTTTGAACCTTATGGATAGAAAAAATATAATTAGGTGATAATCAAATTCTTCTTATAAATATTAATCATCAACAAAATTGATAAATATTAGATACCAATAATATAATTATCAATAATAAAAATTTACCACTACAATTTCTTCCCCTATAATCCTTCTTCTATAAGACTATAACAACACACCTTCTGTAACAAAGTAAAATCTTCATTATTAAAAATGAAGATACCTCCCCATTATACTTGATTCTTTCTTAAGATACATGATTTCACCTTTGTTTAACAACGACGATACTAATTTTACTCATCTTTCTATGTATAGTTGATTTTGTTCGTAATATTTAAACATAATAATCATCACCGAGAAGAAGATAAACAATGCCACTAATTAATTATTATTACCTCAAACAAAGATTGGGCAGCACCAAAGATAAAATCAACAGCACCTTGCATGGTACAAAGCATGTAGTAATGTCTTCCTGCAACATCCCATAAAGTGTCTTGTACACCAAAGAAACCAACTCTGAAAAAATAAGCCTTGTCGCCACTTACCATCGCAGCCACAGCAGGCACATTGTCGTGTTTATTATTTATGGGATTGTTGTATGAGTTCTGTTCCACATACACAAATTAAAATGTAAGAAACATACTATATCTCAATGTATATAAAAAAAAATGCATCTATCCCATCTCATTATTTTGGTTGATGAAAAGGGTCACATATCTAAAGACAAATGTGTGCTATAAAGGAATATATATATATATATATATATATATATATATATATATATATATATAAACATAAACTCTATGTACAAGAGTCATGTGCATATACGAAACTACCAAATTTAATTACCACTTCTGTTACAGAGCAATAGGTATGAAGTCTAAACAATAATTATTAGATTTTTGTCAAGGATTCTAAAGTTTCTTAATCCAAAGTGTTCATAATCAATTGGAGACCAATTCTTTGTAAAAAATAAAATAACTCTTTACATTTAAAAATATTCAAAGATAGTAATGAGTTCGTTAGAAATCAACATTGGGTTTCGAATAAACTCCCGCCCCACCAGACACTTAAGACCAAAACTGAGCTTGGTCAAATAAATTGTATTTTTTTGTCCAATTTTCATTCAGTTGCAATGATGGGAAAAATAAGGACCAAGGGCACATAAATTCGTGGTAGGACACACCATTCATTAAAAATATTATTGCTAATTAGATTTGTTATCTTACATAAGATAAAAAAATTTATATAATTAAAATTTATAAAAAATTATTTTGAATATATAAAATTTATTTATTTTGTGTGGGCTGACGGATTGATGCGTGAGTGGGTATGAGTGTGTGAATATTAAAATATTTAATTGAGAGGGTAAAAAAAAGTGAGAGTGTTACTAATTTATAAAATAAGAGTATATTGGAAAGAAAAAGGATAATATACCGTATCAAGGAAGGAGTTTCAATTCAGAGCAGCATTGATGGATAAAAAAATTCAGAGCAATATTTTGTTTTATTGACTGAGGTAAAATAAGCAAATTTCAACCCTTGAATGATAGATGAATGACTATTATTTGAATTAACTTAAATATCACATAATTTAATATATAGACGATTCGGTTCCTAATATTTGTTTATGTATCAAATATCACATGATGAATTAAGCAAATTCGTTGCCAAATATTTGCTTATCATGACTTAAATCAGGAAAAATATTCACAAATTAATAAATAAATAAATTAAAAGGAAAATGATTTGAAAGTAAGAATAAGAACCTCATTGTAAAAATAAGAAGCAAATTTGATTAAGAAAAAAGAGGCAACAGTACATATTAATTTGTCCATTGGTGGCATACAGAAAAATAAGGTTTTAAATGAAACAGTAGCTAGCTAGGTTTGACATTCTTACCCTAAAACTCATGCATTTGACAACAAGATTGTCAGCCATGGCTGCAAACGTAGGGCTCTGTGAAATATCATTGTGATCATCCCACTCAACTAGAGTTCTCCTCTTTCCCTCCCCTTTTAGTATGATGAAAGGCTTATCATAAGGAATCTTCACTTTTTCTCTGAAACAAACAAAAGAACAACATTTATTTTTTCAGTTCATTGAGATTCAAGGGATTAATGTCACAATCAATTCAATTAAATCATTACATTATAATCATATATACCTCAACTACACTACAAAATAAACTCATTTACCAATGCAAAACAATGATAGACATATTTTAAAATAGTTTCCATTAACTTTTAAAATAATTATTACAAAACTCAATAATTTCTAATTGCATGACAATTTATATAGTTAGATAGCACTTTAGAATATTCTAATTCAATTCATAATATGATGCATTATACTAACGATATCTAATACACCAAAACAATATGCATCAATTTCCCAATGCCTTAGGATATATGTCATCGTTTTTTGTTAATGGAGTAGAATAATTTAGTTTTACCTGTATGTACCTGCCTTCACCTTGATGGAAACCCAATACCTGTTGTTAGAAGGCACTGAATCAATGGCAGATTGTATGGTAGAGAAGTTTCCATGCCCTGATTGATCCACCACTATTGACCAGTAAGGTAAATGTTTATTTCCAACATTTCTATAAAACTGAGCATTAGCTACCTCTACTCTCAATCCAACCAAGAGAAAGAGACACACAAAGCAGCACCAATGAAGAGACATGATGATGGATCAGAAATAAAAAAACAAACAATTGATGGAATTATGAGAAGATTAAGAAGTAAAACGAAGAGTCCTCACACAAGAGGTGACAAGGTCCAACCTTGTTTTCAATAATCAATTGAAATCTACAAAAAATAATCTCTGTATTTAAAGACCAAAAAAATTCTCTGTTCTGTGGATGGTAAGTTAAGAAAGTCAAAGGGGTGGAGGGTAATGCAATTACAAGGCTATTCAATCATGGGGATCTTATTTAATTCTTATCAATAAATAATAATACATATTTTGTGAATTTTAGGAATAATGTAAACATGTTTATTTCGATGTTATGAAATTTTACATAAATTGATTCACTTGCCTCTTTGGTTCCCCCATTGGGTGATCACATTTTATGTCAATGATATGTTACTAATTAACCGAAATTAGGGCCGGCAAAAAGCAACTAATTAAAAGGTGAGGTACATGTCCGAATGTGGGAGAGTCAATGTGATGTTAGGTAGTATTCGTATATTTGACTCCAACTTTGAGAGACATCAAAATATGCTTTGTGCCCCGTTTATTATCTAAAATAAAATTAAGGCTTTGAAATTAGAATGAAATTTTGACTTCGAATTTCATATGAAAAATATAGAGTTCTTTAAAGATAAAATAGCATCAGGCACTTGCATTTGGACCAGAAATGGTATAACTGAATATTGACTTTACTTTCTCTTTTTCTGTTTTCTTATTTATGTTGTTACAAGAACGAATGCCAGTGGATTTTGCGAACGAACTTTCTTGTATAAGTTTGGTTTGGTCTTCTTCTTCTTAAAATGGTTGTTTCATTTCCACCTTCTGACAAAGATAACAAAATAGAAAAAACTAGTCTTTCATTTCAGGAATTTTCAGTTTTATTTTATTTTCTTTCTCATTGTAAGTTTATTTTGTCAGTTCACAGATTGATTTTAATATAAATTAATGTGACAAACTATTTGACAGTCAGAAAAATTACATAAGTAGAAAGTAAATATCAAGTTATGCACAGAAGAAGAAAAATGGTACACGGACCAAAATGAATGAAATAAAATGGAAAGATTATGTTCTACTTTTTTTCCCCAATATAAGAATATAACATTTCTTAACCTACTTCCTTAATCCTAAGTGACAACCAGAATTCAATCTATGGATCATTTAGTTAAAGGATACAAACTATTACCATTTGTATTAATCCTTGTTGGTTTATTTTTTAACCTATTAATGTCTATTTATTATATTTTTAAAAATCGCCAAACGAATATGTTTCAATGTTATATTTTCTCTCATTTGAAATTCAATTTTCGTACTCACTAACACCTTGATAATTGTTTTGGTAAGGAACTCACCAAAATCAGGAGATGAATTATTGAATACCTCCATAATTTGATTCGTAAGGAAGAAACACCTTCATGTAATTTGGAAAATTAGGCAGATTTTTGGATTCATATTCGACAGTTGACTTTGGCAGCATCGCCCTCAATCAGGTGCATTTGGACCAGAATGTCTCCAATGACTCAAATTGTTTGCCCAAAACGCACTAAAACATCCCGAAGAGAGAAGCCTTAAATTAAACTCAAATTAACCAAATTGATAATAACATGTCGCCACGTAACAATTGGAGTCGTTTTCCTAAAAGAAATTATTAACATCAAGCTTGCCTAAATGAACCTACCTCGCTGTTTCGTGCATATTCGTATTAGATAATGTGAATAAAACAACAATTTTATGTGCACCAAATTATAATTCAGTAAAGATAAAGAAAAAAAGGACGTATTGTATCTCTTAAAATGTATTAGCCTATTAAGTTTTTTTTAGATAGTTAATTCTATTAAGTCTGTGATTTTCTTAAACTTCTAAGTGTGTATATGTGTATATTGGAATGGTGGTGAGTTGAAGTCCCCATAATTTTTAGAGACAACAAATAGTTGTTTTTTTGGGTAAGCTTACCATATTATGCATTTATCGTGATTTTTTACCACTAAACCAGACACATTAAACGTAATTTTTACAAACATGTAAGATAACGAGGCCAAAAATTAAAATGGTGATAAGCATCAACCATTACATAAGCTAAGTGAGCACTAATGTAAACCTATATAAAATAAATTTCAGCTACATAAAATGTGTAACTATATGCAGATGAATGATTACTTATTTCATAACGGAGGAAGACGATTCTAACTGTCAGTAAGTACTGCCTTTTTCCATGCACCAAAGATATGCTACACTACACATAAGCATGCATTTTTTAACAGTGAACAAATCTATTACAATACAAGATCCCTTTACATAAAAAGCTATTGCTATAAAAATTAAAAAACTTCTGATGGGGAAGTAACGAGATGGGGAAAAACATTTAATTTACATAATTTCACTCATCCCTTACCCAGAATCTGTACACAATTGGGGGGTGTGGCGTGGTATACATTTTACTCTAATAATGCCAAACTGCAGCCGGTTAGTAATTGTAATGATCCCTCGACGAACTCAACTCAAATATGTTGCAAAACAAGCGTTACTCTATGCATGAAAGCAAAAGTAACAAGTTACAAGTGACATGAAAGTGCTAGCAGTGATCAAACTAAAATGTGTCGTCTCCAAATCCAATCATCTAGTTGGTTGCCAAGTAAGGAAGCAAATTGTCATGAGTTTGAGATGGTTTTTGATTTGAAAAACTTCGCAACTTCCTGATACAGATTCTCTTCCTCAAATGGCTTTGAGACATATCCATCCATGCCACATTTCATGCACTTGTCGTATGTAGCATGGATCACATCAGCTGTCATGGCCAGTATAGGCAAATGCCACTCATTCCCATTATTCATCTCCTCATTTGCCTTGCTCTCCATCATCCGAATTTGGCTGGTTGCTTCAAATCTGCAAAATGTGCAACCTCTATTTAGATGGTTTCCCCAAGTCCATGCAAGCATATCCCAATTTTCCTCACATGAAGTAGCACCTTTTCTTCTCCTTAGAATTGAGGATTATTAACAAGTTTGTGCAAACCAAGATACAAAGAAAAACATTAATATAATATGTAGCAAACTTTTATGAATACATATGGATTAAAAGTACAAAATTCCATATATTCAAACTTTCACATCTTGCCAGCTTGGTTCATCTTTTAAGGTTGGAACTTCAGGAGAAGAACCATATAGAATGCTCTGAGATCAGTATCTTATTTTGCAAACCCACTTTTTCCCTCTACTCCATCCTTTTTTCATTGTAAATTAATTGAGGCATCTAATCTAAATTCTTAACAACCAAGATTAATTAAGAAGACAAAACTGTGTAGTACAAAAGGACAATTTATATTTGAACTTATGTTAACATAATAGTCAACAATAGCCTCAATAAGTTATATATGATGCTTCTTGACAAATAATAGTGTAGATAATAAGACTTGGTGGAGGCTATGTCCCAGGCTAATATTAACTGAGTGCAACTTCCTAGACACTACAATTAACTGGTGGACACTAATTGCATTTATCATGTGATACATGAATCTACAATTTCCAAAGTACATTAAGTACAAATATTTCAAACATATAAAGCAGGAAGAGAAGAAATAGTAATCAATATAAATATGCGTACCCGTCCATTTCTGGCATTTGAATGTCCATGAAGCAAGCATCAAAATTGTGAGGCAATTGAAGCATTTCAAGCGCGGCTTTGCCACTTTCAGCACACTTCACATCAGCACCAAACTTTTTTAGTGCGCCTGCTGCAACTCTCCGGTTTACCCCATTGTCATCGACCACCAAAATTTTCTTTCCATAGAGAAGGCTGTGTAGAAAACCATTAGGCATGTCTTTCCCTAGTTGCCTCTTCTTCCCCATCCCCAAAACTTGCTGAAGACAAGCAGCCACCATACTAGCTCTCAGAGGCTTCATGATCACAGTATCAGTGAAACCTGTGGCCTTAGCTTTATCAAATTCGGCATTAATAATATTGGTTGCCAGAAGGATCATTTTAGGCATCTTAAACATACGACCATTCTGTTTCCATATATTGAAAATGCCATCCTCTCCAGATATCCATGTGTCCTTCTCAACCATGATAATATCGGGCTGGAACATTCTGCCACATCCAAATAGTTTCACTCGGTGAATAAACTGAAACAAGCAACTTAAACAAAAATAAATACTTAATAGCATATGTTCTTTATTTAAAAAACAAATCGCTTAGCATTTGATGTCTGAATAGACATGAAAATAATGAAACATAGTTTCTTCAATTTTCTTTTCTTTTCTTCATCCCCCATGGAGAAAAAAAAATATAGTCAAAAGCAGTTTCACAATATAACTTAAAAAGAATAATGCAAGCCTTAAAAAGGAAAAACTAGAACATCTAAAATATCAAAATCAACATTAAGCTCTGTAAAGTCATCCAAGAAATATGCCATGAATTGATTTTAAATTGAAGATAACTGAAACATAACCAAAATACATTTGAAACCTTGCTGGAATTGAAAAATAGCCATATCGAAACGTAGCAATTGAGACATGACTATGCCATTATGCCTTGTTATATATCGAACAAAAACCCTAAAATCTAGTAGTGGGGCAATAGCAGGGGATATACACCCTGATAAAACTGCAGAATATGCTCTCCAATAAATTTGCAAAATCAGTTTAAAGGGTTTATTTTAAAACCACAAGCATATGTTACAACAATAGCAAAATGTTGATACCACTTTGTTTATTATCACTTTCAGTTTCTTCATAATTAACACCAATTCTGTCCACAGGAAAAAAAAATCAAAATAGAGAGGGAAAAATAGAACTTACCCTGATGTCAAAGAACCACTTTTACCACATAAAGCAACAGCCTTACTGATGCTATTTGCAACTTTAACTAGTATCCCTAGTCTCTTCAAATGGTATCTAGTCACAGCAGCTCTAACAGGCTTCCCATCAACCACAATGACTTTCATCCCTCTAAAATTTGAAGGCAGATCTTCCAAATTTTTCTTCTTGTCAATAACTGAACTTTTCTTAAATGCTCCACAAACTGCAGTAAAAGAAAAGGTGCTCCCAACCTGGGGTCGACTTATGAAGTTTATCTGACCACCCATTAGCTCAACCAGACATTTACTGATACTCAAGCCAATTCCAGTACCCCCATAATTTCGTGAGGTCGAGCTGTCAGCCTGCACAAATGGCATGAATATCCTATCCTGAGCTGAGAAAGGAATTCCAATTCCAGTGTCCTCCACGCATACCCTCAATGTGACTTGCTCGGAAGATTCACAAGCAGCCGTTATTTCTCTAGAAGAATCAAGGCCATATTCTTCGTCAGCTATTAGATGCTTAAAATTATCCCAACTGTTCCGTTCATCAGCTGCTTCACATCCACTTAAGGTTTTGAAATGATAATCACCAGATATATAGAAAACTTCATCTGGTTCTCCATTTAGAAAAGTCTCGTGTTTTCCATTCATCATGGACTTTCGATTGTCCGCTAGATGGACTTTAACAAATATATGCCCTTGTTCAGTAAACTGAAGATGTGTAAATTAATTAGTAATGTTATCAACAAGACAACAAGTACCTTGTGAATAAATTTAATGTATACAAGGGAGAGAATAAATATGAAGGATACAAGCATCAATATCAATGCTTTCTTCCACAACTGCCCACTGTGGGGGGAAGAAGAAAACAAAAGGCTAAATCTAAAAGTGAAGATAAGAAGATTGGAACAGTTAGAATGGCATTTCCAAATGCAAATAACATCTGACAGATGAGAAAATTCCACTTACTTTAACAGAGTTGCCAACAAGATTTGTTATTATTTGTCTAAATCTCCCAGGATCTCCCATGACAATATCCGGAACTTTGTCAGAAACAAACACAGCCAGCTTTACTTCCACAATTGACAATATGAGTTCAGGTTGAGGTTCAGTATGAGCATCAGGAACATGAAAATCGAGTGGCATAAGACACCAAAAGGGTGAAAAAGAGATGAAAGAACAGGGGAAAAGAGATGAAAGAACAGTATAGGTTTATCAATTAAAAAAATAGAATGGTAAAATTTTATAACTTGGACAAAGCAAAACAATATGATGGCATTTGTAGTAGGTTAATCAACAATTAAACATACCTCTAAACCTTTGTGTCTAGATTTCTCAGAAAAAAGAGAAAGAACATCATCAATTATGGACCGAAGATCAAATGGAACAGCCTCCAGCTCTAACTTGCCAGCTTCAATTTTAGCACGGTCCAGCACCTCATTTATCAATGTTATCAGTGCCTTGCCACATGCTTGAGCAGTCTGAGCATAATCTCTTTGGGTTGAACTCAATTCTGTATCTAGAAGCAGAGCAAGCATTCCTACAGTAATCAAGTTAAATGATATCAACATCAATGGAAATGTTCAAGTTATGGGAGCATATGTCACATTTTTGTTAATAAGATAGAGAGGCAGACTCTTGAAGTTACCTAAAATACCATTCATGGGTGTTCTAATTTCATGGGAGACTGTAGCTAGAAACTGAAATTAAAAACAAAATTTAGATAATTGTGATCAGCAAGTAATCCCGGAAATAATGAACCATGATAACAATATGCCAGGAAAATTACCTGGGACTTGGCAACATCAGCTGCTTCTGCTCGGACTTTCAATTCCTGCATTTCATGGAAATCATCTTCGACTTTGACAATATGATTTCCAGCACTGTATAAAATGTAACCCACTAAAAAAAGTATCACAAAGAATAGGAATGCCGTGGTAAGAGCTATCCAATTTGCCGGTGCCTTCTGATGGTACCTATTCAAAATTTGATGATGACCGTCATCAGTTGACAAGTGAAAACATTAAAGCTCCTTACGGAAAAAATACAGCAGCCAGAAGCACCTACCTACATATCATCTGATGTTTCCTGTATGGATCTCCAAAATCAAGCTTGCTTTCATGGGCAAGAGACATATCGCCTTCTTCATATTGGTTGCCATACATGATTAGGGGATTAGTATAGTTTGTAACATCATATACATTCACCAAAATTGCTTGGTTACCATCAAGTTGCCCAAGTAAATTCTTTACAAGGGACTCAACATCAAAGGATCCTCCAACATATCTGATGTCAATTAGAAATTTATTCAATACATTAGGACACTAAGAAGCTTACGGTAAACATAAAACCACAAGACTGAACCAAGGTTAAGAGGCTTGTCAATGTAAGCAACTACAGAACTAAAAGTTAAAACTATATTTTAGACAAGACAGGATGCAAACCACACAACACAAGCAATTTTAAAGAAGAGAAATTAATGGTAAACTAGGAATAATAAACATTCAATTGGTTAACTATGTTCAATGTTGAATAAAAAGTTAATTAATAAACATTACCAGTTAAATGGTTGAGCCATTTGCATAGACAACAGTTGTCCTGAAACTCACTGATGGTGACCAGGGGAAATGGCAATGTCACCCAAGGTGGTATTGATGCAAATAAAACTGGTAGCACAAAGTGGCAGGTATTGTGATACTGATACCATTAAAATGTGGTGGTCACACATTTTATAATTAGCAAGAGTCGTGATCTAATGGAAAAAGAAGCAGCAGCGGCTTTCAATAATTAGTAGAAAAAATGTGATATTAGTTGACACAAAGTGTCGTCATTATTATTTAGGGTATGAAAATAACAGACATGCATAACAACTAAAAACTATACACTACATGTCATACAACACAAAAAATCGCCAGGTATATCACAAGAAAACTTGAAAACCAAAGTAGAAGTGAAACTAAAACCGACCCTGCAGTTGCTTCAATGCGTTCTTCCACTGTTGGCTTCTGAGGGAGCTTAGATTTGTACACAGGGAATGTTAAAACCACACCAAGATGGTGAGAACCCAACAGCCTGAAAGGGCTAGTCAGAACCGCTTTCCCAGTGGCTCTAGCCCTTAAAATGTTTTCTCGATCCTCCTAAACATGCAAAGGCAAATATTTAAGTGAAAATTTAACAATATATAAATAGAACAATATTCAGCAGTGCTGTAATCTACCTCCCCAGACATCATATCAAGAGACTCAAGATATGAGAGAGTTTCTTGCGCGAAGATCACTGGCGCATACTCATCTCTAACCAGTGAAGACTTTCTTTCCATTGTCTTTATAACCCATCCATGTTCTTTCTCAAATCTCTCCCTCTCAGAGTTAACAACTCTTTGTGCATAGGCCACACCACTCAGCAATGGTCGTTCAAATGCCGTCCTGGCTGTATACTCAGCAAAGGTTTCCTATTTTATTATGAACAATGACCAATAGTCAAGATACATGCAAATGGATGGAGATATTGTTGGGAAAAAGATATCAATTTCCCCTTCCAGAACCTGTTATGAATGGTCTTGCACAAGCAAAATTACTTTATGCACAAACAATAATTATGCAAGCAACACAATCACAGTTTTTAACGTGGAAAACTTTCTCATGTGAGAAATAAAAACCACGGGACCAATCTCAGAGTCCACCCAAATTCTTCACTATCAATAAAGTGAGATTACAAAATGGTTCCAACAACCATTACAATCAACAGACAACTTTAACAAAAGTTGTACCAAACCGTCACAAGAGACAAACATACAAAATAGGCTTTGTACGAAATTAATTTCTACCACCAGAAATAATAACTAGCAAATCCCAACGGTCAAATTGACTTATTTCAAGAGAGGAACATACTAATCAAATTTGAGGACAATCCAACGGTTGAGCAAAGAGATAACCCTTTCTCAATATCACTGCCCAAAACAAGACAGAACAGAGCAGGAATTCTGATAACCTCTATTTGCAGTTAAAACAACCCCTCTTGAAAACAGTTCAATGAATGATCCGAACGATCAGAATGTAGAAACGGATTTTATTAACCGTTACTCAAAGTTTTAACGCAATCCAACGTGTGAGAGAAATGTTTCTCGCAATAACGCTGCATGCTTTAGAACCAGTTCGGTTTGGGAATTCTTGGTGATGCTACAAGCCTCTATTCAAGAAACCAACCATTAGATGTTAATATTGGTGAGTCACAAACTTGCTGTAAAAGTTTTACCAAGATCTAACGGTTAACAAAAGAAATAGAGAAGATTGAAGAATGATTGTTTCTACTCTTCTCCATATGCGAATTTTGATGGTTTCTTTCTCCTCTCCTTTTTTTTCTCTCTTGTGGGTTTTCAAATTAATTGCCAACAACTTAAAAGAAGTAACTGCTGATCTATTAAAAGAAGGAACCCTAATATTTCCTTATTTCGGCTGGACTTGGCTTGGAATTCAAGCCCAACAGATATTTAGTTGTTTACACAATTTGAACAATAAGTAAAAATGTGAAAAATCCCAAATAACATTTCATTTCTTTCAAACCATAACATAAATTATCATGCTAAGCTTAGCTTGTGTCAAATCAAGATTAGAGTGGAAGATCAAGCACAAACCTGGTCAATGGCAGAAGGGTATCTGTAGTAATGGAAGGTTGAAACAAGGATGGCAAGGGCATGGACATGGTTAACACTAACACTAAACTGGTCTTGCAACATTCTTGCCCTTTGATCACAGAGGCTACCCAAAACCTCTTTCCTTCTGACTTTAGTGTCATCATCCATTTTGCTATAGATGCACCAACTGATCAAAGCCATTAGCAGGATCCACAGCAGCAGAAACTTTGGAAGCCAAGCTCTATGAGCTTGAATGAAAGTGTACTTTCTCTTAGACCCCATTTGATCATGCAACCTCAAAGCCACAGGATGGTGGTTCTGCATCTTCAAGCTAAGACCCATCAGCAAGCAAATTCACACTCTCCCTAGTTTCCCTGGGATGCTATGTTCCCTTGCTCACCTTCTTCCCCCTTCGTATCTATATTTAGAGAAGCCACAAGAAGAGAAATTTATAGTTAGTGCTCACATAGTAGAGTTAACTTTCACTAAAGTTATGACAAAATTGCAGACACTTTTTTCTCTTGCAGTGCTAGAAAAGAAAAAGGGTCACAGAACAAAACTCCATGTAAAAGCATCATCACAGCATTGTTTTGCGTGATTCAAAAGATCAGAAAGGGCAGGCACAAACACACTAAGCATGATGAAGGATTGTCCAATTCCCTCTCTTTCTCTCTCCTAACAAGCAAAACCCACTTCAACAAAAAACACCAAGACAAAAAGAAATCAATAGAGAGAGAAAGAGAGACAAGAAACCCAGAATTATAACAAAAAGAATGAAACTTTCCAAGCTCAACACACAAGCATGGGTCTCAAAAGATGGAAAAACAGCTCAAATTCCAAAGAGCCACATCCTCACCACACCCCTCCAATACTTGGCCTTGTTTCACACTTTTGAGTACTGAGGATCACATTAAAAAAAACAAGAGAACTCTAACCAATAATCATGCTATGTAGGCGTGAAACTAGTTCACACACCCTCTTGCATATAATATTCCAAACCAGAGACACTGACCCCAAAATACAAACACACACAACCCAATGAAAGAGAGAGTCATAGTAGTAAATGAATGAGGTATTTTTGTAGAAAGAAAGAAACAATAATGTTTATGTTTGTTTACCTGTAACAGGAAAGAAAGGGTGGCTGTACAATGAACCAGAGGAACCAAGTTTTGTTTGGTCCAAATCTGTGTCTCTCACTCTACACTATACACTGCTGCTTATTATTTTATGTCCTTTTTTATGCTACTTTTCTCCGTTGTCACTTTTTTATTTATATTATTAACAGATAAGGAAAAAAATCGAATTTTTAGGATTTCCCTTGATACTGTCTTGTCTCCCATGAGCTTCACAATAATAAAAAAAACACAAAAATAATTATCAATTAGTTAAATAATACACTAGTCTATTACTCTATACACTAGTAGTACTAGCCCTTCTTTTTCTCAGCCTCTCTCTTCCAACTCTCATTTCTCTTTTCTGTTTATGGCACTAACACTAATTCATTTCACACCAACAGTATCTCCCCTTCCTCAGTTCTCATTGCTGAGATGAGAAGCTGAAAATAGCAAGACCATGTTCCAAGGATGGTGGAAAAAAGCAACCTTTGTTGACCAGTGAGTGATGGAGCCAACAAAAAACTGAACCAAACACAGAAAACACTGTTTTTCTTTGTTTGTTTTGTTATTTATTTTTTCTATATTACTCACTTCACTGCTACTCTAGACTGCAATTTTTTCTGTGTGGTCCATTCTATAAGTGGTTTTCTGATTCTGAAAATAAATCATTTTTTTTCTCACCTGGGTCTCTTTCTCTAACTTTTTTTTCTTTTTACCTTTTAGTGTGTCCAATTATGAGGGATTGGAAGAACACAGAAAAGAGTGAGAAAGAGAGAAAAAAGAAAAAACTGGGAAATGCCATTCACAAATCTCTATGATAATGACATGGCGGCCAGGCACGGATTTTATTCCCATGTGGATTACCGGAAATGCCCTTCTCTGTCTTGTAGATTCCGTAAATGCCCTTGGAAGATAATTACGAATTATCAGGTGTGAACGTTGATTAATAATGTTTTGAGTGAAACCAACGTATCCTTTTTTATATCATTATTATACTGGGCTATAAAACCTAAAAGGAGATAATAGATAAATAAACATTAGGGTGGTAATTCCATTACATCAAAATTTAACATATGGCCTGCAAACGCAAGTGAATGTTCAAAACTCATGAACTTCATTCACAAGCAAAATTGGCTAAGGCATCAGTACGTTTATTATCTTCTCTATAAATATGAACAATCATGACATTACCTCCTTGCATTAAAGAATGAACACTGATTTCAATAAATCTCTATTCCAATTGCCTTGAAATTGTTCCCCTCTTTTCTTTATGGAAAAATGTGATTTTTCCCTTAACTCTCAGTTAAATTTAGTTTTAATTTATCTATTTTTAAATTACAAATGCTAATCAATGTATAAGGTTATTAATGTCACTGTCACTTGTGTCCTAAGTACGAGTTAAGCAACTTAAAATAGACAATGTATAAAATTATGTTATTCATAATTATTTTTTTATTTTTTTTATAATAAATATTTTTTTAGTTTCTTAATCCGTATCCTATTAATAATTAACAAGATCCTTTTTTAATTAATAAATTTAGTTCTCTAATTTTTAAAATATGTAAATTTAGTTCATCTTTTAACTTTATGATAGTCAACAATCTTCAATAAATGTTAAGTTTAAGTTTAAAGATGTACTAAATTCAAATATTTTAAAAAGTTAGAGAACTAAATTCAATTTGAAACTATAAGGATGAAACCCAAATTTTATCACAAGTTCAAGAATCAAAAACACATTTTTTTTATTTTTTTATCATAATATTAATGTGAAGTATTTATAATAATTTTATTAATGATTAATCTCTATAAAATAATATGGTTGATCCACTTATAATAGAATTTCACATTCTCATACTTTTTTCATCTACAAAATTTGAATCAAGACACTACTTAAAAGATTTGAAGTCAATAACATAATAATCCAATATATATTCTAATCACATGTTTAATAGATAAGTTTATATGTCAATCATTCCAAATCATATTTATCATTGATTAATTAGTTAAACAATAAATAAATAGTTTATCTAGTTACACTCTAATTTAATAACATGAATGGTAAATTTATTATCTTTTCATCATAATTACGCTAAAATTACATCCATAATTAATTCTAATTGGTTTACACTAACCATAAAAAAAAGTCTTTGCATCTACCGTCACTTTGAAATAAATTAATCGTCCTTTCTTTGATGGCATATGGATTATGGACGCTTTTGAAAATGTCTTGCCTTAAAGTGAAGAGTAAAGTGTACATCAGCCACTTCGACTTTCGTTTCTACTCCTATCATGAGTTTCATCTCATATAGTCAAATTATGCATTATTAACTGATATGTGTTTATAACATTAGTAATTATATTAATTATCATGATTGTATCAAAAGAATATTAATTATCATGATAAAGTGATTTTTATTGAAATATTCTTATTATGTTATAATAATAATTATGAATCAATGAATGAATAAACAAATAACACATGCACTAAAAGTTAAAACTCTGATATTATTATTTAATTTTAAATCATCATATACAATAAATTTATTAAATTTTATAATAATTATTTTAAAAGTCTATTTCTAATTAACTAATGAGGTAAAAAAATTAAATTGTCAATACATATTAATTAAACTTTTAATTCATATATAAGTATGGTAAGAGAAATAAGAACATTATTTTCTACTAATAAAATAAGAATTTTATTAAAATCAATAATTAATATTTTTAATATTCGAAGGTGTTTATAGGACATTATTGTGTACTGATAAATAAGAATTTTATTAAATGTCATTTTTGTGTGTAGATAGCTTTTGTACACATGTTATTAAATCACTCGTTAAAGCATCTTATTTATATTTTATATGCCCGGCATTTGTTTTATCAAAGAGATTTAACTTGGTTAGTTGAGAAAAATCATGAGTTGATATAAATATCTTAATATATATTTTATATTTCTATGTTAAAAAAACTAAATTTTAAATTCAATATTAATATTTAATAAGTTTGTATATGTGATGTTGTATAATATATTTTAAAAAAAATCGTGTCCTAATAATGACCATGGTAATGAGAAAATGCGACCTTTCGAAGTCCCAATATAAACATAAAATTATATTGGAAAGGATCAAAATTCAAATAATTGAGTTCATGATCTAGAGCTCCCTTAGTGATCGAGTCAAGCCATAGCAACATATCTCCTAACCCAACAAAAAGCAAGATATACCCACCTTTTTTAATATAATAGTAAGTGAAGACTGAAGGCCTAGGATTCTTCACTTTTCTAATTATTTAAAAATGTTTAATAGCAAAGGTCAATTTGATAGATAGCTGCACTACCACTACGAATAAGATTCGAGAATCGGCTAATTTTTCAAAAAAATACAATTTTAATCAATAATTAGCAAAAGGGGGCGATTTTTCCAATATTTAGGGTTTTGGGGTCACCAAACACGCCCAGGCTAGGCGTGTTTAAACACGCCCAAGCCAGGCGTGTTTAAACACGCCCTAGCCAGGCGTGTTTGGCCCCCTTTGCCCTATAAAGCCCGACGAAATCCC
>PYAF01001297.1:790344-803274 GCA_007407185.1 Glycine tomentella | reverse complement strand
CTAGAGAGAAGGCGCGAAGGACCAAATGTCGCTTTCAGGGCAATATATAGGCACAGGCAACCCTAACACGCCCCAGCTAGGCGTGTTTAAACACGCCCTAGCCAGGCGTGTTTGGTTGCCCCAAAATGCTAAATATTGCCCAAATCGCCCCCTTTTGCTAATTATTGATTAAAATTGTATTTTTTTGAAAAATTAGCCTTCGAGAATCTTACGTATAGAATAGAATTTTAGAGAAGTAATTATGTTTACATAAGTGATTTTTACATCTAAAAATGATTTCTTAACTATAAAAATTAAAGGATTTAATGGTTATGCATTATCAATATAAAAAAGTTACTTTGAAAATTAATTATAAATTATTAAGATTATTTTGTAAAAGTCAATAAATTTATTATATATAATAATTTATAATTAAATGATAATATAAAATTATTTTAAACTGCATGATTTTTTTTAAAGTTGACAGATATATTGGTCACCCACAGTGAATAATTAAATAAAAAATAAATAAAAGATGTTTCCTTAGTCTTTGGTTGACAATATTTCTTGCTTGAAAACAGGAAGAGGACTATCTTGAGTTTTTTGTTTTTATTTTTTTTTTATAGCCTTGACTATTTATTATATTTTTAACTTAATAGTCATCTAGTATTTGTTGTAAGACGAATAAATTATTTTGTTGTCATTGATAGGATTCAGATTGTCTACAGTTGTTTTTCATTGGATAATGTTATCCGTAAACCCCTATTTTATTTATAAAAACATAAAATACACAATACAGAAAGTTAAAGTTGATGGATGATAGTTGAATATTCGACTACAAAGAATTAGCTTCCCGTCAAATACTCAAATATTAATGTACATAAAAAGTTTGAAGAAACTATCATTTTTGTGTCTAAACTGAAATTAAGAAAAATCAAGATAAGATATTGAAAGTGCAATGCGTTAGGAAGAGAATATATTAGCATTTATAATTAATCTTAACTTTAAAATATAATTATTTAACATTAACTTAATAACTTATAAAATAAGTAAGAGTATATTAGCAAATTTTCTTAAGCATTTATAACAAGTTATAGTGTTTTTTTGTTAATCATATTATTTGATGTGAAATATTTATTGATTTTATTAATAATTAAGTTATGTTAAAAAATCTATTTGATCGTTTTAATATATCTTTTTTTAATTATATATTTTTTTCATTCGAAAAATTGGAAATCAATATCTTATTTAAGAAGATGAAATCTAATTTTAGTTATTCCAAGACTTGTTGGTATAACAAGGTGTAACTAAAAATAAAACATATGTGAAACTTATTTTTATTGCAAGAAAAAGAGGGGCGTGTTGTTCATCTTTAGTAGCATTAAGTGGCTAAACAAACTGTTGTCTACAGTAAACTTGCATGTCATAGGTAAGGATAAGGATTGTTCAGTTGTTTTTTCCTTATCTTTTCCTGCGCTTTATCATTACCAAGGATATATATATATATATATATATATATATATATATATATATATATATATATATATTGGAAAATCGAGGGGTAAATATTGGAGAGATTTACACATGTAATTATATAAGTGAATTGGACACCACACCTTAATCCAAAATCTTAAGACTCAGGTTTATGGGTCTTCTCCTTACTTATATGGTGTTAAACTTTTTTATTTTTATTGTGGGTCTTTAACTCACATTTGTACTCAACAATATATACCACTTTAGTTAGCACTTCAAATATTTTATTGTTTAGGTTATCAATTTTTATGGGTCAAATCCTTGCTATAGCAAAAGGTTTTTAAAAAAAATAAATAATAGAAAAAGAATGCACTTGCAAATTGCAACGGGTAGTCAAGACATTATCAATGGCTTTAAGTGAAAATGTAATGGGTCCTGGCTCAAAATTTGACAAGTTTTGAGACAAATGTGCGAATCTTGACTGAAAAAGGAAAGCAACACCAACACTTATACACTGTACGTTTGCTATGGTCTTGGGACGACAAATCCGGATTGCCTTGCCTATGCATTTATGTTTGAGGTGTTTTCTTTTTCTCCATCGGTTCATTAAAACTGTGAAACAAAATTTTAGAAAACACTAATATAAGAGATTTTATAATAAAATGAATGTTAGTAAAACTCTCAACAATTCATGTACTGTTCAAACAATCGAACTAGTTCTCCTTATTATAAAAATTAGACTTTTTAAGGATTATCATATGTACCACTTAAAGAGCATGTATTTCAACATTTGTGGTGGCCTTGGTCATGTGTACCCTAGTAGTAAAAATAGCACATCTTAGAAAGAAAGCACGTGTGTTTCTCTGTCTGTTCACTACTCTCTTTTGTGCGAGGATGTTCCCTCCCTAAAAAGTAGGGATGTTTGCGATCTGAATTGGATCAGTTTTGAAGCAAAAAATCATTTGATCTAATCTTTTCGGTTTGGTCATTTGATCATCCATTTGGTTTGAAAATTTTTTCAAATTCGATCCAATCCAATCCAATTTTTTTCGGTTTGGATTGGATCGGTTTTCGGTTTTTTAAAAAGTCTAAAAAATAAAACCTATGAAACTTATTTTTATCAAAATAAGGAGTATCTAACATAAACAAACACATTCATTGGACAAAAATAAACATCATTTTCTAATTTTTATTAGACAAACTCATTCATTGGACAATATAAGGAGCAATGTATTGGATTTTTGATTTTTGGGCTATGATGGGAAATAGGCCCAAATAGATAAAGGGTAAGGTATGGTTTACAATTGGATTGGTTTGGATTGGATCGGTTTTCACCGGCCAATCCAAAAACCGATCCAATCCGGTGAAAATTTTTGATTTTTTATCGATTTTCGATTTTTCAATTTTTGATTATTTTGGTTTTCAATTTTTCGATTCGATCACGACGGTTTACATTAGTTTGAAAGGGTCTTCACCTTGTATTGGCTTCCTTGTTGTAGTGGCCTAATTGGTGTGGTCCTCTGAACTTCTTGTTATTGAGCCATGTGAGCCTTTCAAGTCTACTAAATTCAATTAATGGCTAAATTATCTTACTTGTGACCTCTTTAGTAAAAGATCATACTTATTATGACCTTTTTTTATGCAAAAATGTTTTTTTCTCATACGTAATTAGCAGATATAACCATGAAAAAATTTATATTTTAAATACTGTTTTTAAATATAATCATCATATAATATTTTTGGTTTCTTTTCACATGTCTCCTCCTTTCCCTAGATCCAATTTCCGTTGGTTTCATGCATTATTATATAATCAACGAGAATTTTTAAATAACAATTAGTAATTTTCTTTTCTTTATTCTATTCTTTTAGCATTGACCCCTTATGACCTCAATTTTTTTTTTATTTACTCGTCTTAGTTAAATATCCATTGTTGGCCCTGGGCTTTCTATTGCTACCTCCATTTTTCAGAAATGCAGAAGGCGACCAACAGCAACAGCAACAGCAACAGCAACGCAGTGGCACTGCACAACACGCACGTGAAACTCTTAGCCTTCGATCTCCTCTCTCTAACCCAATCCCCTTTCCCTTCTTCGGACGCCACGACGTCGTTTTACCGCAGAGGAATCCCGATCTCGCGCGTGGAAACCGTGGGCACTATCACGCTGCGCGACCTCAAGCATGATCGCTTCCTCCGCTTCGCCGTCGACGACGGCACTGCCTGCGTCCCCTGCGTGCTCTGGCTCAACGACGCCAACTCCCCCTCCGTCGCCCGCCGCCGCCGCCACGAACTCGCCGCGCGCTTCGCCGACCTCGTCAAGCTCGGCGCGGTGGCCAGAGTGAGAGGCAGGCTCAGCCGCTTCAGGGGAACGCTGCAGGTGACTGTCTCCGACGTCGCGATCGAGAGAGACCCCAACGCGGAGATCTTCCACCGCCTCGATTGCATCTTGCTGGCTCGCAACTGTTACAATATCTTGCCTCCACCGTCTTCTTATACGCCGCCGCAACTGCCACTGCCACCTCCCAAGTAGAAGTGCAATTCCGTCGTGGGTGGTGCTTTGTTCTGTATACTAAAAAACGTTGTTTATCGAACTGTCATGTTGTACACAGATATTAGTATTTATCATGTTAAGAAAATGCAGAACTAATTTATTTTTATTTTTATTTTCAGTACGCCCAAAACATAAAAGATCCTCTAAAATTAGTTTTCCTTAATCTATGAAAATTGGTTATAATGATTCAGGCAAAGTTAAGAGACAAATGTAAAAACCTTGCAAGTCAATGTAAAGAGTTGAGACCAAATTCTGCATTTCATCCTTGTGTCAATGTGTCTCTTCTAAGATATAACACAAATCGTTCATGATGGTTGTCTAATTTCAATATATATATATATATATATATATATAGACTATGCTCAATCCACCAAGTTAACTAACTGTAAGGCTTGCTTTTCAAATTATTTTGTTAATATCCCGCATGGATTGATCATTCTTCATATTCGATCCTAACAACTCACATTGGCATATCCAAAGTACTATTTAAAATAATTAGGAACAATAAGATCTTCTTTAACCACTGAAGTTGAGTTCAGCTCAATCCATTTTAAAGTCTAATAGATAATGATACGCATCTAAAGTTACAGATCCTCAGTAAGTCATGTAAATTTTCCAAACGGAGTAAAACATTTTAAACCAAACCTAATGGCACCATGTGATCGATATAACCAACCTCAGTTGGTGGAATATGGCCATTGTTATTGTTAAAATTATGTGAAAAGGTTAAACTTTAGACCAACTGGGAAAGTCAATGCCCCAGGAAAACAACTCAAGTACTCAGCATTCAGCAAACCACCTATGTCTAGATATTGGACAAGGAATGACATTTCAGTCTAATCTACTACTACCTTGAAACAAATTTCTTTAAAGCCAGATAAAAAATGGCCTTCAGATTTTGGCATTCAGTAGTACAATTATGGTATCAAATTTTTCCATGACCTCCAGGCATGTGGGGGCCAAATTAAGGTCTAATCTAAAGCTGGAGAACATGCTGGCCACATCATATCTCCAGCTCCTGTATCAACTCATGGCACCAAGTTCCCATCTTCACTGGCAAACCAAGACAAATTCATTCTATAGAAAGTTGTCTCCAAGTTGTCCACCTTTCCATTATAAGATGCTTTAACAATAAATTTGGAAGCTGTCTCAAAGCACATTTTGATAAAAGCGGATGTAGAGGCTGCTATGCTCCCCGTTCTGTTCATCAGACAATAGCCACCAGAGAGTCAGCACATAAACATTATGTATTTCCCTGGCTGCTTCCACCCCATAAGCCTTTAATTAGCATAACATCATGCACGTTGTTTGAATAAATTTACTTAACATCAAGATCATCTTGTAACTCCCAAAGTGTTTTAAAATGTACCCCTGGTGTCTGAACTCTGAAGTGCAGGTACCGGAATATCATCCCTTTTACAGCCATCTTCACCAAAGTATATAACTCCACTTTCTTTACATGTGAGTGATGTGATAGCTTTACATTCACCACCAACCTTTCGAAAATGCAAACCTTCTTGGCTGTTCTCTGAGTAATCTAAACATAGTTGAGTTTTAAAAGCAAAATAGAAACATGACTTACATATACCCAACATCAATCATATATCATTTTTCTTTTTTTGATAGGCCTACAAAATAATATTAAAACAAAGATTAGTACATTAGCATAAGGTATGCTAAGGAGATACAAGTGGAAATTGATACAAAAATCTACCCAAAAGCAAAGCTACTAACATCGAAACGCTTCTAGAGGTAACAAAAATAATTATACCATAGATTTAAGATATTACAATTTCTCACTTCACAATTTCCACAGATCTCAGATGTTACAATTTCTCATCCACATACCCAAGGATGGAGCCCATCCATATCTGAACAACATTGGACTTGATAGTTTACAATCAAGTTCGTATACAATTTGGTCCCTTAAATTGACAATCTTTATAACAAGCTAATCCGACAATGAGTCAGTATTAGTGAAACTTATGGAAATGCTGACAAGGAACATTAAGATTAAAGTATACATATGTAAAGTCATGTTAGTATGTGATTGTTATATTGTCACATCATCAATTTATGTTTAAAATTAACAACATACTAACAATAAATCAAAATTACTAAATTTAAAAAATGTGAAAGATCATATATACAATCAAATATTTTGAGGAATCAAAATTACACTATCATAAAACTATATAAATACTAAAAGTGAATTTAAGCCAACTTATAATAATTGAAATCCAATTAAAAAAGTGCTTATATCTCTATCGGTGTAAATTAACATGGTGATATATGTATTGTTAGCCTAAAAAATGTACACCATCAATTAATCAATTCAGAGCTGACCATTAAAATAATTATTTTAAGACAAGAATGCAATTTTTCTAAAAGTAAATTAAATTTAAATCCAGTAGAGAGTAGAGGGTAATTAATTGGGGGATAATATAATTGAGATATGATAACGGCTGTTTGTCATCGAAACGCAGTGGCGTTGCAAAACCTGAAACCCTGAAACCCCAACCCAAATCTCCATAAACAGCAGCGAGATTTGCATGGTCCACAATGAAAGCTCTGAGAACCCTAAGAAGAAGCCTCTATTCCCCCGGGCCCAGAGCAGTTTTCCGAGCGTTCTTGTCCGCACAACTGCAGCCCCATGACGAGGAGTCCTCGTCCGTGTTCGACAGTTCCGAATACGGGCTTGAGGGCGAGGGCGAGGCAAAGGCGACGTGGGACGAGAAGTACCGGGCCCGGGCTGAGGCGGAGAAGGGCCCTCGCCAAGGCCCTTCTAGAAGCCGCGATGGACGAAGAGGAGGAAGGGAAAGGAGTGGGCTTGGTGAAGGAGGAGGACCAGCATTCTCTGTCCCTGGGAATCATTGGCGCCCCCAATGCCGGCAAATCATTCACTATTTCTCATGTTTCTCGGTTTCCATATACCCCATGTTGTCTTATTTCTCATAGGTTGGGACCAAGGTGGCCGCGGTTTCTCGGAAGACGAATACTACTACTCATCAAGTTGTGGGAGTGTTGACCATAGGAGACTCCCAAATTGTTAGTGACTCTGCTGATTGTTTTTCTTTGTTTGTAAAATCAAACAGTGTCAGTACTCCTAGCTTCTTGCATTACAGCGACCAGTTTGTGCTTTTATGGATTTATGGTTTAGAATATATTGCAAAAATGAATATATTTCTTTGGCCTTGCATTTTGTCATTTTTTGTATTTAGATTAGATAGGTAGGTTCATCATGATTCTCTTCCAAACTCAGGAATAGAATCAATAAGCTTCTTATGCATGAAAATTTCCATTTTCTGTAGATTGTTTCTTTTCATCTCAGGACAGGCCTCCTATTTTATTTCAGTTTGTTTTTGAATCTCCACCTGCATGCCCTTATCCATCTCGTGTGAGGCAGTGTGTGCTTTGGATTCATTCTTTATTCCCTGCTTCCTTCAGATGAATAGTTATTTGGGTTTCATTACGATGAGGTTGCAAAACTTGTGTTTATTGATGTTTCTTTAATACAGGAGAATAGGAATTGAAGCCCATGAAGAGCTAAGGTCCATTTTCAAAAGGCAAGTGCATCTAATTCTCCGAGTTAGGCATAAAAAATGAATCAGGCAAATAGATTTGATGTTGAAGTATACCTTCTTTGCCACACCATGTTATGCTGTATGTGAAATGCCAAAGCTGTGGCGTGTCTTACCCTTACACTTGAAGTCTGCAAAGTAACAAAACCATGCTAGATGTCATGGAGAAAATCATGGGTTCAGTGACACAGGTTGAGTTCATTGGTAATCACACAAACAAACTTTTGTGCCATTTACCATTTGGTTGCCCTTGTTTAAGGAGTTGGACTCGTTAAGTTTATTGTGTGCATGAACTTCAGAAGGAAATTTCCATATTTTGTTTTTGTTTACTCAAATATAATTTGTTTAATACATGTTTTATCAAAATAGACAATTAGCACATTTGGTCTTTAGTTGTATGATTCTTTGGGTGATCTTGAAATTGCCCGTGGCCCCTCCCCACTTGGTTAGATAAGAGACTTTGTTATTGTATAATCTTATGTACAGCAAATTTTGATGATCAAACTTTGGTAATTTCCCGTCTCTTACGTAATCTAACATCCTGTCGTTGGTAAGTTATATGTGAAATTGGAAATTGGTTTCTCCTCTTCAACTTGGAACCCTAACGAAGGATTATTTAAGTGAAAAGTGTTTCTTTTTTTTGGGTATTGGGCTGGGTATGGGAGCAATTAAATATATTTTGATCTGTCGGCTCTAATCTTGTACCCTACTTTTTTTTAAATAAAAAAAACTTTTTTAAAAATAATCTTAATTGCTTTACTTTTATTACTCTTATAATAATAATAATAATAATAATAATAATAATAATTATCATGTATAGATCTCTAAGATATATGTATACACTCACATATTACTTAAGTTATTTAGAATTAGTCTATTTTAATTTAGTCATCTAATTATATATTTGCTGATATAAAAAAAAATAAAAATCTAATTATATTTTAAAAAAGTTATCTGTGTTTATATTTTAGTTTTTTGTATTAAAAAAATAAACATGATGAACTATATTCAATTCAATGCATAAAAGAAAAGTATATCTTTTAAGTTCGCTGATTATCGTGGTCGATTCTATTTTAGCACAAAATCATAGTTTTGAGTTACCTGAAAATAAGCTCAATTTGAGTCCTTATCATACTCTCCAAGAGTGAAATAAAGAGAGAACAATATTTAAATGTACAAGCTTACAAATATTGCAACATACAATAATAACATATGCCAACAAGAAAATCTTAACTAGAAGATTGATGCTATTCTCATTATTTTGCAATACTTTCTACAAGATAACTAAAGAGAGAGATAGGATTCATCCACAGAATCCATATTTTGCTCGCCAGATTTCACTAGGAAACTGAGCAATATCTGTCGGCTATCACGGACCTCAGATTCAGACATATTTTTTTTTTGTGGAACTTTCCTTGATTTCAACAAAATTTCATCTACCTTATTTTTATCTGCCATGCCTACCTCAGATAAAGAGTTGTGCTCTGAACACATTTGAATTGGCATCATTGGCTTCTATTTGTGAAGCACTTCCGGGAACAAACTCAGGCGCGTGTGGATTCATTATTCTTGGAGACCCAAATCCACTTCCTTCCCTGATATATATAGGTTTGGCCTTTAGTAAAGCTATGTGTCATATGAAAAGTATAGTTGGGTCTGTAATATAGAGGAAATCTAGGAACAGTAGGGGGAAGCACAGGCTCCACACGCATGCTTAACTAACTTCTGTATCATACATGCTTGTGAAGGAAACTGAATTAAAATGGTGAGACATGGACAACATTCCTGAATTGTGCGGGGTTTGCTTTATCAGAAGCAAGGAAAAGCTTCTCAAGTTCTGATGCAGAATTTTCTTGTTGAGGTTCAATGTCACTCTGCTTCATCAACCTGAGAATCTGTATCAATTTATGGAAGGTACCTTCATTTATGGATGTCAAATGTGGACTTCTGCATGTTTCATCTACAGCATTAACCTTGTTTAAGAAGACACCAGGGTCTGTGTTATAATGCCAAAGTGGAACTGAGAATGGTATTTGCCGAGTATACAAGCTAACATTTGGAGATAAGCTTACTCCAAGCAAGAAGAGTGAAGTATAAAACAATAAGAGCCTATGTTCAAATCTGGCACTTTCACCTACAATATCAGATTCTTAGTAGTAAGACAGCAGGCATTATTTGAGTTCTCCATCCACCCCAATAGTTAGTAGCCTCATTCATTTTCCTCCATAGCCCATAAACATGGAACTGTGTGTATTCAGGGATTGTAGGCAAAGTTTATGGAATTGAATAGTTGCCTGGTCTAAACAAAACATTTGAATTGTGAAACTTCCATATTGCATTTAAAAGTTAAAAATTCATGATTCAAATTAAAAATCAATTGTCGATTACCTATCCCCTGTAGGAAGACCAATTTTTGTCCGGTAAAGGGAAAGGGCCCTCACTTAACCTCTGTTGCCACTTGCCATCCACCTCAATGGAACTATATCCTGGTACCTTTTTGATTCCCAGATCTTTCATCTTACTTCTCACCTTTCTCACATCTTCCCATCTGTCAGCAGAAGCATAAATGCTAGCAAGAAGTGTATGAAGACTTGGATCGCTTGATTTAACTTTTCCTAGGGCTGTAACAAGCCTTTCACCCATATCAATATTGCCATAAGTTCGGCAGGCGCTTAGCAAAGCTCCATAAAGTGGAACTATTATTTCGTTGTTTTGATCCGGTAACTTCTTCACCAACTCCTCTGCCTCTTGTAAAAGACCGGCTCGACCAAGAAGGTCAATGAAACACCCATAGTGCTCTAAATTTGGCTCAATGTGATATATACTTGACATGGAATGAAATAACTTGCGGCCCTCTTCGACCAATCCTGCATGACTACAAGCACTTAAAACAGCAACAAAAGTAATATCATCAGGTTTTAACCCACATGTTTGCATTGCTTCAAACAACTCAAGTGCTTCACTTGTTTTACCATTCATGGCCAGCCCACAAATAATTGAAGTCCATGAGGTCGTATCCATATCCTTCAATCCATTAAAAATTTCCAAAGATTTCTCTATGCAACCACATTTAGCATACATTTCAATAAGGGCAGTACCAACCACAGCATCCATCTTAATTCTGTTTTCATCTATGTAATTATGAATCCACTTGCCCTGCTCCAGGGCTCCCAATTGAGCACAGCCTGTAAGGAGAGTAACCACAATGAACTTATCTGGTTCCACACCTCTGATCTGCATCTCCCCAAATAACGCAATTGCATCTTCAAAATGATTAAACTGCACATACCCATTAATCATAGCTGTCCAAAGAACAACATCCCTACTTGGACTCCTCTCAAACAAATACCGAGCTTGATCCAACTGACCACAGATCACATACCCAGTTACCATACTGGTCCAACAATTCACATTCTTCACGATCATCGCATCGAAAATCTCCCTGGCCACGCTCACACACCCACACTTACAATACATGTCCAACAAAGCATTCCCCATTATAGTAGTTAGGTCCAGTTCATTTGCAATGTAATCATGAATTTCCTTGCCAAGCTCCAAATTTCTCAACACCGCACAAGCCGACAGAGTGCTCACAACCGTGGCTTCATTGGGCTTCTCATTGCTCTCCATCCGCATCCGCCGGTAAACATCGACAGCCTCCTCAAACCTCTTACATCTGACATAACCCGAAATCATGATGTTCCAAGAAACTGCATCCCTCTCAGGCATTTCCTCAAACACCTGTGTGAACCCCTCAACCAGGCCCAACTCAGCATACATATCCATCAAGGAATTACACACATAAGGGTCAAACTCAAGGCCAGTCTTAACCACAAAAGCATGAATCTTTTCCCCTTCCCTAACCTCCCCAATGCAACCAATACCCTTCAAAACATAAGGGTAGGTGTAGTTATCAGGCCACACCCCATGTTCCCTCAGCTGCTGAAAAAGAGAAATGGCACTCCTAAAACTACCCCTTTTCACAGAGGCCTTGATCATGAGGTTGTAGATAAACAAAGAGGGGTGATGAATGTGGTTGAAGATTCTGTTTGCATAGTTAAAATCCCCTAGGGATGAGTCCATGGAAAAGGCCATGAGCTTGTTGAGGGTGTCCCTGTCTTGTTGAAGGCCAAAACAGAATATGTGGGCCTGAATTTGCTTCAATTGGGACATGGATTTGCAGCTTTTGAGAAGATAAACGTATGTTCCCTTCATTAGTTTTGAACACTGCATTGTGTTGTTGGTAATTTCTGATTTGAAGTTACATATATTTATATGGAGATTTGAAAGGTGGCGCGTGTTGATTTTGGTGTACGGTGGCTGCTATTGATCCGTAAACTGTCATGGCTACATATATTCGGGGGCTTGCGGTGAACAAAGTGCTTTTATTTTTTACTACTTATCTCTTAAATTTCTAGGTTCGTATTTTGATTTTAATTTCTAACTTTAGTTATTAAAATGATAATAAATTGTTAAATTTATAAATTAAATTAAAAAATTAACTTTTAGACAGGTGACATAAAAACACATGATAACCATCAATCATCGTATTATAAAATATCAAGTAAGTACATACATTAAGAATAACGAAGTAAAATTAAAAAGTAATAATTTAAAATATATTTTATGGAGATTTAAAACTTCCAAAATTCAGTAAAACAAAAAAAAATGACAACTCATTCTTTCTTTCAGTAACCAATTTAATTTCTCAATCCAAATATCTCATCCTTCTTTACTTTGAGTATTTTTGTCTTCCCCACCTTAACCTTTTGTATGCCTCTATTGCTTCTCTTCCAATTTCACCATCACCTTTTATTTCAACTTCTCTTTCTCCCCATTCTTTTATTTCTTACTCTTCCCCTCTCACTTCATGAGTGGTCATTTCCACTACAACGATAATGTGGTCCCATCCTATCTCCTCTTCTCCTTGCTCATCTCCTTTTTCTATTTCTTGCTTTTTCTGTGGCTCCCTCTCTCTTTAGGTGTTAGTATTGATTTCTATAATAATTACTCTTGATCCAAACAGAATTTTAAAATTCTTGAAAAAGACCATTTATTCTTCTATTTTCTCTTTCATTCTCCCCCTTATCTATGTTAAATACACAACGAAAATAATATGATTTTGTTTTATTAGAATGCACAATAAAATCATATTTCTATTTTATATTTTTAAAACAACACAAAGAAACATGATTTTGTTGTGATCTTTGTTGAGACATACAATGAAATCATATTTCTAATGTATATTTATTTTTGTTTAAAAAAACACAAGAAAATTGTATTTTCATTGTGTTTTTTTGTATTTATGATTTTTTATTAATTATAAATACAAATTATCTTTTTTAAAG
>PYAF01001297.1:770392-790244 GCA_007407185.1 Glycine tomentella | reverse complement strand
ATAAAAAAGATAATTTATGTAATAATTAACTTAATTACGGTTAAAAAAGGTGTTGTGTGCCGTTATTAATATAATTGTATCAAAATTAATTCAAGTAAAAAAGTTAACTTAATTCTTCAATACTATTGTTAGATCCTATACTATGTAATTTTATTCTGTTAGATGTCACATATTTTTTTAAAAAAAATCTACAAAAATAAATTAAAAATAGTTAAATAAATTAAAACTGTATTGTAAAAAATCAATTTGATTTAATTATGAATTTGATATTACATTAAAATTGAGCTGTGCATTATTTTATATTTAATTTGGATTTTTTAATGAAAAATGAATTAATTAAACTATAACACAAAAACCTTGTTACCTAGGTTTAAACTTTGTCAAATATTGTAGATGAATGAATTGCTTTGCGAACTATACTGGACCAATCTGTGTACATACATAACACCACTCAAATTAGCTAACAAAAGCCTGACTTTATATAATTTTAAACATTTTATCCATTTATTTTGAATTTTACTACTAACAACTAAGAGGGTAGAATCATAATACGAGACAACAACTTGAGCAAAATCATATCAAATACTTTGATTGATGAAAAAAGCTTTAACAAATAGTTAATTGTATATATAATTGAACAATGAGAATGACAATTCAGGTATTATATTTTTATGTTTAGAAACATAGACGATTATTCTTGTGAACCTCATAAAACTACAATGATCAAAAAGCAAGAAAACATTATCCCATAATTCCTCTATGTTTTAAATCATACATAAGGAAGTGATGACAAACATAGGCACATATTCTTTTACTACTTATTACCTGTATCATAGTTCATTGCCATAATTATTAAATTGCACTTGAATTTCTTCCATTATCATTTCATGGTTGATCATGTTTGAAGAGAGCGGAAACATCAACATTGTTGAAAGCATCATTTGAACAACCAACACCAAATTCATCTAGGTAGATCCCATTGATGTCATTTGAGTCAAGCATTTCTAGATTTGTGTCTGGGTCGATGGAAAAGTATGACTCAAAAGAATGAACCGGTGGTGATAGTGGAGATTGAATCATCTCCAAAGTGGGCATATGATAAGGCCCAGGCCCAAGACTAGACCCATTGTTTTCATTGTGAGGAATGAGCTCCTTATGGCCAGTGTTGATGGAAAAGTATGGCTTAGAAGAATGAACTGGCGGTGGTGCTAGAGAGTGAAGTATCTCCTTAGGCCTAGGGCCAAGACCAAGCTCATTGTTTTCAATGTAAGGAATGAGCTCCTTATGGCTAGTGAAGAGATTACTTCCTTCTATGTTACGATAGCGTTGGACAAAAGTAGTGAGAGGCTCAACATAGTCATTAAAACCCAATTTCTCTATGGCCCATAACAGGTCCTCTGCAGTCATAATCTTTCTATACTCACTTTGGCATTGCTCCTTGGCTTTTCTCGTTACAAAGTTTATGTACTTTGTAGCACCTTGTTGAATCATATCCATGGCATCGTATGAAATTTTTGCATTATTTGGAAGAATCTGACTTGTGATTTTTGTCACATTTGTAATTGGCATCTTGCTCTTATCTCGCACAACCAAACTGGGAATTGGGCCACCACTGTTTGAGTTGATTGGTGGTTGAATTTCTGTGTTTGCATAGGTGTTTGTTTGTTGAAAAGGGATAACAAAACCTGAACAAACAAAAGAAATAGTTACATTATTCAATATGTTAAGAATTTATATAGAGAAGTATAACAATTTTGTATCAAACAAATGGGAAAAATTGTCTTTTCTTTTCTTCTTCTTTTGTGTGACTCACCTTTTTGTTGATTAAGGGTATCTTAGTCGATAGGCAAAGATTAATCTCTTGAGGTAATGTATTTAAGGATTTAACATCTCTGAAGATATGTTTTACGTACACATAGCACTTGTTGGAGATTACGTATTGACATGTGATATAACGAAAATAAAGTATATAAGTGGAGGGTAATCCTCACCTCTTGAGATAGTTTTTGGGACCAAATTAGGCTAAACCTAAATTCTAGGATGGTATCAAAGTCCATTTTAGTGATTGTTGTTGGACGTATCAAGACATCTGTTATTGGATAGTATGCATGAGGTTATAAGTTCTAACCTCAATGAAACCATTGTATACATAAAAAATTGAACAAATCTATAGGGACATAAATATAATAGTAAATACACATATATGGCGACATGTAATAATACAATATGAAACATTCTACATGAAACAAACACGACACTCATCCTATCAATTTTGACACAAAAGTCTAAAGATCAATATAAGAGATGTTGGATATGGACAAACAAATTAGCCATTCTATAGAAGTTAACTAACACATGTTAAATGAAAAAAAAAATGGACAAGAAAGAATTATGGTTAAACACATAATGCAAAAAGTGTATGATAAGGTGGTATTTAAAGAAGCGTTTAATACATAAGTGAAAAATTTTGTATTAATATAATTAATCACAAATAGTTAGACATAATTTTTTTATTCACAAAAGAAAAATATAAAAATTTTAATTAAACAATTGAGATTACAAGAATAAATTTGAAAAATAATACCTCATTTTCTCATTCCACCCCTGTCATTATCACTTTCCAATTTCTTCTACTATCCTTTTCTCTCATACCCCCGAATGATCATTCCCCTTCTCCCATTCACATAACTCTTCCTATCCCTTTTACCTTTTATCACTAATATCTAATTAAGCATAAATCATTAGATATAATAGTGTTAAATAATCTTTTGAAATTGAAAGGAAAAAATTTGAACAATAAAAAACTTTTTCTCTTACCCCTTTCTTGTTACCGTCCTCATCATGCTCATCTTCCTCTTTATACTCTTTTATTGACCCTTTCCTTTATCACTCACCCTATCCCCCTCTCCCTTGTGTTGATATTTCCTATTATATTCTCCCTCTTTCACCTTTTCCCTTGTCATTGTCCACTCTTTGATTCATTTTCCCCTTACTTATCCTCTCTCACGATTAATTGGCCAACCTTACTGCTCCTCCTCCCTCACTCGTAAAAAGATTCCATCTCTCTTGAAAACAATCATCAAGCACGTTAGGCAATTCGTGTCGTGAAGGGATTTGAAAAGGGCGAGGCGATCAATGGAGAAAAGGGTGACATATAGGCTTGTCTTATAATGATTTGATGTTGGGTTTTCGATGGAGAATATCATAGCGTTGTGGAGATCATGTGTGTTGGTGAGGGTGTTCAAGTTGGATTATCTCATTTTGATGGGTAAGGATGGGGACTTATGTGAATGGATAAGAGGGTTGATCTAGATGTCAATAAGGTAAATGAACAATATCCTCGAGATTTGGACAGAGAGGCGAAGCCAAAGGGCTCAAGAGATGAAAATTTAGTGACAGAGGATGACATACTTTTAGGGTTTTTTTTTTGTTGTCATTCTTTTTTCCCCTTGCATACTGCTACACAAAATATCAATGTGTATCAAATACACCACTAGTATGTAACTTATTTTTTTATTTTCTCTTTTATTAAATCGAACCAAATACATTTTTTTATTTTTTTTAAAGAAATAAAGCACCTTATATTTTCTTATAAAAAAATGACTTTTAAAAATGATTTTTCCTTTTCGCTTAATTACACTTTTAGTCCCCCCCCATGTATCAAATTGTGCCGTTTGAGTCACTTAGGTTCCAATTACATCAATTGGGTCCCCGAGGTATCCCAAATATGCAATTTTAGTTCTCATGTTCCAAGCCAATTGAGTCCCCATGTATTACAATTATGCAAATTTAGCCCCTTCATTTAATAAACCAACATCATTTTTGTTAATATATATGAAATAACATATATACCTAATTAAGGATTAAACTTGCACAATTGCGATACCTAGAAGACCCAATTGGCTCAATTAGAACTCAGGGGAGGGGCTAAACTCACACATTTGCAATTCTTGAAGGATCCAATTGACACAATTGGAACCTAAGAGACTAAAACTGCACGATTATGACACATGAGGTTACCAAAAGGGCAATTAAGCATTTTCTTTTCACCCTATCTAATCTTTATCTTTCAAACTAAAAAAGTTAAGCTAAACACCTTAATGATGAACATTATTGCTAACATACACTCACTTATTTTTTACAAAGTTTTTTTTAACAAGTTATAATTTTTGGTGTATTTACTCAATTAAAGTTGTAACTTACGTATTTCTTTTAAAAAACAAGTAGAAGTACAATAACAAATATGTGTGTGTGGTGTGTATCAAAGTTATGTATATCAGTGGTAGAAAGCAAACTCAAAAAGAAATTAGAAAAAATAATCCTAGTTGAAAATGACAGAAATAATTAACATATGGTTATCAATCATGTGAGTTTGTAAAAATATATCTGTCTATAAAAAAAACTCATATTTATAAGTGTATATATATATATATATATATATATATATATATATTTTGTTTGGTGAGTACTTACCAGAAGTTGATTTTGTAGGTTGACCATGGCGGAAGAAGGAGCCTTCATTTTCCATAGCCTACGAAAACACACAACTAGATTTTCTCAAATTTTGAGATTGATCAATCCTTGAATATAACCAAGTCTCACGGTTGAATTTATAATATTTGGAGACAGGAAAAGTCCAATTTCATAATACCGAGATACAAAGAACTTGGTTATCTTAAGAGACACCATGTTGGTTTTGGTGATTAATGAAACACATTTAATACTGAGTTTAATTTTTATGCATTGTTAGTGTACAAAAAATTATATTGTCATCTAATCATAAATTACATGATTACACTATTTAAAATTATAAAATCAATAAATTTATCTTACATGATAATTTATGATTGAATAATAATGTACAATTCCTTTATACCATTAGTGTATAGATTATTTTCTCATACTAAATTTACTTTCTCCTCCAATATTATTCTGGTTAAATTTATTATTAAAGTAAACAACAAAATAAAGTTTTTTTTATTTGCTTGATTTTTTTAAGATTTTATCATTATTAAATACAATTTATTGAAATATACTGTAATTATGTCACTTATAAATTAAATATTTTCATGTATTTATTTTTTGAAAAAAGTAAACAATTAATGCCTTATAAAATTTCTAGTTTGGTATTATCGAAACAAAGATTAACTAATTAAAAATTATTTTCGCTTAGGATCAAACTCATATAATAATCAAACAATTCGATCTTAATTTTAACACATTAATCACTTGTATCCAATCACTTGGTTAGATTATTCTTAAAATTAATTTTATGTCATATATATATGTGTATATATATATACAAGTATTTATTATTTCTTTTATAAAAATTGACTAATTTAAAGTGTGAGAGTTTATTTTTGAAAGAAAAAATAATGCAAGATTTTAACTATTGATAGAAAAGAAAGTAATCTAATAATTTTATGATTTATTATATATACTTATATTTTATTCTTATAAAATGATTGATAATTAAGAATGATGAATAACTCTCTTAAAATATTTTTTTTTTGAGTAACTTTATCCTCTTCTATCCGTTATTGTTCTATTATGCTTCAAAATAACGATTTATTCTTTTTTTTTTCTCAGATCATAGAACTGTTTTTTTTTTCTTTTCCCATTATCGGAAATGCGTGTTAGTATTACATAAGCATAGACACATACATTAGCTTGATTGCGTTTTGATTTTTATGGTTCGATAAATCTGTTTTTCTTTTTTGAAAGAACAAACTAAACAACGAAGGAAACTCACTTTTATTTTATTTGTTTTACTTTTGGTAAATCTAATAAATTGCTATACTATTTGTATCTATTTTACATTATAAATTAATATTTGTAATTAAGTTTTAAACAATAGCCTTATAATAATAATAATAATAATAATAATAAATGTAATTAATATAATTACTTTCATCTTTTTATAGTTTTGTCCCTTTTAACGAAGAAGAAGAAAAGAAAAGGTCAATAAAAGTAAAAGAAGAATGGATTTGAAAAACAAATTGAAAAAAATGAAATATACAATAAGGTGTTTGACTAACTGGATTTGACTTTTAAAAATATTTGCCTTATAATAATATTAATTAATTAATCAATCAATGTGATTAATATAATTAATTGAGTTTGATTGACAAATTAAATTGCATTCAATTTAAAGAGGTTTGGATTTGACTGGTTTTTGGTTTTAGTCTTATTTTTACTTTTCTTTAGAGAAAATATTAAATAAATAATAATATATAATAAATATAGTAAAAGATAATTTAAGATATTAAATATCTTCTTTATAAGTCAATAAATAATTAATAATAGTATAACTCTTCAAATACATACTATTAAAAGTAAATTTATATGACTTAATATAATTAATAATTATGTAACTTTAATCAAAGAGTTAATAAAAACGATCTTCAATCAAATGGATTTTTCACAAATAAATATAAGTCATGTGATAATTTTATAAATATATAAAAAAATGTAATAGTAACATAAATTTATTTATAAAAATATATTTATATATAACTTTGGTTTGTATTGGATTAGATTGAGTTTTAATATAAAATCCAAAATTAGATCCAATCCAACAATTTTTTTTTTGGTTTTTTTAAATTTTGATCCATTCATTTTTATTTTATTTGGTTTTTGATTTTTTCGATCGGTTTTGATTGGTTCACGAACACCCTTGCTTACAATGGAAGCTTTCCATGACATAAATTCTATAATAAAAAATAGGACCGATAGAAGGAGCGATATTAGAAGCATGATGATGGGGATAAATTAAGTCAATTGGTAGATATATATCAAAAGCTACACATGACAAAGAATCATCAGGAAGTTGCAATACAAATTAGAATGTAACGACAAACGTGTCTCCCAATCTAGAAACATATACAATCTAGTTAAGACATGCATCATGCTTGAACAACACTGATTCTAAAGTTGTAAGTTCCTAGTGATACTTGATAACATCCAAGTCACACAACTAGGAACTCAAGGAAGACAATTGTCCTAGTCAAATAACCAACAACCAAGTAGAAAGTAGGTTGTAGCACATTGCACTGCAGTACCATTGCATCTCCAGAAGACATACTGCATAAACAATCCCTAAAAAACTTTCCATGATTCAAAATTTAAAATCATGAGGAAACTAAGACAACAACGTAGCTAGCTCTCAACGGATCCTTCAACATATACATTGTGCAACCTTGTTGACAGTGAAACAAGAGTAGAGATGAAGACACAACAACTCATAAGAGTTGTATGACAGAAGTTGAATTGGTGCAAAACGACTAGCTACAAGAATATATATGGACAACTCATGCAATAATTTGAAAGTTGAATTCAACCTCCAACGGCTAACTCCTAATCAAGCCTATAAATTGATCAAATTCGAAGGAACAACTCCCAAGGAAGGGTTGCCAAAGAAGAGGGTAAATGTCAGGTCAACAAACCCCCTATTAGAAGGAACCTCCTTATCCAAAACACTTTAAGTGGAGTCAGTAAAACCAAATGTGAAAGAGTATATATGTGTCCACTCTTTAAGTAATAAAGGAAAATAACTCATAATTAGGGTAGTCAGAGGACTGGTGCTTATGAAGTTTTGTGAGAACACAACAAATAGTTGTGTGGGTCTTATAGCATGTGCTACTAAAGTGAAATCTGATTTTTTTTTTGAAAAAAAATACTTAAACAATTCCCGTAAAGACCTAGAAAATACTAGAGTGAAACATGTAGAGACATTTTGTAAGAATATTTGGGTAAAGCATGCCGAACATATGATTGACAAATAGTTTAAAATAATTTTACGCTAATTCTCATTTACTGGGCCAATAATCTCTTTTAGGATTTTCATCCATAGTGCAAAGCATATGATTGGGGAATAAATGTTGTGTTTAATTGTTGAGAGAAAAATAGAGTAGATAAAAATATAAGAGAGACAATTTGAGACAAGAGACATAAAGTGACATTTGATTATCGATGTGGACGTCGTTTGCTATTGAGAGAATAAGACTAACATTTTGTAAAATCCGTAGACTTATTATAGAAATAATTTTTAATTTGACGAGAAAAAAATTAACACAAAAGGAATGCAAAACATTTAATTACTGAAAAAGGAAATCCTTTTCGGTGTTAGACTGATTGGTGAATTCTATCACGCACTTCTAGTTCTAGACAGCAGGATCATGATGATTCCCCAAGCTCACATTATATATATATTTTTTACCAATTTTATAACAGTATCCAGAATTGTTAAAATATTATATATATGGTCCCTGAATGTTAGCACTAAACCCTAGAGACTGATTCATATGTAGCACAATATTTTTCTTTTTTTTTTGCACACTGAACCTGTCACATAAAATCGGAGGAGAGAAACACATAAAGGGGAACACTTAGTTGCCTGAAACCTGAGCCACACTTATGTTCACACACTGATTTGAAAAATGTTTATTGATCCACTCATCGTTCCGACCAATATTTAGTTCATCTTTTCTTGCATTCGTCAGTAACCACTCACCAGCACCGATCGGTACAATATTGCAACTGGGAATGACTAATTTCTTTCAGCAACAACAAAATTTTCTCTAATTGGTAATAAAAGAACATATGATCATGGCTATGTGAGGATAAATAAATCAAAGATAATTAAAAAATAAAAAATAAGGTATGACCCTTTTCCTCGTTAATTTGTACTTACAACACAAATTTGATGTTGGTGTTTTTTTTTTTTTTTTACATAAATTACATGTATTTTTTTTTTAAATAATTATGATAATTTGAATTGGATAAAATTACTATAATTCTATAAGCATAAGTTAAAATCTTGAACTCGAAACATAATCAATCTGGATTAATAACTTCACGCCAACTGATCTCGATGTTGCATGCACATGCATGTGGAAACAATCGTACCTGTTACGTGGTCCAACATGGTTGTATAGGTTTCAGACTTTAATTTTATTATCCTGATCGTTAAATTATATCTGACGGTTGCAAATCAACGGGACCATGATGGACCAAAATTTACCAGTCCATATCTTGGACAGAGCCAACATTCACGTACATTGTCAATTATGAAGGTTTTTTGTTCATGGGTTTATGATTATGATTGGATAAGTTTTTTTAGAAATATTTTTAAAAGAAAAAATATGAAAAAAAATGAGATAAATATTTTTATAAATAAAAATAAATTTTTTATTAATTAATTTTTAAAAATTCATCGATATAATTTTTTTAAAAGATGGAATAATATCTAAAAAGAATTAATAAAAATCTTATTTTAACTTATAAAATACTTCTTTCATTTTTTTATTATTTTTTTTTCTAAAAATGATTCTAGAAAAATATACGTTTAAGCATGTCTTTTTAAGTCAACAATTTTTCAAAGAAAGTTGCACTGCTACTTTTGTCCACAACGCAATATCCAATAATTGCCTCCAAAATATCCACAAGTTTTGTCACAATATCTTGCTTTTATGGTCAGAAAAAAAATATCTTGCTTTTATTGACACACTAAATATTCATTTTATACTATCACAGAAGGTGACTCTCTATAATATAAAGAACTTTAATCAAAATATTTAATTAATATAACTAGTGTTTTGAAAGATAAAACATATACTTTTACTTTAATATACATTTTAAACAAATTAAATTGATTTTTTCATAAATATTTTCCTTTGAAAATAATCATATTCAAGACCCAAACCTTGTTAACAACTTAGATATGCTTTTGGTTTCTATAAAAACAAGTGTCTCTATCAAAGATGTTGAATCACTTTATTGATTATGTGAATGGTTGTAAATTTTTTAGTATTGAAATTCAGCTCCTCCCATTAAAACAGAATAAAACAAGTCTCTATGCAAAAAATTAAAGGGTCATCCAAAAGAAAACGTTAAAAGAAAAATCCAATTAAAGGTAGCTGTCGTTGCTCTCCTTCCACAAGTTCCCCCTCCCGGTGGATGGTAAGCGACAATTTCTGTCACCTTTTATACAAAGAGAAACAACCCCACAACTGTATATGTTTTTACTGTGCAAACCAAAATTGTACTTTATATATACACGGGATATCAAAACGACAAAACCTAAAAGTTTTTCACTGTGCAACAAGCCAACAATTTGTTTCACTCCTGTTGAGGGGAACACTCATATAGTCATATTGCATGTCTATCTTTTATTGTAGAGGCCGAATTGGTACTCCAAAAATATACACCAACCACATCAACACTACTTAAGGATGCTATTTATTACACTGTCAATAAAATTGGTATTTTGTGTTAGTTTAAACAATACTCACATCAAATATCCATGTCTAAGTAGAAATTAGTCGAATAGTAACTTCTGATGTTTGCATTTTTTACGCAGGTCCTCAGTTTGTAATTAACACAGAACCAAATGCCCACCATATATTGTGTAAGAAAATGTCTAACCATGTCTTTTAGGAAAAACTTTCAATTATTGATCCCTTTATCAGTCAGTATGATTCTACCAATTTTTTTTATCGATAAATATTAATTATAAATTATTACTATTTTATTAGTGGAGAAGTCGAACTCACAGTCTTTCCTTTTCTCTCTCTCTCTCTCTCTTTTTTTCTTTTATTAAATCAATCTTACAATTCCTAGTTAGAACCCAACCGGTTGTTTAACTAGTTCTTGTGTTTAACGGTAACTAGAAAATTGCACTCGTACGTGTAAGAGGTGTCATCACAAGAAAACAGGAAAAAATAGTAATTGTTTGTGTCCATCACCAAGATACTCTTAATTTGCTTCTATATACACGATTGTTGCATGTGTTTTGAAGAACTTAAAAGTGTGGTACTAGCTAGATTAATTATAGCTTATTGGTGGAAATAACTATTTGAAAGCAAACAATTGAAGAACATGTGACAACATAGGCGGAACTAGGGGAGGCTAAGGTGGGTCAGTGTCCGCCTAAAAAAATTAATAAAAAAAATGAAAAAAGAGAAAAGAAAAAATATTTAAAAAAGATAAAAAGGGAAAGAAAAAAATATAAAAAAAAACATAGTAAAAAATATATTAAAACAATAAAAAGAAAAGAAAACATAAAATAGAAAAAAATATATAAAAAAGAAAAGAAAATGTAATAAAAATAAAATGGGAAAGAGAGATAATAGAAAAAGAAAAAAGGAAAGGAAAATGATAAAACGAAAAAAAATAATAATAAAAAGAAAAAAAATAATGAGGAAGAGAAAGAAATAACACTGTAAAAGGAATAGGTATGGAGATAAAGGAGAAAAATGAAACACAAATCCCAAGAGACAGAATGAGTCAAAAAAGTTATTTCATTTGGTAAACATCAGTGAAAGATAAGAGTTTTAGGTATTCCCTCGTTCCTTTTTTTTTTCCTCTTATTCTTTTTCTTCTTCTTGTTATTATTCTTCTAAAATAAAATAAACTGCTATTTGCATCCCTTGTTTTTCCACATGCACCCCTACCATGTTGGGCTGAACCCTTTTTTGTTAAATCTGAAACGAAATAAAAAACATAAACTATTGTTTCGGTTGTTAATATTGTACAACGTGCTGTGTGCATCTCATTCAAAATGTAACAATAATTTACTTTAAGTGATTGCCATTGATACTTGATATTGTTTGTGATTGACGCGCATAAAAATTATGGGGAATGGTGCTATTACCATTGATGCTTATTTTAAGAGAAAGAATAGTGAGTCTTTGTCATTTTTCTACTCCTAATGTTGAATTGTTGAATACTGAGACTCCTTCTTCAAAGTCAACAAGATAAAATTCGTCGTGCTTATCTTAAATTTGGTCCATTTCAATGCAAGCTTCAAAATTATCCTTTTTCTGGATCAGAGAAGAATCGACGTCATTTTTGCTCTTCTTGATTTGATTTGTTTCCATCTTGGTTAGAGTATTTTTCCAAGCAAAGATGCTACATTTTGTTTGCCTTGTTATTTATTTAGTAAATCCTATGGCAGTGGTCGTTTTGGACTTAGTACATTTATTGTTGAGGGATTTAGATATTAGAAAAATGTTATTGAGTTTTAGCACGGATTTAATTATGGATGATTTTAATAATATGAAAACACGTAGAGTAAGAGTCAAGTGAAGTGATTTTAATTTTTGTAATAGTTTTTTTTTAATATTAGATTTGTATTATTTTCTGAATACTTTTATTTATGATATAATTTTTTTTATGTCGTTTTCTCAATAAAATTTTGCCTCTGCTACCACTGTGACAAAGGATAGGAGAAGTTATGGGGACCATATAAGTGCAACAAAAGAAGATGGTTTTATTGATGATAGCATGGAGAGAAAGATCTTCCAATTATAAATAATAGAAAGATTATTATAACTCTACCCTTACGTTTACGTTAATTGTTGTTGAATTTCTGTTATATTAATAAGGATTTAAATAAAGTGTAAATTTTTATGTTTTGTTTAAAATATAAAATGATATTAAGTATAAGATTAAAAATTATTTTAACGTACTTAATTCAATGAAATTAATCTAGCAAATTGTCAACAATCGCATTGAAAGAGTTAATGATAAAAAAAATTATGGGTAATTTTTTTAAAATGACTATTAAAAGAAAATTAATAAAATAGTATTTTTATACTAATTTTTTAGTTTTAAAGTTTTAAGAATAAATATAGATTGGTTTTAGGTGCACCAAACTTGTTAGAAGAAATGAATTCATTTGGTTTGGTTTAAATCCAAACAATAAAAATCGGTTTAATTTAAGAACATTTAAAATTATTTGGTTTGATTTGAATTTTTTTTACACAATATGAATTTGTATATTAAGAAAATTAGCACCAAGAACCATCAGAGTTAATGTTATAGAAACAGTTAGAATTACTAGTTAAGTATTTGAAATAACTTATTTTTACAAAATCAGATTCATAATTATTTCTAAAAAATAATTGACAATCAACAATTGCCATTTAACTATTTTTTTGCAAGTAGCTAAATAAAATGTTTAAAATCAATTATCCAACTATAAATCCGGTTAATGTTGTATCGCACTCTTGCCATAGTTTATTATCACTAGGAATTACCGAGTTTCTTGCAGCAATAACTTAAATGTTCTCTAAGGGAGTGATTTGAATAAAAAAGGTAAAATAGGAAGAAACTCCTAATACTATGAGTAGGTGCCAATGATATGTTAGCAAAAGTTCACTTAGTCTTGAGAAGAGTCGTCTATCATAAAATATTTTAGTGAAAAAAAAAAAAATGAATCCGTGATGATTTTGGTGAGAATGAAATTAAATTAACTCTAAATTCTTCACCACTTATATCAACTCATATTCGCAACTAATTAATGTACCCCTAAGTGATAAAGAAAAAAGTGACGAGGGATATAAATATACATAAACTAAAAGACAAAAAATAAAGTGTAGTCCCCCTTATTATTTTTATTATTTGAATTGGTCCCTTTCGTCTTAATCCTTGTATCTATAATATAAGTATTAATTAATGTTACCTTCTTATTATTTTTATTATTTGAATTGGTCTCTTTCGTCTTAATCTTTGTATCTACAATACATGAGTGCTAACTGCATTTGAAAGCCTCGTACCTGTTCTGTGGTCCAACAGGTAGGGATGGAAATAGGTCAAGTCGCCTATCATGGACCTTTGGCCTGGCCTAGCTTGTTTATTATAAAGGTCAGACTTAGGCTTTTTGAAAATCCTATTTAAATAAAAAAGTTGGGCTCAAGCTTTACAAAAAACCTGATAGGTCTGTCAGGCTAGCCTATATATATATATATATATATATATATATATATATATATAGATATTAAAATTAAAAAGATATAAATCAATCTTTTTTTTAAAAAAATAAAATAAGATAAGATAAAATCTAAATAGCCTATCTTACTTAAAAGATAAAATAAAAAATAGGAAATTTGAAATCTTTGTAGTAGGTTTGTAAAAAAGCATATATATATATATATATATATATATATTAAAACTAAAAAAAATATAAATCAATCTTTAATTGAGTTTGTTGTGATTAGTGAATTTTAATCTCATATTAGTGTGTTCTAATTAATTTTAATTTTTTTTAACGCACAAATTAAAAGAGAAGTATGTCAATATATGTATTTCTTTATATTAAATTAAAAGAAGTTTCACTAATATATAATATTTATTATAAAATAGGTTTTTTAATAAGCTCGTAGGTCAAGTCAGACTTTTAAATAGACTAGGCCAAGCCTAAAAAAAAATTCTATAACAAATAAATAGACTAGGCCAAACTTAATATTTTTAAACAAGACTAAAGCCAAGCCTAACCAAGTCTGACCCTGACGTATTTTCATCCCTACCATCATGTTAAGACTTAGGATTTGCAGTTACATGCAACAAAATGATTGTATAGGTTTCACTTGATTTATCCTGACCGTTAGATTACATCCGACAGCTGTAAATCAACGGGACCATGCTGGACCAAAAATACACCATGCATGAGCATTCATGAACTCTTTTCATATATATGCCTATGGTTGTATTAAAAGAAAGTTGCACTGCAACTTTTGTCCACAAACGAAACAATATCCAATAATTGCCTCCAATTCCAAAAGTTGAGTCACAATATCTTGCTTTTCATGACATAAAGACTAAAGAGAATAATTATTTATTATTTATTGAGTAAATTATCCTCTCCCGGCCCCTCTTCACACAATTTGATAGTATAAAGAGAAGCGAGTATTTATTTTAGTAAAGTATGTTTAAGATATTTCATTCATAATGAAAGAAAAAATTCATTAAAGTAATTGATGAAAAACATGACTAATAGCATACAAGTTTAACACCCTAGCTATATTGGGTGCAACATGATTTATTTGTTGTCTTATCAACCTCCTGAGTATAATCTAAAGGTGCGATGACTTATGACTCATAACTAAAATTAAAAAATATTTTATAGTTATGTAGTAAATTTTTTATATTGTTTTGTTATTTTTATAAATGAATTGAAATTAATTTCTCATTTATGTCTCTTCTTATTCAAATTAAAATATGACTTGTATAAAGTAAAAAAGATTTAATTTTTTTTCCTGATGTATCATATTCATAAATTAATGATAAATGAGTTTTTAAGTAGGAGAAGAGAGGAAGGAAAATATTATAGATTCGATTTCTCTTACTAACAGAAATTAATCATTAACAACTAACATTTATAAATAAAAAATTTAGCGAAATCTTACCTTCATTATGTCAATCCTATTAATTCAAAAAACATGACTTTTTTTAGTACAAAGAACTTTAATTATAAGATTAAAGTAGATAACTAGTGTGTTGAATGAACTAAAATACGTGTATTTTAATAAAGTTTTTAAATAAGCTTAAATATGCTACTCCACTTTTTAATTTTGGACATATTTTTAATTAAACCCTAGAAATTTTATTTACTTTTGAATTTATCAAAGGATGTTTACAAATACTGAGTATATGTGAACCAAAATCAACCAAACTCAATCCAAATGTTTAATTTTGGTCATTTGAGTTATTCAATTAAACCCCCAATACAATCAGATCAAATTTGTTGTTTTTCAGGTTGGATATAGAGTTTTATTGTTAACACCGCAAACCCAACCTAGCCCATTGGTACGACATTTTAATTTATTATTTATATAATTTTCTTATATAATATCTTAAATTAAAAAATTTTATTTTTGAAAAACTAGTCAAACACACATGAAGAGTCTACAATTTTAATTAGTCTCTCATTCATATCATATTTCTTGTTTCTTGCTATGTTGATTCAATCGATTGCTTTATATATATATATATATATATATATATATATATATATATATTAATCTTTTGTTTATTTTTTTAATTAGATATCTTGCTTTATTTATGTGCTACATTTATATCCATCATGCATTATATTTTTTAAACAATAAGCACTTCCCGAATAAGTCATGTCTTAACAAAAAGTTGAAGTGCATAAAAAAAATACTCGAAGTGTATGATTTTGATTTGTCCCGCCCAAGAACCAATATCAAAGTAATTATTCTAATTCAAATTAACTCTTAATCTTAATTAGAAATTGATTAGATTGAAAATGAAGAAAAATGAGAAAAAAAATTGTTATTAATAGATTTAATGAAATAAGTACATAAACTCATTCATAAACTTAACGATCTAGATCAATTAACTAACAACAAATTAATAACTAATTACTAACAAAGCTCTTGTCCTCATTCCGCAAATTTCCCCTCCCGGTGGATGGTAAGCGACAACTTTTGTCACCTTTGATATGAAGAGAAATAACCCCCCACCTAAAGGATGTTTTTTTCACTGTACAAGTCAAAATTGTATTTTATATTAGATGTTAGATATGATAATTACGCATCTCATTATTTTCCAGTTCACTTTCACCTCATTTTTTTTTCAGTTCTCTCTCTATCTTTTTTTTATTATATCACATGTTATATCAACCATTTTTTCCCTCCCTCTTTCCTCCTTCCACCCTAAATTAGGGTGAATGATTTAACATATCCTATTTCCATATGTGCACAAGATAACAAAATGACAAAACCAAAAAGTTGTTTATTGTGCAGCGATTTGTGTCACTCAAGTGGAGGAGAGCAATCATCTCTATCTTTTATTGTGCATTTGTGAACACCAAATTGGTATTTCATAAGTGTACACATCATCACTTAAAGGTGCTATTTATAGTGTTAATCAAATTGGTCTTTAAATTAATATAGTACCATATATTGAGTTGAGTTTACTAATATATATACGTCTATGTTAATTTAGTTTTTAAATTGATGCTTATTCTATATTATGAAGGACCCTTTCGATATATTAAATTTTTTAAAGAACCAAATTCATGTCCTAAATATTTTTAGAAGATCAATTTAAAATATTTCTATCATAAAAGTTAAAAAAAAAAAAAAAACGATATATCTCTCTACTGCTAAAGGAGTGAGAAGAAATGTGTTTACCAGCCTATTTGATTTTATGTAGTTTAAATAATACTCACCTCGAAGGTAGAAGCTAGTCCATATAGTTTTTTTTTTCCCACAGTTTTTATACACGTCTCTAGTTTTTATCGCAGAATCAAGCATCCATTATGTCAGCGTATTTGAAAAATCATTTGTGAATGACACATAGGTTGAGTAACAAATTACAAAGATGTTAGTTTTGTTCCAAACGTAATTTTGGAGACTGAGTCGGATTTTCAAACAAGCACTATATTGTTTAACCAGTTCTTATGTTAAATTGGACTTAGAAAATTGCACTTGTAAGTTTGAGAGGTATCATCATAGGGGGGGAAGCAAAAATTATTTGCTCACCAAGATATACCTTGCTTCTATGCTAGATTATTGTGTTTTTAAAGAACTAAAAAGAAGTACTAGCTTATAGCTTATTGGTGCAAACACAATTTTAAAAAGAAATAAAAAAGCATGGGAAATCAGAATGGGTAGAAGGAGTTATGGGGTCCCATATAATATATCTGAGTACGACAAAGGGGGCTAGGTTAATGATAGCATGGAGAAAGATCTTACAATTATATAAACAATAGAAAATTTATTAATAACCCAAAGGAGTTGAAAATGTGGTGTTATTATTATTGAATGTAATGGACCGTTCCTTTTTCTTAGTGGAAGCCGAAGAAGCACTATAATATAATATATGGCCATGTCTTGTGTTGGTTGGTTGTGTGGGGCTTCACACAAAATACCCCATTAATTTTCCTTGTCTTTCTGTTTGTCGTTATTTTTTATCCCCACAGACACTCACTGATTATCAATTAAGTGCTAAAGAGCACCGGGAAAATGGAACTACATATAGAAACTTCAAAATTGGACAAAAGAAGTGGTGCTTGTGTTTGTAGTTTGTACATGTTATCTGACACTTCTCTGACTTCACTTTCATCATTCCCCATCGCTCTTTCCTCAGCTTCACCATTATTTATTTTCCCATCTATCTCTCTGTAATCTTTTCTCCTTTTAGCTTGTCTCTCATCACCACTTCATACTGGTGAATTTTTTTATATAATTACTAATAATAGTATAATAGTATAATACTACCCCCTCTTGTGTGTTGTTCATATTCTTCAAAGTCCAAAGTAGCTTCTCACTGCTGATTCTTTCCCTTTTTATAGTACAGTACTAGGTAAGTGCCTATTTCTTTCCACTCATCTTTTATTTCACCTAAAGAACTTGCATTTCGTTTCACACTTTTCTTCTATAATTCGTACATGCATTTTTGAAGCCTTGTTGCTGCTTTTATTTTTGGGGTCTGTTTTTGCTTCTCTTGTGTTGTGGAGCTTAGTGAAGGCTCACTCTACCTTGTGCAAGTAAAATCTTTTGGTTGATGATTTGAGGAATTTGTGTTTGCTTCTATTTTGTTTTTTAATTATGGAAGCGATTCTTGTAGTGACCAGATGCATTATGGTTGGTATTTTAGTGTAAAAATTAGATCTAAGGGGGAAAATATTAATAGGAGTTCTTTAATTTGTTGTGCTAGCATCATGTCGTTCCTTTTTATTTGCTTAACTAATTTTAGATGTGCTCTTGGTTCTAGCTGCTCTTCAAGTTTGTTTTCCTAGTCTGAACCATAAACTTAGTATTGGGGTGGGGGGGTGGGGGTGTTATATTTATCTTCTTTCCTTTGAAATTGTGCAATTCAGTTACCTGTTTGATATCAATGATTTGAACAAGCCTTGGGTGGTTGGTCCGTTGCAAGAGATGTTTTTGGTGAGAAAGTATGTCAAATGAACTGATGAGTAATGTAAGAATCTGTTAGTTAGCATATTCAGATAACTTTGGAAAATGTTTTCAGTTTTCACTTTTAATTTGTAATCCGTTTTAGTAATTTTGTTGTTTTCAACTGTGTTCTATATAAACTTTAAAAACATAAAACCAAATGAAAATAAAAATTGAAAGGAAAAACCGAAAATGGAAACAAAAAACATTTTCTCAAGCCAATCAAGTCCTAAGTTTCTCAAACTTATGGTTATGGTTCTCTGAGTGTTATATTAAAACCCATCTGATTTTAAGATGAATAATTGTAAACTTGTAATCTTTTCCTTAAAAGGTTACAAAAGTTTGAGGAATTATTTCGCCAGTAAATAAAGGTTGTAAGACTGTACATCTGGGAGAACAATCTTCCTTAAGATTCATGGTTTGTGAAGGACAACTCCCTAATTTGTGATTGATGTCTAGTAGGTCCCAACTACAAATTAAAGAATCTAATGCTGTATATTCAAATTATTTAGTATGCATGAGAGGCTCTCTATGTGTTTTCTTTGGTATTATGAAAATATGAAGTGTAATTTCTATGTTGTTCGATGCAATGTAATGTTTGTAGTTGTCTATTTGTTACTAACTAGCATGTGGGATTGTCATATAACATTCTCAAAGTGTAATCAACCCCGATAGATGGGCCATGTTCTAGTTACCCAAAAAAAAAGAAAAGATACCATGATGTTGACCAGTGATGAAATTGAGACATGATGATTATTTGGGTCTTATCTTGTTATAAGCTACATATTCTCTAGTGCTTCTGGTAAATTTTACTCCATATTTGTTGAAAAGTGAATCCAAATTTGTTAAATGAACTTCTGTGCCAAAACCTTAACTTTGTAACTTGGATGCTTGGAATGGTGTTGGAAACCTGGTTTTTAGTTTTCTTTCTTCATTCTTTCTTTTTCTGGCAAAAGAACCAAAAGGGTGTTTTTTTAAAAAATATTTACCGATAAGGTGCGCTTTCGAAACTATTTACAAATCTGGTTTGGGAGGGCAATTATTTACAAATCTAGTGCTGTGCAACATGCCTGGATTAGGCATGTTGCAGTGCACCAGACCCCCCCTTCCCAGTTCCTTCGCGTATTGGCTTTCTGTGCTTTTTG
>PYAF01001297.1:707003-764235 GCA_007407185.1 Glycine tomentella | reverse complement strand
TGAATTGAAATATATTTTTGATCTTTATAATATACTTATTTTATAGATTAAGTTCCTATAAAAAGAATTTCTATTCTGATAAAACTTATTTTTCAAATTTAGTTATGATGCTATTTTGCTAATCATTATAAAGTTGTAAATTTTTGTATGTGTCGCTCTTATTTTGAAAGAAATATATTTTTTTATTCCTTAAAATTTTAAAAATAGAAGTATTAAGTATTTTTTTGAAAAATATATTATTGATGAGTTGAGAGAAAAGAGTACTTATATATGATATTACATCAACTTCTAAGTGATTTTTTGTAGGATTTTATGATAAAATATTATCAGTTTAAGTGTTCAATTAATAAAACAAATTTAATATCCATACTGAAGCCAAAAGAATCTGCTTCATAATATTGTCCGTTTTGATGGAGACTATAGAACATTTTCACCAACTTTGACCACGAGTCTTGACCAAAAAAAATCCTCTGAAAATCAAATCACTTTCCCAAGGGAATTCGAACGTTAAATTTGGTCCAAAGTGTAGAACAAAAGGAGTGAAAAAGAAAGGGAAGAAGAAAATGATGAACACAGCAAAATTAACTTGCAAAAAGCACATGATAAGAATAAGAACGAATTTGAAGGAAAAAAATGACTTGGTCCTGATCGTGTCGGCAGAAGAATAAAGTCATGGTCAAAACCAGGTCCCCACTCTAGTCTGTAATTCCATCCATCTCCAAGGGCTAAGACTGTAACTTCACTCGTGGAATAATCCATCGCCTGACCGTTTCTCATTTTGACTAACCCAACAAATTTGTTTCATTTTTTTAAACCAGAAGGTCGATTGACCCTTAAATTTTAATTAAGGAATCTAAATGTTGAATTACTGTACCAATAATTTTTAATAATTTGTTTCTAATAATCTTTAGTCTCACAAATGATAAAACTATTATTTTGATTTTTAGATTTATCAAAGACTAATTGTTTTAATTTTTATATAATTCTGAAAACTAATATAATGCTCCTTTAGTATTATTAAGAGTTAAAATAAAAGTTTAGTTTACATGTATTATTAATGTTAAAAAATTATAATAACGACTGATAAGTATAACTTTTCAAAATAGCTATTATAAAATTAATGAATTTATTATACATAATTTTGTTTGAAATATATTATACATAATTTTTTTGCTAATATAATAATGTAAAAATTATTTACTTTTATACTATCAGTAAATATACTCTGTCCGTTCAATAAGACACCAATTTTAAAATAATGCTTGTTCTCTTTAATAAGATTTAATTTATAATGTTTCTTGCATTAATTATTTAGACTAAAATTATTCTTAATTTAAGAAAGAAAAAAATGTATTGATAAATAATGAGGAAAGAATAGTACTAATTATAAAAATAATTTTGAAAAAATATAATTTTAAAATAAATTTACTATTATCAACTAAATTTAGTACATTTTTAATTGATGAATCAGTCAATTAAGTTATATATATAGGAACGAAAAAAGTATTATTTATTCATGAAATAATTATTAATAACCAAGTTTAAAGTAAACTTTTATTTTGACTCTAAAGAGTAAAAGTGTAACATAATGTTACATTGATTACTCCTAAAAATAATGTTACATTAATTATTGAAATAAAAAAAAAGTTGAATAAGTTTATGAGGTAAAAGAAATCAAATAATATATTTTTAATAAAATTATCAATTTGAGATTATTTATAAATAAATTACATATTTGGGATAGTGGGTCACATCCAGATTAGGCTTGACCAGGGGGGTCACGTCCAGATTAGGCGTGTTCCACCACAGGATGACACGTGTCATGCATATATGGAGCGATGTGTATATAAACTTCAGACGATCATAACTTTTGACTAGTCTAGGTCTCGTTCTCTCAATTATGATCATTTTGACATATTGTACGCCTATCAAAAGTTATGACCGTCCGAAATTTATATACACATCACTCCATCTATGCATGACACGTGTCACCCTGTGATAGAACACGCCTGATTTGGGTGTGACCTATACAGTCATGTCCATTCTGAATGTGAATAATTATGCTCATTTTGGACGTGATCCACTGATCCAGATATGTAATTTGTTTACAAACAGTATAATTTTTTTTATTAAAAATGTATTATTTAGATTTTTTTTGCCAAGTTTATAAAATTTTAATTATTTCATTGAATTCTATACTTAATTTTTTAAAAAAGTATTAAATTGAGGAGTAAACGGTTGAAAAATGAAACTCCCTACGCGTTGCAGAGTTAAGTTATCTTATTTAGCTGTCTCGTGTTGATTGATGAATAAAAAAACCGAAGTTCTGAACAAAAAATCCCCCGCGATTTCGCGTGTTTTTCTGAACTATCCCTGTTTCGTGTCTCAAACACAGTTTTGGTTTTGGTCTGTGTTCTCTCTCTCTCTATCTCTCTCTTTGTGTCTTTGCCTTTGGTACTAAGCGCTTTTCCTTGTCCTTATTTTTCTTGTTTCCTGTTCCATCTGCCATGATTGGAGGCAAAGATCTTGTTCCCAATGGCGTTGACTCCGAGGGTGAGAACTCAAGGAGCAAGGTGCAACAATATCAGCAGCATCATGGTTTTGCTCATGCTAACAAGGAACACCCTCAAGAGAAAAAACCGAGTTTTTATGAGTTTCAGTCAACAACACCTTCAAAGGTTGCCACTTCTGGGTTGCAAGAGTTGACCCTCAGCTACCTCTGTGAGAATCCAAAATTGGGTCTTGCTGAGAGAGAGGTTGGTAATAGAAGCTTGGTGAAGGGCAAAGAAGTTGTTGTTTATGGGAATTCAGATCAAGATGAGAAATGCCAACCTGGGTTAGGTCTGACAGAAGGGGTTAGTCTCTCGCAGCGTGACGAATTGAGATTTAAAACATCGTTGGGAGAGGTGTACGCGTTTAGTGAGCAACAGTACTTCGAACAGAATTGTCTTCGAAGGAAGATATCCGTGGGAAACCAAAACCAAAAGCAAGATCAAGATGAGAAATGGATAGAGAGGGATTTCTTGAGTTTGAGTGAGACAAGGGAGAATTCTTCAAAGAGATCCATGGAGGAAGAGTGTGAAAGGGAGAAGAATGGTGGCAGCAAGAAGCAGAAGCTTGAGACTCTTAGCCTCTCTCTTGCTTTGCCTGATGTGTCGCTCTCTCTCACAGCCTCAAACGCTTTGCAAAATGGCGACCAACTCGTTAGGCCAAAGCCCAGTAAGCCATCCACAAGGACCACAACTACTATCAATTCATGTTCAAATGATTACACAGCAGCTTCTGTGTCTCACTCTTACTCTCACCCTTTCTCACACAACCAAAGTTGCTCACTCACCCGAAATTCGACCGAGAATTTCGAGTACTCACACAGTAAAGATGATCAAATTTGGCATTGTGGGGAGGGGACTAATGGCTCGGTTCATAGCAGGTTCAAGCCAATTGGAGATGGGGTTGCTTTGGTCAATCATTCCTTCATGCAAGGGAATAGTCAGTATAAGGCTACTAGCTCAGAAAACCAATCTGTTTTCCCTTCAGAATTGCCTGCAAGAGTGAGATTTGAAGCCAAGTCAGAGGGCTCAAGAGGAAAGAATTCTGGGAATTTAAGAGGGTTGGAAGGTGTGGATGGTGGGAAAATGAAGTTTTCTACATCAGAGAGAGTTCTAAGAGAGATTGTGTCTGAGTCTATCCCAGCCATGGCATTGACATTTCAGGAGTTCACTGAAGAAGTCATAACTTCAATTAAGGAATACCTGAAAGGTCTCATTGAAATGCCAGAGAAGAAAGGAGAACTAGAGAGCCTCCAGAACCGGCTCGGCCGAAGATCTGACCTCACCAGAGAGACTCTTTCAAAGTGTCATAAGCAGCAGCTGGAGATTTTGGCTGCTATCAAGATGGGGCTTGGGAGTTTCTTGTCCGGTAAGTTCCAATTCGCGGAGATGGTGGATGTTTTCTTGTACATGAGATGTAGAAATGTGAACTGCAAGAGCTTGCTTCCTGTTGATGACTGTGACTGCAAGATGTGTTCAGGAAATAAGGGGTTTTGCAGTTCTTGCATGTGTCCTGTTTGTATGAGCTTTGATTGTGCAAGCAACACTTGTAGTTGGGTTGGTTGTGATGTTTGTTCTCACTGGTGTCATGCTGCATGTGCCATTCAGAGGAATCTAATCAAACCTGGGCCTAGTTTGAAGGGTCCTTCTGGGACCTCTGAGGTGCAGTTTCATTGTATTGGCTGTGGACATACTTCAGAAATGTATGGTTTTGTCAAAGATGTCTTTGTGTGTTGTGCCAAGGATTGGGGGCTAGAAACCTTGGCAAAAGAGCTTGACTGTGTGAGGAGGATTTTCCGGGGAAGTGAAGATCGCAAAGGGAAGGAATTGCATATAAAAACCGAAGATATGCTGTTAAAGCTTCAAGCTAAACTGGTTTCTCCATTGGATGCCTGCAACCATATCATACAGTTTTTCAACTGTAAGTCTCTGACCTGTGGTCTTTTAGTTTTCATTTTCATTTTATCTGTTCAAGTGTTTATCAAAACAATTGTGCTATTAAACGTCGTGCACCATTTAAATGGGAACCATGCAATATTAATATATCATCATTTTCTTCATGGATTAGTGTTTAGTAATACACATCAATTTTATTCAAAGCATGTGATGTCGTTGAGATAAAGCATTAATGTTGATATATGGAGACTTTCTTTTTGAGAAAGTAATAATGACAGACATTCAGACAATGAGGCAGAGCATTATCCTGCTATTTTAACCTTTAAAATGATTTATCTTTCCACTTCTTATAATTCTATAGCCACAATACTTGAGAATGCTATGTATAATATAAATGATTTTCAGATCTAGCTATGTAGAGTATTATATAAGATTAGTTATCAATTATCATACTATGGCATTGGATGTCTAAGGTTCGAGATATCGATCTCATTTGACAATTGGGTTATGAAATGACTTTGTACTTTATATATAATTTGGTCCTGCTGCATTTGATATCGTGTTGACTCAGCTGTTTACTCTAGATTGCAGAAATAAAAGACAAGGAATGTCCTTTTAACACAGGCGTCTATATGTGTTACATACTAATTGGTTCTACTCTTATGGTGCTTGATTTTGGTGAATAATGAATTATGTTACATTTAGCACTAATGCCTAAGATGGGTTTTACAGATTTGGTAGATGACTGAGATTAATGTCTTTGATCATTAGGCATTAGCCATTCAGTTAAATCTTAAGAGTTAAAATGATTCAAAGTTCATATGCTGTATGCATGTACCTCCCTGACTCCCTCCCTGGATGAGATAGTTAAATCTTACAGTTGATATTTATTTCAATAAGCGTGTTTGTTTTTTCATCAAATTCAATTGTCCTCACAAGTGTGCATCCTTTTTCCATTTTTACCTTAGGTCTTGCTAAGCTCTTTATAACAGATCCTTGCTTGATTTGATTATACTGATGATATCTGATATCTAACTTGAAAGATTTTTTTCCCTATAAACAGACGTGGATGGCATGTCGGACTTTCCTGCTTCTGCTATATCCTCAAAGGATTTGTCAACATCTAAGGCTAACCTTACAATGGACACAACAACATCATCTGTTCCACAATCTATTTCTCTAATACCAAAATACACTTATGACATGAGCTACCCTAGGTCAAACGATCTTCAACAAAAAGACCTCAAATCCTCCCTCTTAAGTGAACATAAAAATGAGAGTGATTTCCACTTAGAGGCTCTATTAGAGAAAGGAGGAAGGCTTGAAAGCTTGGAGAGCATCGTGCGGATAAAAGAGGCCGAAGCGAGAATGTACCAAAACAAGGCAGATGAGGCAAGGAGAGAGGCTGAAGGGTTCCAGAAGATGATCAAGACAAAGGCTGCACAGATGGAAAAAGAGTATGCAGAAAGGATTGGCAAGATTTGCTTGGATGAGGCAGAGGAAAGGAGGAAGAACAAATTTGATGAACTCAATGTCTTGCAAAATTCCCACTATGATTACTTCAACATGAAAAGCAGAATGCAAGATGAGATCCATGGTTTGTTGAAGAGAATGGAAGCAACAAAGCACCAACGGGTTTAATATATATATTTTCTTCTTCTCCTTGTTTAATGTTTTATACTGTCTAGAACACTAGTAAAATGTGTGTACTTTATTGATCTAGTGCCAATTTGTATTCTTCTGTTTCTTGTTATTCAGAATAGATAACTTCATATTGATACATTCAAGAATCAGGTTTTTTCTTCACAAAATTGAGAGGGACTTAAACGTGAATTTAGCCATGTCTTTCATGAGAGTTTGTAATTCCTGTTTATGATGTAAGACAAAATAAGGTAGTGAAAATTTATATATATATATATATATATATATATATATATATATATATCCTTTTTTCTCTGACTTTTATTTCATTTTTACCAAATTAGTGTAGTTTACTTTTTGAAAAACATACCAATAGTGGGTAAACTGTACTTCACCTTCACGAGGTCAGCTTCTTTTTATTAATTAATTTATTTTCTATTTATCGCAGTTTACTAACGACCAAAACATTTGTAATTGTCTAAGAATCCTAGAAATTATTTGCCTATATTTTTTATAAAAAAAAAAAACACACTTGTTTGATAATTTTAAAGTAAACTACGGCTAATATGCCAATATAGTTTTTTTTTTATATAAAACTATTTATCATTATAAATTGATCAAAACACTATTTATCAATTTGGTGATTTTTGTCACGTAAGATATTTGTGATACCATTAAAAATGTTCCTTCAGGAAGTACCACCTTGAAAGGTTTTTCATCTTTAAAGTGTTTTTGTTTATAACAAAATTGAACAAAAGATATCATCTTGTATGACTTCTCCTAGTTAAATTATTTTTTTTAAAAAATAATTTGAATAGAAGGTATCAGCCTAGTTTGTTTGGTTTAAGAGTCATCATCCTTGAAAGGCTTCTCCTATTTAAATTATTTTTTAAAAATAAATTGAACAGGAGCTGCTAAACCTATGGTGCTAGTGAAGTTGTTGTCGGTGATTGCAAAACTTGCTTTTGATTTTTTTTTTTATCTTGTAAGTTCTGTGATTTTGTTTATGTATATTTTTTTTGTTTTTAAGTTTTTTATTTCAGTTGTTATTCCTTTGATACTTCATAGAATTAAAACCATGATGTTAATTTTTTTTTATTATACAGTACATAAGTGAATTTTTTTATTGGTTAACTTTATATATTATTGTTTTTATTTTTATAAATAGATAATATTTGGTTGGTCCTTTTCTAACGTTGTAGGAAAAAATTATAGTTGTAAAAAACAAATTGTAGGAAAAACAAAAATTTGTACAATAAAATTTAATAGAAAATTATTGTTGTCATTTTGTAGATTTGTAGAAAAAATAGTTTTATTTAGAAAGTTAATAGAAAAAAGTATAGTTGTAGAAAAAAATTAATCTTCGTGTTCTTGATTTGTTATAGTGTTAATTTTTTTTTTTTTTTATAAATTTTAGTTCATACTTTTGTAAGAAAATATAGTATGAAAGACTTTGATGTCCTTTTGTAGTTTTTAGAAGAAAAAAAATTGATGTACTAAATTTGTTAGGTTGTAGATAATTTTTTTTAGGTTGCACAAAAAAAATTTAGGTTGTAGAAAATTTTTTCTTTTAAGATTAAATAGGAGAAGCCTTTTAGGTAGCGTCTCATGTTCAATTCATTTAAAAAAGCAATTTAATAAGGAGAAATTATGTAGGGTGGTATTTCCTGTTCAAATTTGTTAAAAAATACTTTAAAGAAGAAAATTTATTTAAGGTGATATCACTTGAAGGAGCATTTTTTACTGGCGTCACAGGTGTATTGGGTGACAAAAATTCACCCAAATTAGTAAATAGTTTTTCTTTACAAACTTAATGATAAATAGTTTTTTTTTTAAAAGAAAAACTATATTGATAAATTAGCCGGCAAACTACACTAATTTGGTCAAAAAGTCTTATACCAGCAGCACTAAATTTAGGATAAGACAGGCTGGAAACGGATCTATATTCTGATTTGTTAAGTTGGTCCCTGATATGCTTGATAGATTATTCTCTTAGCTTTGCCAATTGCCACATAGTGATGTAGGACAAATTTTAGAATATGAGGGTTCTTATCAAATTGTTAAATAAACAAAACTGTACCAGGATGGCCAAAATATAAGATTATACTAGAGGTGGAGAAGTAGAATAATGTTCAATGGTGCCCTCCCTAGACATTATTATTCAGTGACTTGTTTATTTGATCACTAATTATTGAGGCTTCGTGCACCTTAGGAGGCTTCGTGCACGTTTTATCCTTACATGTATTATTATTTCTTAGTTGAATTGACTTTAATCAAACATATAATATTTGTAATGGCCAAGTCACTTACCATTTGCAATTGCCAATTGCAGAAACAGTCAACAGTATAGTCTTAGAACCGAATTGAATTCACATCACGCTTGAACAATGTAATCATTATAGTTTGGCCAAAAACCAAAAAATTAACATCTTGTCGTACACTAATTTTATCCATGTCCAAAAAAAAAAAAAGTTACAAAAAAGAGAGAAGAAAAAACAAAGGACCCCAAGAAAGCCTATTAGATTTGATAACAACAACAACACATAAAAAGAAGTGGACGGTTAATTACGGACTAAGGGGCATGAATCTAGAGCATGGGGACTGACTAATTTAACATTGCCATTTGGCATCGCCGTCAGAGAAGTGAGAGGGGTCTCTTAGGTAACCCTCCATTCTTCACTCTCCCTCGCACTTCCCTTCCTCTCCTCCTCTTTCTCTTCTTCTCCTTTTTCTCTTTTTCTTCTTTTCTTTCTTTTTGCGAAATCTGCTCATGTGGTTTGTTTCTCATGCCGGTGGACACCGTGGCCGCCGACGATAGGCATACAAGTGATTATGGTTATTCTTTTGTTTACTTTTTTGCTTCGTTTGTTGTTATTCCTGTCCTCCTTTGTCTTCGTCATTGTGCCTGCGTTTCATTTTAGAAGGTTTCTTTTTTTTTTTTTAAGGCCAACTCTAGTGAGGCCACATCGTGTCGCCGCCATTGCCGTCGTCGCCCCTTGCTAGCCTGGTGCCGCCAGGCCCCACGCCTCCTCTACGGTGATGCTTCTTACCTTCCCCACGGTGTTTGGCTGTAGTGGCATCAAGGATTTTCCAACCCTGGTACTACTTGTGGGTTGGATGGGGTTGCTCTAACCCGGTACCAATCCTAGCTAAAAAAAACATAATTACTACTATTTACACCATCTTTTACACATACACCTCCTCACCTTTTGGGCATGGTCTGTTTTCATGTTAAGTTCAAATTAAATAAATTATGTTAGTCCTACCTCCCCACTTTTACACATATATCCCTCACCTTTTGGGCCTTGCCTGTTTTCTTGGTAAGTTCGAATGAAATAAATTATGCTAATCACACCTCTCTCTGTTACACGTACAACCCTTTCACTTTGGGCTTAGCCCGTTTTCAAGAGGTGCTAAATAAAATAAGCATTGCTAGATACACCCTTGTCTTCATGTATGCACCAAGCCACCTAGGCTGATGACCATGCATTCCATGTGAGCACTCTATCAGTGTTGACCAAGTCAAGATCAACCCTTTGACTTTGACCTTCAAAAATAAAATAATAAATAAATTAATAGCCGACTCTTTTTATTATTTAATTTTTCTGTTTGTCTCTATTATTTATTTTATTCTTTAATTAGATTGTCTTATCATTATCTAATTAGTTAGCTTAATTAATAATGTGTTGTAAATATTGCAATATTTATTTTATTTCCCCCCACATTTCAATCTCGCACCCTTAATCACTAAGTATACTTTCACTTCTATTTTATTTCTTTCTATTTTCATTTAATTTATTTGATCACGTAATGCTATATATGTCAATTATTCATTTTTTTTTTGCCATTCTGCATTAGTATTCTTTAATACGCGCTTATGTTCTATGCACTCTATGCTGGGTCTTAGACTTGCTTGGTGGTGTTTCAATAATTTGTGAATAAATTTTGTGAATGTCATGTTGGATCTCTGACTTGTTTGACTTCACATAGGTTACTACAAACCCAAAATCTTTTCCGAAAAGCTAAAAATACTCAAATAAATTATCACTCAATTTACTTTTTTCTCCACAAAAATTACATATTTCTCGAGATCGCTTCAAGGTCCAATGCCTTAAGCGATTCTCTCCGTTATTTCTTAAAATTCAACGTCGTTTCAAGGTCCAACTCCTTAATGACTATTTTTCACGCAATTAAAACAAATCTTTCGAAAAAAGATAAAATCAACCTAACATGCAAGTTGTTTTCTACCAAATAACTATGTAAATTTGATTTCCTCATTGCACTTAAGGATACGTAGGAGCTAGGGCAAAAACCTCTTGTCGACTCAAAAAACTAAAAAATATAAAATCCTCTATTTTCTAAAAAAATAAAAATTTGCTTACTTTTTCTAAATTAAACAAAAAAAAACATAAATCATGTTCTCAAGGGAGAATAAATAATTAATAAGTCACTTTATTTTTAGCACGCTCGATTAAAGGTTGTCGTCTTTATGACGGACGCGTGAAGTACTAACACCTTTCCCATACGTAAACGACTCCCGAATCTTTTTATTTCAAATCGTAAATCATTCCTTATCTTTTTTGTTTTTTCGATGTTTTTCTTAAATAAACGTCGGTGACGGCTCCCTCAATTTTGTTTTTTTTTTTAAAACACGCTTTATCACTCTTTTTTTTATATGGGGGCACGATTTTTTGCTTTTTTATTTATCTTTGAGCATATTTTTGTTACATAATAAATATATATAATCAAATCAACGTGAATTGCCTGGGATGAAAATTTACACGTCCTTAAATTATTCTAAAATTAGATGCAACCTAGGCGTTGCAAAGCTAATTTAGAAAGTACAAATTAATTTTAGTTTTATTTGGTTAAAAGGTGTATTTTAATTTGCGTACAATGAACATTGTTATCTCTGCTGTGTTACTTAAAAGTGTTTCCTGAACACTTTTAAGAGTTATTAGATGCAACAGGGGCAAAATATTTATTCTTGCTGTAACAACATATACTAAAACGTTGCAGAGAAACAGTTTGCGAACCACAAGGCCTTAGAATACATGATACCTATGGAATTCTGTAACAGCAGAGCGATTCTAGCAAATTTAGAAAAGAAACCAAGTAAATATGTTCAAAGAATCACTTGTGAGAGAACAAAGCAACAACGGGTTTTGTATTTATAGTTGAAGTTTTTTTTTTTCCTTTTCTTTCTAGGAACTCTCATAAAATGCATGTAAGTTTATTAATCTTGTGCAATTGCCCATTGGAATTATGCTTGATATTGTTCGAATAAACTCATCCACAAAAAGATATAAGAGAACAAAATATAAATAGTAGTATATACATTTCCTTTTTTCTTTAACTTGTATTTGATTTGGCATTACTCTTAGAATTTTTGGATTTTTATTTAACTTAATCATACAAAATTTCAATTTGAAAAGTGAAAATTTCTCCTACTTCTACTTACTTCATTTTGATTATATCATTAGTCAAGAATTTTTAACACATGTCCCTTATATCGAGAATTAAACATCTTAAACATAAAATTTACAAGATTGGATATTTACATATGATTGATTCAATAATAATATAAAGGTAAATTGACTTGATGAATTCAATAAAAACCACTACTATAAATTTTGATACTGTCTTAAAATTTAAATTTGGGGTTAGTATACATGGTTTGTAAACCAATATATTCCCAGCTGATTTGTTAAGCTGACCCCTAATAATATGCTACTTGATGATATATAAATCCTCTTAGCCTTGATGACATCATTGTAAGACAACTTTAGGATTCTGAGGGTTTTCTTATCAATATTATTACGTAAACAAAATTATACCACAACTGATAAAGAGAGAAATTGTTTGATGATCAGTTTTAGACAGTTGGCAGATTCATGTGGGAGCCCAAGCTTGGCTGTTTAGATATTTTCAAGGAGCACATAAACTAATCTCATAATTGTCTTTTGAATTTGACATGAAAATATATAATGACAGATGCAAGGGAGAAACGTGTGTACGTATACCAACACATTAAATAAAACGCGCGTTCGATGGTGCCCTCCCTATAAAATATTGTTCTGCTGGGACTTGTTTACTTGAGCACCAGTTATTGCGGCTTCGTGCATCACACGTGGCTTGGGGCATCTTGTCAAACATTTTTCTATCCAACATTCAAACTAATTTAACAGTATGTTATGGCATATCTGATAGATTACTGCCACTCAAATCAGTGCGTGACCAAAAAGCTTAAATTGGATTATATGTGCACCTTCTATCCTTGTATATGTTATTTTATTATCTTTCCGTTGGATTGACTTTAATTAAGCAAACTTTCTATACATTTTTGGCCAAGTCACTAGCGAATTACAATCTGCTATCGTGAATGCAATCATTATACTTGCGCGCAATAAGATTTACTACCAACACTTTTACACTTTTTTATTTATTAATCTTTTATTTTTTATGAATCTGTAACTTTTTAATTAATTTTATGATAAAAAATGACAAAATTTTTATTAAAAGTAACTAAGTCATGTATGACAATACCGTGATATTACAGTATTTACTTTGACTACTAACACATTTACAATAAGTTATGGAATTGTGAAAATGGAATGATTTGTTGTCGTGTTTGTTTAGCTAATCGGGCATATTGTGGGAGAGAGTCTAAGGAAGTGAATAATTTATTGAATCATGATTTAGCATAACGATTAAATAATGTAAATAACAGAAATGAAGTAACTGTTTCAACAAACACATATATTTTTATCGGTAATTTCTTTGGAGAATGACAGAGAGGGTAACAAAGACGGCAAAGAGGAAGAGTAAGAGACCAGTGGAGTTGACAATTAGTGCCTCGTGACTGCGGAAAAGCTGTAAAAACTCGAAATATTGAACCAAACCCGTCTCAGCTGTGGCAACTGCAAGAAGGAATATGGACATGCCCATAAACCTGTGCCATGGCAAAAGGGAAGCTCTAGCAGACATTTCTGCACCGGGGAAGAAATAAGCAAAGAACCCAAATATATACTGCAAAAGAAATTATAAAAAAAATGGGTTTTATTACAAGAGTTTATCATATAGCTAATGGAAAACTCAAAAAATATACCATACATGATAATTAATTTGTGATTAAATTATAATATAAAAAAGTTATACTGTAAAGTATAATAATAGATTAGAAAGTATCTGTTAACACTGCTCAATGCGTTAAATTGTTAATTAAGTATTTAATTGATTCCAAAAAAAACCAATCAGATCATGCCAGTTTCCATAACATTTCTTTGTCAACTTGAATTGATTAGAGCATTTTTAATGATAAATCTCAAATTGGGATCTTAGATCATTTTTTTATGGATCCTATAATATTACATAGGATTGAAGATCTCGCAAAATCTTTCTAATTTTTTTCTTTAATGATAGATCTCATTTTGAGATCTTAGGGAGAGAAAAATAAGGAAATTTTTTTCTTAACAATATGCAGATATTGAGGGATCTTCTACAAGAACACATTCTTCATGTTGGAGATCTCTTCACCTTCTTTATTAGGAGATATAGTGAAGATCAAATCTTGAGCTCAAAATCTAACACTAAAAATGCTCTTATATCCCTTGTTTGTTCTTAATTAGACCGGTTTAGCCAATTAGGGTAAGATAAATCTTATAGTTTGCTTTAAAGGGAAGTTAATTAGAAATTGGAGAAGTTTATAAATGGAATTAATTACCTGTAAGCCAAATAGTGAGATTGCTGACATGCCTAGCCAAGAGTGTAATGTATACATATCAGCAAGACCTGCCTCTTTCTTAGATTTGAAAACTGCAATAATCCCTAAAATTCCAGCCACTAAAGCTATCAGATGTAATAAGAGGTGAACCACCTTCACTGACCTCCTTTTTTCAGGCACCGACTTGTATATCATGATTGCTGTTGCAAGTAATATTCTTGTGTAAGTTATAATAACACCAAATGAATTCAAGTGGTGACACTTTTGAACATTAATCGTGAAAGTTTATTCACTGCTCCCAATATATCATACTAAAATATGCAAAGAGAAAATGTTAGCCTATGGGGGAAAAAAACAGATAAATCATGGGAAATGTATTAAAAAGCCTATGAAAAAAATTTGGGAATGAATTTCACATTTAAAAAATTATTCAAAATTGGAAACAAAAAAAATATTAAAAATTGAAATACAAGTGATTTCTGATCTCCTAATAGGATGAGCTCAAATGCGATAAATCTATTACACAAGTTTTAAAAAATCGTTCGCAATCATAATTTCAACTATAACATCAACATTTTTATGGGCAACGTGATTGTAACGTGACCTATGGTGTGTTTAATTTAAAACACGTTAAAAACTATATTAAATATGAATTGTAACTAATAGCTGTTTTTGCATTACTTTTGATGTGATTTTACTCTAATAAACTTTGATTACGAATATGGAATCAAACATACATGTAATAACAGTCGCAGTAATCACATTTATATGTAATTTCTCGTAATATGAAGGATTGTAAACAAATTGTGACTATGACCATAATTTAAAACCTTAATACATAGTCTATAACGGCATAAGTAGAGTTCTTTTTACCTTCTCCACCAACTAAAATAAATCCAATTACCATTAGAAGTGGATGCAGCTGCATATAAAGTAAAGAACATGTTAGTAGCTAGACATATTGATCAAAACGAATATCACACAACAACATGATCAATTACATGGTTTGAACAACTCACGTTGAAAATCTTGATTGCGTTGGAAGAGCTGAAGAAGGCCACACCTTCTCGAAAGTGTAGCAACCAAACTAACACAAGGGTTGCTATTGCTATGAACAACAAATGAGCAAATATGGTAACTGAAGTAGCTCGAACTTGGAAGCCACGAGCCATTTTTGTTCAACTCAAAGAGTAACACCTCTCTATGCTACCAAGTCCTTAACTAGATACCTTTAATTTATTAGTAAATTGATCTAAGAGACTAAGATATCCCTTCAATGATTCTGTATATAAATAAAAGGGAAAGTGATGAAAGAATCAAACTATGCACATATATTTACATGAGGATAATAACAAAAAAAGGATTAATTAAGGAAAACGGTTTGGCCGGCAGGGAAATTGGTGACAAGTGTAACAACAAATTTGGTTGAACAACAAAGCTACCTGTTTATGATTATGGAAATTTAATATTGATCAATGCCTAGGATTAGCTGTAAAGAGCTAGAATTTGCAAAAGGTAAAATGAAAGTTTGATTACTCTGTATATTATTATTACAGGAAAGAAGAAAAAAATCACAATCACAAAGCAAAATATACTTATATTATTTCTGTTGTAGGCCAAGACATTAATTAAAATTAAACAAGGTCCAACATAATAGCAGATAGATGGCTAAGTTGTTTTAAGTACATATCAAGGTTTGCTTCTTGGTTATGTATACCAAGAAAACTGTGTTTTTGTTTTTTGAGAGAATTTTTTATTTTATTGAGATAAGCAAAACTTACTTTTATGAACTGACGTCCGAAAAGGATTAAAGAATGGAAAAGAATTATTTATTTTTATCAAAAATATCCTTTAACTGATTATTAGTTGAAGGATATTTTTTATAAAAATAAATAAAATTTATTATCTTTGTTTAATAATAAATCACAGAAATATTGTGTGGCTGACAGGCTGTGTAGTGCTTGCTACTTTCGAAAAGATTGAACCAGAAAATTTTCCTTTTGAGGCCAACAATTAAACGACAAAATTTGTATTAAATATATATAAACTAATAACTTATATTTGTATCCTTCGTATATTCCATTTTGTATCTTCCAGAACATATAGTTAGTTAATATTTAAGGACTATATTTGGCTTAGTAAGACATTGGCGAAAACAAATATAGCAAGAAGAAAAAAAAAAAAAAAAACTAAAGCATAGGTATTTATTGAGCGGTTTCGGCTTAAATATCATTTGCGGCATGACAAAGACAAATAAATAGTATGTACAATCTTATCATCTGTGGCATTTTTTTTACTTTTTGTCAAAAACAAATTCACCAATAACATGTACAATCATAAATTCTCTAAAAATTAAATCGTACATGGCTAACATAACACAAATTATACAAGATTCTAAAATGAAAATTACAATTTAAATTAAAGTAATTATAATTATGATTAATATACATCAATCCATATTAAAAAGAAAAAAATAAGTCAATCATCAGTGCCAAACTTGGATGGTTGAAATGTGAATATATATACAAAATGTGTCGCCCAAATGTCGAAAATCTCAATGATCCCTAAATTTTTTTGTTCAGACAAAATCAGTACAATGGGTTGGACCAAAGCATTTTGGACGTGTCAGTTCTTTTGATTTTCAGCACCAAATTATGTGTGAGTTCTTCTGCACCTGTTTCCACCAATCCTGAATTGGCTAGAATAGCATCAATGCGGTTCATGAGTCACGACATGATTCTATTCTTTTCTTTTTCTCCTTTTATTCTAGTAAGTTTCATAACAACTCAACGTTCTTTTTTTTCTTATGTTATCATTGAAACAACTCAACCTTTAAACGGACATACTCTTAAATTCCAAGTGTATTATGAATTTCAATGTTGCCACATTTTGGGGTTAATTGGATTCGGTGTGGGTCCCGTTTATAAAAACTAGTAGAGGTAAGAATATATGCCTATGTGCAAATAGAATTAAGATGCTTGCTAAATTCCCAAGTTTCTTTGTTCATCAAAATTCCAAAACTAAGAACACAAGCAATGATCCCTTTTCTTCACCTCATTTCAATTCTATTTTTCCATCAAATTCATCGAAGGGTATAAGACTGAGTCACTAGTCTCTCTTCCATTCCATGAAAGTGTGACACGATGAGTCCCTTGGGTATCTCAGGTTTGGCACACTTGTTTGGCATCCTAGCATTCATCCTCTTGCTCGTTTGGTTGTTGAATTACCGTGAAGGAATTGACTATGGTTCAGACAATGGATTTCGCGTCTTCAATGTAATATTGTTTCCTCTCCCCCTTTTTCTTTATTTGCTTCTGTTTTATATATATTAGATTACATGAGTGACAGAGCATGATTCTTTCAATTAGCATTCTCAATATTATTATTTTGTCTCTTTTAGAGGTATATTTCACACATTACTCCAACAACTAGCCAATTTTTTTTTTGTTGTCTCAAGTATTTATAATTATTCTCCTTTTTATCTTTATTAATATACTTGATTTTCTTAACTATTTCTTTCTTTCAAATTTTCGTATTTTATTTGTATCTCTAAATTAAATTTTAATTATTTTTTTTAGTGAAATTGTCAATAGTTAAAAATAGTCTTTTATTACAAAATTTAAATTGTTCGTTATATATAAATTGAATATATGATTTATATATTCAAAAATATATATCTATATAAAATATAAACATTCATCCAAAGAGATACTAGAATACTAGTAGTCACATAAGGGGAAGGGATGTATCATAGCTATATGGTGGAACATGCTTCCACTTATTTTCAAAATTCTTTAATACGATTATCAGTATCGATCGTCAAGGATTGAGTCTAGCAGTAGTAGTTAGTCTCTCATATACCCAAATATTTAATGTTTGATAGTATTTGGTAAGATTGCTTGAGAAATTAAAGGAGGACATCTGTATAAGAAAGGAGAAAAAAAAAATTCAAAACTTTGCCCCCGTTATATAAATCTATTGTACATTTTTTTTCCCTCATACAAAGAGATGTTATTTTGTCTTATCCCCATTGTATAATTTGCATGTTTATCCCTCACTGGTTACATAATTAACAACCATATGATGTTAAATTTACGTGTATAATACGTTCTGCATGCAGGCTCACCCTTTATTGATGTACTCGTGCTTCATTTTCCTTGCTGGAGAAGGTATCTGCTAATAACTTCAATATTCGCCTTCTATAATAGAGCTATCTAAATTCAAAATTGATACTTCAAGTTAGTATGTGATTGTCTCGAAAAGCAACAAAACATTGTGTCAAAATGCAACAACAAATATCTTATATTTAAATTTCTTCACCCTTTGGCTTCTTTTTTAATTGAATTGAAACATATATACAGCTATGATGGCATTCCAAACGATACCAAGCGAAAGGAAAGTCAGGAAGTTTGTTCACATGGCTCTGCATTTGATTGCTATAGTTCTTGGCATTGTTGGTTTGAATGCCGTTTTCAAGTTCCATGCTATGCAAAACATTCCCAACGTTTACAGCCTCCATTCATGGATTGGCATTGGCACCTTCTGCTTATTTGGATTGCAGGTAACCTAATTAATACCAATCATACATTTATGTCTTCTATTATTTTGGTAGAAAATAATTTATGGTATGGGAGGTTGTATCATCAAGGGTGGATCTACGTTGAGGATTGGGGGGGCAGTGCCCCCCCCTTAAATATGGGCCAAAAACAGTGATGGCGGCTGGTTGAACAGCGGTGAGAAAACGCAGCGCGAAGAGAAAGAGAAAACAACTCATAAAAGAAAACACAGAACTCATAAAAGAAAACACAAACCGACAGTGTGAAGAAGAGGAGGAGATAAAACGCAGCCAGCGGGGGGAAGAGGAGGAGAAAAGAAGCTTTTGGGCCTAATTTGCTTTTTATACTAACTTTTTTTCTTACTTCAGTTTCATATATATTTTTGAAATAAATTTTTAAATTTTAATTTAGGTAGTTACTATTTACAGTCTTTTTTATTATTAATATACTTTACTTGTATTATCAAATTCAATTATTATTTTGGATTTTTAAGTATAGAATTATGGATGAATTTTCTTAATCAAATAATTTTAGTTATATACATATATATAATATAATTTTAAACGAATCCATCACCTTTTACATAAAACGTTGATTTCTTTACAAAAAAAAATTTCAGGGACACTACCCCCGAACTCCACCATTAAATATGCAAATATAAATATTTTTTGAAAGGTTTGAGTGTCCCCCCTTAATTTATTTTCTAGATCCACCTTGAATTCATAACTATATCATGGGCCAAAATGATGGTTATGACTAGAACCATCAAATGTGTCAATCTAGTCTGATTTGATTTGACTTGAAATTTTTAACATTTTCATTTTGTTGGCTTGATCTTACCAGTTAGCTTATCAGATTACATCAAATCAATTTGACTTACTAATTAATTTTGTTTGTATTCTTTTTTAAAAGATTTTTTTATGAAAATAATAATAGGACAAATAGAATCGATATCATGTCTAAATTTGATTGGCATGCTAATCTAAGCCAAATTGGCCTAATTCTATTTAAGCCTCTAATTTACTATCCATCCTGATCTAGCTCATCAAGTCATCCAATTGGACCAACTTTAATAGATCTAGTTATGACTTGTGGGTTGTTTTAATTTGTGGTTAGAATCTTGTTGTTACACTATGATCATGAAAAATCACAAACATAATGACAAAATTATGAAAAATTATAAATTGTTGATCATGGGTTCGAATCCGGAAACAGTCTCTTTCCATATGTAAGGATAATGTTGCATATAATATCCTTCCTCCTTATCTGCGCATAGCGTGGAGCCTCTAGGTAATGAGGTATGTAGTTTTGGAGTTTTGGATATAGTCCTAATGAAACATATTTATTTTCTAAATAAAAAAAAATTAATTTATATTTTCTTTATTTCTATAAGATTAAATCAATATATTCAAAACTCCAAATATTGTAGTTTTAATTGCAATTATGGACCACTATTAAATACCATAATTGTTACCTTCAATTGAATATATGTACGGTAAAATTTTAAAAGTATGCATGATTAGTGTGAAGATTTTTACGGTGTCAATAACTTAGCATCTAAAGTATGACTTTTTACATTAATTAATACAAAAATTAATAATATTATATAAATTATAATAAGTCGATATCATAAAATCACTAACATTATATTCTAGTTAATAAATTGTTAAAATAATTTTCCTCAAAAAAATTGTTAAAATAATTTGCTTATTATACACAGTGGATCATGGGTGGTCCAAAACTAATATAGACCATCCTATAACGACCCCCTACAAATAATGCTTATTTAATCTCAAAAGCCTATTACCTAAGGACTTGCTTGATTACACTTTTGACATAACTTTCTTGATAAGAATTGTGCCTCTCTCATTGTTGTTTGCAGTGGCTTTTTGGTTTCGTTGTGTTCATGCTTCAAGGAGCTTCAGTCAATACAAGAGCTAAAGTGCTACCATGGCACAGAGTTGGTGGTAGAGCACTGTTGTTCATGGCTGTGTGCGCTGCTGAAACAGGATTAATGGAGAAGTCTTGTTTCTTAACAAATTTAAAATTGTTACATGGGACAGAATCCAATTTGATCAACTTCACGGGTCTTGCGATTCTCTTGTTTGGAGTTTTTGTAAACTTTTCTGTTGGTTTCTCTTAGTTTGCCATAAAAGCACTCTCTCATTTGTACACTCGACTCCACATCATAAATTGGATTGATTCAGTGTGATTTTATCTTTCCTATTCTTTATTATTTTGTAATAAATAAATTATTTGATTCGTGGAATGCTTTATATTGAATTTTCTTCTTTTTAACAAAACCAATGGTGCAAGTTGCTTAATGAGCGGTTTGCTCGTTATTACTTCTTGAATCTCATATTTATTGTCTTTCAAGGTAAAGTGCATGCCTTAAAAAATATTGTTTATGTTTATTTACCAAAAATATTACAAAAAAAAAATGCCTTAAGAATATTATTGAGGTTTAATTTATTTTTTGTCAGACTCTGTATAAATTTGGTTTCTCAAAATTTCATTAAACTAGGCTGGTGAAAGCCCCTTTGGCCACCACATTTGGGCTGGGTAATTTACTATTGGGCTTCCAGTTAATGCTTGGGACTGTTAGACTTTGATTGGCAATTGCTTCCTGCACTTCCAATATTTCTTTTCGAATGATCATTGCAATATGAGAAGCCTCGGAAGCCATATGAGAAGATTTTCGAAACAATATGTGGGAAGTGCAGGAAACAATTCTAAAAGTGAAGAAAAAAAAAAAAAACCCTTTGGTTGAAGCTTGGGACTATTGGGCTCCGGCTAATGTACACACACATACGCATTGAAAAAGGATAACTGACAAAAATGCAAAAAATAAAAGAAATAGGAGAAATAATTACCTTTTATTTGTTAATTTAGCAAATATTTCAAAAGATAAAAGATATTTTGTACCCTTTTTAGGAGAAAAAGAAAAAAAGAACAATTAGAAGATAATTTAATCAATAAAAAAGAAGTAATTACACTTTTTACCCCATTTTTTAAATTTTTAACAAATTTTACTCGCAACAAATTAATTTGGCGTGTTTTACTCTCAACTTTTAAGAAATTTGCAAATTTTAATGTGTAATTTTACTTTAACATAATTATACTTTTTACCTCAAACTTTTTATTTTTGGCAAATTTTACCTTTGAATTTTTATTTTTTTGGCAATTTTATGCCAATTTTTGTGTTTATTAATGGATAAATGGTTGGGTAAAATTCACAAGTTTCTTAAAAGTTGGGATAAAAGTGCCAAATTAAAAATTTGGGAGTAAAATTCAATAAAAAAATTAAAAAGTTGGGATAAAAATGCAATTAAGCCACTACAAAAAAAAAATCTTTTAATAATGGTCCTTGAAGGGTTTCAATGAAAATTTTCAATCGCCATTGAAACAATCATCGTTAATAGTCAAAGGATATTAACAACGGTTTAAAATTGTTATGAAATGGAGACTTTCAAAGACAATTATAAAAATTGTGTTAAAAAAGGTATCAGAAAAGTCTTTGAACAATATTTTCAAAGATAATTTTGACAAAAATCATTTTTGAAAGTCGATTTTCCATGACGGTTTCAAATGCAGATTATTATATGCGTTTTCAAATGCGGATTTCTTGTAATCATCTTTGAAAGCATAGTTTTTTTTTTAGCGAGAGGGAGAGAGACAAAAGGTGGGTTCGATAACAACGACTAGGTTCGTAAAGACAAAAGAAGTTAATAAAGGAAAGTGCGCAAGAACAAAAATATTTAAGCACATTCAAAAAGACGATTTTTCCAAAAATCGTTTTCAAAATCTTGCTTTCAAACATGATTTTAAAAAAAATCGCCTTTAAATTCACTTTCAACAACAGTTTTCACAAAATTATCATCACATTTTTTACGACTACAATTTTATAAAATTATTGTTGATTTAGTATTGTAAAATCTTATTTTTGTAATAATGAGCCTTACAGAAATAAAGACATAGTAGAAATAATTCTATTAACCCTTTGAAGGAAAATCAAGTTTCATTAGGCCAAAAGTACTTTGAACCTGAAACTGCTTTTGGGATATAAAAACTTAAAAACAAATAGTATATTAAATTCAGCTCACAATATTTCCAAAAATTCATGTCACAATAATGTTTTCAAATTAACCCATAGTTAACGGAAGAGTAAGTAGAGTAAATAATTTTAACACTATTATTCAAACACAAAATATTATATATAATAAATTTGTTGATTATATTTATTTTAATATTTATATTGACAATTATTTTCTTGTTAATTTAATGTATAATGTTTTAACAGTACATAAAAATTAAATTATAATGAAAGGTATAACAGGAAGAAAAACACACACACACACAAAAGAGAGCCTTCCTTAACAATTGGCATAGCATAGAGCACTGAATATGATTGCTCATTCTTGGCCACCTGAAAAGGGGAAAGAACTTTTTAAAACCTTTGGGGATCATATCATCTCCAAAGTAAAAGTTAGGCCATTAAAATTGTGTTCATTAGTGCACGCGATAAGGTTGAACCACCACTGGTCCATGGCCTAAAGTGCACATAATTACGCCAGATAATAAATCCTCAAACATTTGAAACGATAAACTCTCGTGCACTTTTCAAATACTACTAGGATGATAGATAGTCCATTTCGAAACAAGGAAATAGGAAAGGGAAATAAAAATAGTGGAAGGAGGAGGACCACAATGGCAATGTAGCTTGTTATCATTGTTGCTGTTTTTTTCGGTCAATGACTTGATGACTTTATAGTCATAGTTAATTATGCGATTAACCTCAAAATTAAATGTTGTCATGGTAATTAACTTTTTGAGTCACGGTTTATTTCTACTGTGACTAATTGCTTTTGGGTGTACAGTGACTATATATATGTAGCTATGTTGGTATCATTGATTAATTTTTATTTTTATAAAGCATCATTGATGTAATTAAGTGTTCGTTTTTATGTTCTTCCAATTAAGCAACTAATTCGCATTATTGTTTGCCTTTGATCGTCATTGCTGGGAAATCATGGAAAATATATGCTATGCTTGTCTAATAAATACAACTAGTCTGATAGAGACATTGGATTCAATAATAGTATTTAATTAGTCTGCAATATTTTTTCTCATTAAATTTTTTACTTTTTAAAAATGACTGTACTAATGTGAACTATCTTTAAAATGCTAGAGATCTTGAAGCTGTTGCGAATAACCAAATTGCAGCAAAATTGGAACATCGCGTAATTATTATTGGCAGCTTAATTCATTTTGTTCAACATCGGCAAAGTTGCTGCTTATGTTGAGTTCTAACAAGATCTTCTATAAACACATGATAATCAAGGCTTATTTATCTAGAATAAACACCTATTAATTTTAGTATTATAAAGATACAAGTTTGATACTAATTAATGTGCACCCAAACACTTGGGGATCCACCCTTAAAAACCTATTGTTAAGGATAACAACCTTGAGAAAATTACATATAAAAAAAGTTAACATCGCACTCCATAGTTAACAATGGGTTATTCGTTAGAGTCGATGTCTCAACAATAGACACTCTAGATATTTCACTTAATCTTTTAAAAATATTTGTATATTAAAGTCCCTTAATATTAATTTTTCATATACCCATAAAAGGTCAGGATCGATCTATCAACTTGAATTCCTCACACATGAGGAGAGTTGTATTACATGAAACCTACTAGGTCCGTTTTGCCACTTACTTATATAAAAGACCCTAACACATGCTAACATATAAACAGTTAGAGATAAATAAAATAAGGAAATGGGACTAAAACCTTTTAAAATATACTTTTAGTTTTTTATGATTTTTATTATATTCAATTTGATCTTTTTCTTTTAGAATATTTAATTCAATCTTTTATATTTTTTAAGTGAGTTAAAAAGATTCTTCTTTAATAATAGTTGTTTTTAATTTTGGAACATGATTTTAATTTTTTTTATTCAAAATGTGAAAGTTGTCTCATTAAATTTAAGGATATAAACATTATAATACCCAACTAACTTTTGAATAAACATAATTAAAATTGCATAAAAAAATAAATTTAACAAGTAACTGAAAAATTAAAAATAATTAATATCAGTTTTTTTTTTCGATTGCTCATACATATTTTAAATTATATGTAATAAATAGAGTTGTAATGCGGCAAAAAAAAAAGTTGTAATTTAAGTAATACATGTATTTTTGAGTTGTTCATAACTTCAGTCTTAATCAATTTAAATCAGAAAACCTGCCTATATATTTAAAATTGATTATTTAACTAATCAAACGAAGTTGAACCAATGTCTAATGAATTAATCTCGAATAGTTTAGAGATTCAAATCATTTAATTTACACACAATATGCTCATATAATGATTTATAAATAATTAAGATATTTTAATTAAATTAAATTTTAACTATCTAAATTATATATATATATATATATATATATATATATATATATCAAATTGTGTTTCTCTCACGTAGACCCCATCAAAACCACCTGGTAGGATAAGATATGAATGATTGATTATCTGATACCCACGTACGAATTGCCCAGTGCGAAACAAAAGGTGGCTAAGATAATTTGAAAGAAATGGAAGAGCCTCAAGGCTACTTAGCTGCAAAAATAATTTATTTTACTTCCAAAAATTGAGAGGATGGAAGAAGACCCTAGAGGCCACATTTCAGTTTATTTATGTTGCACTATCAATGTCTTTGTCAGGGAAAGTTGAGCATGTCTGATAGTTGTGTAAGAAAAAGACTTGCAACATACCTCAGAAACACTCAAATCCATTTTTCCACTAATTTATAATATGGGTAATTGATTGCAAATTTTTTTATAAACAAACATTTATTTATATATTTTTTTCTGCATACATTATAAGATTAATTATATCAACTGAATATAAATATAAGACGTACTCAAATCAAATCCATTACATTAAGATTTTGTTTGGGAGAGTGATTTTAGAGGAGAAGGAAGGGAAAAAAAATGTTTGGATAATAACATCTTCTTGTTTGAGAATTTTAATTTTTGAGGAAAAGAATTTGAGGATTTTTATAACTCCGAATTTCTCTAAAGTCTAAAGATTGTTGTTCTTCCTATTTGGGGTTTTTAGAAGGAAAAGTAATAAAATTATTATCCTACCTCAGCCAATATTAATAAAATTATTATCATACCCCAATCAGTGTTAATAATACACCAAAATACAAAACACTGAATCACAATTTAAGGGCAAAATTGTAAAAGTATCTTATTAACTCTCTATTTCTTTATCTTAATATATTTTTAACTCCCAAATAAGGAAGAAAAAATTTCCTTCATTTTCTTCCCTTCCTTCTCCTCTCTTACTCCTCTTGAATGTCTTCCTTTCCCTTCCCCTCTAACTCTCAAATAAAATCTAAAGGAAAATTATTAAAGCTGCGGTAAAAATAAATGAATGATTATCTCCCTATATATATGAAATTAAGACTTGCAATAATTAAGAGTTAAGACATATACATGAGTCACACTTTTCATTTGGCCTTTTCAGCTTTGTCAGTGTTTCGATCTCTTTCAAATTACCACCTTGAAACATCATAAATAAAAGCATGGCTTCAATATATTTCCATATATCCATTGTTAGGATAAAATTCACCATTTTACATTTTTTCAATAAGCAGTGTCTCACAGAATTTAATAAACAAAATAGTTGGATAGATTACTACCATGTTTATTTAACTCGATAGAGCAGAAACTAAAACTCAATAAAATTGTATTATAAGTGCATGATTAATTAATTTATTGTAAAGCATCAGTTCTTTTTGCAATTCTAAAGAAATTCTTATAGAAAAACAAATCCTTTAATTTTTCAAATTTTAAATGTTCCAAAATAAGCACTACTCATAGCTAGCTCCACAACACAACTTTCATGTGTGGCTTTGAACTTGTGGAGGAAAATGCATGGGAGTTGTCAAGATATGGAAAGCCACCTCTGGATGATGTATCAAGCTGGGGATGAGCTGTACAGCGATAGAATCATTCACTTTCGTGTGTTCAATCTCAAATGGAAAACAGTTGGTGAAAATAAGGAAAGGTTTTGTTTGTTGACCAATTAATGCACTCAGCTCAAGTAGTCAAGTGTAGGGACATATTTCAAAATATATAGTATGATATATGAAATAAGAACAAAAAAAAAATTAAGAATTCTTAATTATTAAAAAAATAAAAGAATTGTAAATTTAAATATACAATCGTTTAGAAATTTAAAATTATTTAACAAAGACATAATTATTTAAAAATAATAAATTATTAGATAATTTTAGTCCATCATTTATCCATAATTTTAACCAATTTTTATCTTACACATTTAAATTTTACAGTTTACGAGGGAAAAAATATCTTATATGGAGATCAATTAGGACCATGATGGTCCAGATCCACCCTCTCATAATTTCTCATAAGAAGAATGAATTAATCCCCTACCACTCAACAAATTAAGGCTCAATTAGTCTTCACTAAAAGAATGATTCACAACCAGTGTCTCACTGTGCATCAATTAAATTTGTCCGAAAATTATCTTCATGGATTCATATTTAATAATATATTGAACTTGGAAAGGTTATAATTAAGTTTCAATTTAAGTCGTTATTAATTTAATTTTCAATTATAGCATATTTAAAATTTTGAATAAGATCTAAGATATAAATTAATACTTGAATTTTCCAGACATCTCAAAGCATAGGTTGCTATTTCCTATCATTTTATGTGTATAGATCATTAATCATTAATTCATATTTTTTGTAATATTCATTATCTTATATTTAATTCCTTAAAGTTAATCGCATGGACACTTTCAATGCCTCGCACGGAAGAGAAAATCAATGACTTAAAAAGGATTTTAAGCCGTGTGAGATAAAATCCTTTTATGTTTTTTTCTCTTTACTCTTCCATTTGAAAATATGTCATAAAAAATAAAATTTTGTTTTTGATTGTTTAGTTTTTTTTCCCACATAAATGTATATTTTTTAATTGAAAGAATAAAAATGTAAATACAGGTAATTTGATTCCGTGTAAGATATTAGATAAGGTTATTAATTGTAAAATGTAAGTAATTTCCTATAGCTAGCATACTATGATTTTACCAATATTAAGGTATTGTTCCGATAGGAGAAAACAGAAATGTCCATCGAATGTGTTGGTGATTTGCTATGGGATCAAATTCTTCCTCCTTCCTTCTGAGAATATCTATGGTGATTAAATACCTCATAGAAGATAATCATAACGCTTTTGAAGAAATAATACCACAATGATGTGGGGTGTGTGTACTATGTGAAGGAAATAAAGAGAGTCAAAATTATGTACTTTACTCTTGAGAGTGCTCATATTTATAGTTACTCATATGAAATCAATTAGAAGAGATTATCCAAGAAGCATATGGAGAATCTCAGCCTCTTATGACTTGAACCATTCCAAGTAACAGGTATTTTGTATCATGTAATAATATTTCTCCATGACCTTAGTTTTCGGAGTAACCCCGTCCCCCCACCACCCACGATAACGTGTGGAGATCACTAATATATTGCCAATTTGCCAAAGTTGATAAGAACATGATTTGATGGACCCAATCACATACTTATGCATGTTACAAATCCATATTTATATATAATTAAATTTCCCAACGAAGGAAAAGCAATGCCATTTTCTAACCCCATAGGGAACCTTCACTTTCAAAAAGTGCATATACCTTATTTTAAACAAACCTCCCCCATTTGTCCGTATCTTCGACAGAGAACCTCCTTTGGATATAGTGTACCATTTTACATGTTAAGTTCCACAAAATTAATCATTTAACTTGGGATATAAGCAAAGAGTAGTTCAATAATACAACCTATATAAGTGCATGCATGGCTCAGAAAGAGAGAAGACGACTGGCCCGGATTATTAATTAGTTGGAGCTATCTTATGTGTTTTTGACATGTCGGGAATAAATGATGTGAAGAGGCCCTACAATGGCATATGCATGAAAAAACTAAACGGCAAATTAAACAGGGTGCGAGGAAAAGTCTCTTGAACATGGATATATCATATATGGAACCCCACCTTACCTACAATATAATTCACATTGTATATATAGAGAGATTGTTTGGTATTTCTTTTCGCTTTATTGAATTTGGTACCATGGAATCTAATCACAGATATATCATATCATATAATATATGACCAGTTTATTATAAATTTACAAGTAATAATGTTTTTTTTTTTACTTGATGCAACATTTATAACCCAAGAGATGTTATATATATATATATATATATATATATATATATATATATATTACGAACCAAAATAGACACGAAAAGTACGAATAAGAGTAACAAATCTAGGCCCTAAACACAATGAGTGGTTTAAATGATAATCAAATAACCAATCAGATTTTAAATATATGATTATCTGTGGTTTCGTGTGATTTATTTCGTGCAGTTTAACATTTTTCTTTATAGATTAATGTCTATATATTTGTTTTATATCGCAATCTAATCATACATCATCGTTTAAATTATTTTAAAATAATTATTTAAAAAATTATTAAATTTATCAATATATGATAGATTATAATTCAATTAGTGTGTAAAACTTTTTATACTATTCTTGTATTATCTTTTTCTCTTTTATTTATAACATAGCACATTCCCTTTAGCATATTTACATTTACATTTGCATTTTCCCTCAACTTGTAGGCTGTATTGATTATCTGTCATTTCCCATTTACTTTAGTTAAATTATATGTATTTGATTTAATCAATATGGAAAGTTTATTTGAGGGGCAAATCGGTTAATTTGTGCACATAATGGGAGCGTATTAACGCTTTTTTCCAAATTGAATAAACAATAACGGGGACGGTGCCTACCTTGGAACAGGTAGTCAGGTACTGGTTGCGCTTGCCTGACGAAGAATGCAAGCAATAAAGGGCAAATCTATTATTTATATTTATTTAATATTTTTTTATTAGTAAGAATTCAAATAGATAAATAATTCATCTTGTTTAATCAACCGAATCAAACCCCTCAATTGATATATATAATAAGTAATTTATTAAAGGGGTTATCCTTTCTGCCTAAAAGTTTTTAGAATATGATTATTTTCCACCATCATTCTACTTTTGTTATATAGTACTGTTTTCGTTTCCTCCACTGAACTCATTGCCTTTATTTGTTCACACTTGCTTTTGTTATTAACGCTTTTTACACTTTGTCTCTCTCTACCCTTCAAATTTTAATAAGCTTTTAATTGTTTGTTTTAAACTGTTACAGTAGGCATAAGATGCAAATAAATATTTCACTATTGTTAACAAATATTTTTTTTCCTTAAGCAAGAGAGTACGTGTGTTCCCTAATCCCATTCTTAACATATATTTATGATTTTTCATTTGCTTTTCATTTATTTTCTTCTCATTTTAATTTTTTCATTACAAATCATTCATTACATTTGATATTTTCTTTTATTTTTTTCCTTTTATCTTTTTCTTCCTTCCATCTTTACACCCTAAAATAGAATGCATACATTGCTCATTTTCCTTTTCATTACAAGAGCTATCATTCGATCACCATCATTTTCTCTAGCTTCTCTGCGGTATTATCCTACCAGATTTTGTACTTTGTCATTTGCTAATTGATCTCTTTTGTATAATAATCTATAATATTTTATATCTTAATTAAAATATTTTATAAATTTGTCTAAAAGCTTATTCTTGAGAATCTCATATTTAAGAAAATGGACTAAACACCACCTATACGGTACATTCTTCACATTGATATATAAAAGATCATTTAATCAATCAAAATATTAAAGAAAAGTTAGCACGTGCAGATTTTTCAGTTATGGTTAAAAAATTAAAACTAGAGAGCAATTATGATAAATTGTTGGGTCAAAGTCAATCAATTAATATATGTTTTTATTTGTATAACATTTAAGAACATTTATACTTCCTTTCAAAAAAAAAAAAAAAACAGAACATTTCTACTTCAGATATAATTGAATGAGTTTGTTAGCGGACAATAACTTAGTAGTAGCATCCACGCGCAAATTGGAAGCCTGGAGATAGTGTACATTACTGCATTTTATGAATAGAATGTCTCTTAACATGCATGCCAGAATTAGTATTTAGTACAGAGCATAATGGTATATGAAATTGAAGGCTGAAGAAAAAAATGAAATTGTAGATTCATTTTATTGAAATGTTGAAAAAATACTACTAGCCTATACTCTTATATTATTCTTTATTTTGTATATATAATACATATATGTATAAAAGAAAAAGTTAATGAATATGCTTAATGTTTATTAAAAAGGTTACGTTAACACTTTCTTCAAAATTTGTTTAAATAAAAAAGTCAAACTGTAAATTACCTAAATAACTTGTTTGGTCCTGTATGTTTATCTATTTAATAACAACAAATTATTATTATTATTATTATTATTATTATTATCATTATTATTATTATTATTAATTTATAACTCTAGGTTTATATTGATAAATTTATTAGCTGTTTTATGACTTACACTAATAGGTTTTACGACTTATATTTGTTAACAAGCTTATTAGTGTGGTGTTAATGGTCTGTTGAATTGTGTGTAGACTTTATTATGAAAAATTCTTAGAAAAACTTTTATGCCAAATCAAACTTTTACATGAATCAGTTCAAATATATATAAAAAAAAGTACAACAGATATATAAATCAAACTTAAGTTTATGATTATGAATCAAGTTAGCAAGGTCTAACTTCACATTACTCATTTCTACTCCAAGTAATGTGTTAATAATAAACAAATTCCAAATAAAGATGAATTTTTTTAAGGCAAATATGAAGTTGTTTTTGTATTGTAATAATTTTACTTCCTTCTTTTCTTAAAAAAAATATATCCATGTCAGCATCTATTAAATCTACTGCAGATCGAGTGCAGACAGCTTCCGATGGAAATGTAACTGAAAATTATATACATATTTTATGGAAAAAATCATTAATGAAACTTTAAAAATAAGTGAACAAGAGATATAAATTTTGGAGAGTAAACATTACTTCTGGGATGAAGAGTACTCAGAGACATGTAAACCTAGGCATATATTAAAAGTTTCTTTTATCGACTACCAATGAATATAACTCAATTATTAACGCATACTAAATATGTGGGAAAGAACTGATATAATTTCAGTTTCAACACTTATAAGTGTACCCCAATAACAAAGAAAGGTATCTTGAAAAAAAAAAGCAACAAAGAAAACAGAAATTGAGAGTAGAAAAAAGGGCAATAGAAATACCAAATGATAAACCATGTGCATTTCTCATTTTCATCATCATTACTATTAATTGCAAATCAATGAAAACGAGGATTTCAAAATAGTTAATCAACGTTCACAAAGAAACTTGAGTAAATTAAAGAAGAAAATAAATCAATAAAATACAATTTATTAAAAGTTGATTTTATGTTTAAGAAAATATTCCTTTAAAAAATGTTTAAGAAAATATTAACGTAGTTTTCATGTTCAAAAATAATTTAAATTTATTTTTTTGCATAAAAAATATTTTTTATTTATTTTTTAATTCAAAAGGTGTTACTATATATTTAGAGTTTGATTTATATACCTTATACATGTAGAACATCTTTATAAAGAAATCTAATAAGATTTAACCATTTTATCTTAATTAATATAATAATTTAATTTTTATATATTGTTAATATAAAAAAGTTACATAATCAATAAATTAAAAATCATCATTAATATAATTTTTGAAACTACTATTGCAAAAATCAACATTCTTACTATGACATAAAAATGTAAAAGTTCTTTACATTATACTTGTATATTAGACTCTAGTCTAGTGTTTAAATTTACTATACACATACATATAATGAAATTTGATCACTTTACCCTGTCATATGATTCATTAAAGGACCGTCATAATTTGTATACAATATTATCTTTAAAAAGACATCCAATAAAATTAATATTTTATTTTTGGCTTTTCACATGTATTGTCTTCTTAAACATTCTTTTTAAAAGCAATTTAGATAAGTACCTTAGTTTTCCTTTATTGAGAGGTCGTGTTATCAATGCTGATTTTGTGCATATATCGGATAAAATTAATGTAGACTTGCTGGTTAGAAAAGTAAACACTTGAGTAGAGTGGGACGTATTCTTTGGCCAATTTTGTTCTTACTTGAATGGCAACTTATAATATGCAGAATTTTTGCTCCATTTGTGATAGTATTTTGACTATTGATAAGTTGGTTCGTGGTTTTATTTGTTTGGGTGAGTTGGGAAAAAATAACTCAACCAAAGAGTGTTGGTAGAGCTAGGGAGGCTAATACAACCCTTCTTGGCAAACACATTTGGGAGCTTATTCATATGACATCACAATAAGTATTTTTAATATTGAGGCTAAACCCTATTATGAAAGCGGTCCATGACTTAAAATCAGGCTTCAAGTTTGGTATTTTGCAGTGAAAATTTCGAATTCAGCATGCTCTAATCTTCTCGCTAGGAATCCATCTTCTTCTCCCTTTTTTTGATAAGTTAGTTCTTTTCGGTCAGTGCCCCTCCTTCATCAATCTGGCTTTGTTCTCAGATGCTTGTGACACTCTTCATGTAAGGAATTAGTTTTTCTTGTTATTTTTCTGAATATAAAAAGAAAAGATACAAACAAAATTTCAAACATTAATTATTACATTATCAAAGATTAATTTCTTCCGTTAAACTTAATTCTCGTAGCTCCGATATTAATAATAATAATTTTTTATTTTTCCCATTTATTTTTTTTAAGCAATCTTTTTAAAAGCACAGAATACTTGCATTTCTCTCAACAAAAGTTTGAACTTAACTCACCGTATTAATATGAAAGAACCCCCTAGACTTCACTCTAGTACCTCCAGTAAAATAATAAAATTAATATGACCACAATAGAATTGTGTGGGGAATGGGGGTAGAAACTTAAATAAGAAACTAAAAATGAAAGGGAAAGAGAAAAAAAAATTGTCTGCGTATAATAATATTCCAACATCTTTAACTATCAACACAGCACATTCCCAACTCCCAAGTCTCGCCAATAAAACGTTATATTCCAACCTCTCTCTCTCATCCCCTTGAACCTCTCTCTCTCATCCCCTTGCTATTCTTCTCCATCTCTCTTCTCCCCTATAATAATATAATAATATTACCAACACAACACAACACAACACTCACAAAAACAGCAGACAAGTAGCCAGAACAAGAAATCCTTTGACACATTAATCACTTTCTTTAAGGAAACAAATTAACATGGGAGGAAGGGATCACATGGGGTGGTTCCTCTTCTTTTGTTGTTGTTCTTCTCTCCTTTTTGCTGTTGCTTCTTCTTCTGTGTCACCCAGAAGAAACTTGCCCATCATAGCCTTTGAGGATGGCTACACACCCTTGTTTGGTGACCATAATTTGGCCATCCATAGAGATGGCAAATCAGTTCACCTTTCACTTGATGAAAGAACAGGTTTTCATTTTTTCTTCTTTTTATATGATGTCTTTCTTTTTCTTTTTATTTTATTTTTTCTGGGTTGTGATTACAGGTTCTGGGTTTGTGTCCCATGACCTTTACCTTCACGGGTATTTCAGTGCCTCGATCAAGTTGCCTGCTGATTACACTGCTGGAGGTGTGGTCGCATTTTATGTGAGTGGCTTCTAATGCATGATGATAAAAAAAAAAAAAAATCATACCTTTCTTATTATAATTTCATACCCTTTTTACAGAATTTTAATCATCCATCATAATGTGTTACAAACTGTACATGTTTTCTTTTTTCTTCACTCCTTCATGAAAAATGATCTTTCATATCAATTTTCTTCCCTTTTTTCATTTTTTTCCAATTAACTAAGCTATTAATTGAGGAATTTCTAGATGATGTTTTGAAGCTTGCTTGTAAATAATGCGTTATGAGAACAAAAAAGGAAAGCATATTGCTTTCAGTTTCGTTTTCTTCATGAGGTTACTAATGGGGACAAAAAAATATTAATTTTTTTTCCTGTTTTTAAGGGAAACTCCAATGTTTGTTTGTATTATTGAAATGAAAACGCCATTTAGTTTGTATGTCTCGATTTTCCTTAATTTTTTTTAACTCCTTTCCCCAGAAAATAGGGGGCACGAGTCATTTAAATTTATTCCTAACATTTTTTCTGCCGCAGATGTCAAATGGTGACATGTTCCAGAACAACCATGATGAGATAGACTTTGAGTTTTTGGGGAACATTAGAGGCAAAGACTGGAGGATTCAGACCAATGTTTATGGCAATGGAAGCACCAGCATTGGTAGAGAGGAAAGATATGGCTTATGGTTTGATCCTGCTGAGGATTTCCATCAGTACAGTATTCTTTGGACAGATTCTAAGATAATGTATGTATGATGCAATCTATTTGAATCCCACATGCCATATTTGGTTATTACATTTTCCTTGTTATGGTAAAACTAGTTTCTTTAACTGTCCTATTATTGCCTTTTATACTCTAACAATCCCTTGCTTTGATGGAGTGGTTTGATGGATTTTTGTTACTAGAATTGTGGGGGCTTTTTGTTCAAAAGATTCTCTGGTTTTCTTTTACCGTTTACTACATCCACAGTTTTTAAATCAAAACCACTGTTTTCCTGTAATGCATTGATTACTTGCTGATAGTGAATAAAAACCAGATATGAAAAGGCCCAATTTTTCTAAGTTGTGTATATCCTTATGGAGAGGAACCCACATGATGAAATTTTGGTGGGTGTGTGACCCACAAGATGAATTGTTAGTTGTTGGATAACTATTTTTGTCTACCTAATTTCATGAATTAGCAATCAATATTCATTCCTTGGTTACTATAGCTACCATACCAAGTGGGTCTCATGTGTCCCTTGCATATAGGAGATAGGAAGAGATTATGCTGAATTTTCTTTTATGTTCCACCTTGTTACTTACTACTTTGTAATGTTAAATTTAATAGACTTAAATTTCTATCCCGTATGAAAGATTTTGTATTGTTAATCAATCAGAAATCATCATTTATAGACTTTAAAATAGTTATTGTAAAAGTCAAGTTTATCGCACTTGACAATTTGTGATTGAATAGTGCATAGACTATTTGCTCAATTTGATAATTGTTTGTGGTTTACTTGTTTTGTTAATTAAGTGTTTATTTACCAATGAGGTCTACATCAATTGGTTGAATATATTGCGTGAATTATTGTAAATCTCTCGGTACATATCTTTCATTCCTACAAATAAAAATAAAATAAAATTAAGTGTTTATTTTTTTTTCTTGTGCAGATTTTATGTGGATGATGTTCCTATTAGGGAAGTTAAGAGAACAGAATCTATGGGAGGAGATTTCCCTTCAAAGCCAATGACAATGTATGCCACCATATGGGATGCATCTGATTGGGCAACCAATGGAGGCAAATACAGAGTAAATTACAAGTATGCACCCTATGTTGCTGAGTTCTCTGACCTGGTCCTGCATGGTTGTGCAGTTGATCCCATTGAGCATGTGGCCAAGTGTGACAGTGCCCTAGGTTCTGAGGAAGTTCCTTCTGGTGTCACCCAAGTACAAATAACCAAAATGAGAAACTTCAGGTTGAAGCACATGACATACTCTTACTGCTATGACACAGTTAGATACAAAGTCCCTCCACCGGAGTGTGTCATCAGCCCCCAAGAAGCTGAAAGGCTTAGAAAATTTGATCCTGTCACGTTCGGCAACGGCCGACGCCACCGTGCTAAACGACACCGCCGTAGTAGTAGAGGAAGCCAAGAAGAGATTACTGCTTCTTCATTTTAATGTATGGTTCCATATGCAGATTTTGTCATAAAGGAAATATTTTCATATAATGAATCAGTTTGATTTATCTGGGTTAACAAACAATATGTCTTTTGATCAATGATGTTTTTTAGTCTCTGAAAAATGGGTCATTTTTTTTTGTTTTAGTCCCTAACTTTTAAAATCATAAGTTTTGGTCCCCTTCACTATTAGCTTTAAGACTAAAGGTTGTGTATTTAAAAAATATAGGGATGAAAATTTATGGTTTTAAAAGTAAAGTACTAAAATCCAATACAATTTGATCCGTTTTTCAGGACTAAAAATATCATTAACTTTATACCTTTTTTTTCCTTTATCCTTTCATTTTGGTGTATAGAGAGAGAGGGGTTTGGACATAGAAGTCCTTAATAAATGGTTCTTGCTGGTGGGTTTTTGTATAGTCCTACATCCCTCTAGGTTCCTGGGTATTTCCTCATTGATGTCCTATGCTACTTTACAAATTGAACCTCTTCATTGATGATTTATGTACGTGGAGACACACCGCAGAGTTTCAATAAACTATAGTATTTATTTTATTATGAGGAGGAGTTATTTAGTGTTAGGTATGAATTATTTTAGTGTTGGTATGCCACATCCAATATGAAACCAACCAAAATGACTTTTATATTTAGTCCATGACTGGTACTGAGGTGTGTTTGGACTGTCTGGAAAATTCATGGTCAGATTTGTCAGCTTGAGGACACAAAATGTGGCCATTTTGTCAAGGTAATTGGAATCCAAAGTCAAGTCTTGAATGTGACAAATGCTGCAGGCTGGTTAGTTTACTGGTGCTTTCATTAAATAGTGTGACCAAAATTTCTCTCTCCACTTTTTCTTTCCCATGCTTTTGTCTTCTGGCCTATAGTTGGGAATTTCAAATGGGCAGTTGGGATCTCTAAGGTACAACATTGGGAGTGGTTATTGGCCTCTTATCCTATTGCTTGCACTGTCTCTCCATCTAAGAAAAGCAAACAAGGAGGACAACTTCTGTCCTTCATTTTTCAAATAATAATAATAATAATAATAATGACATTTTAGTACTGATAGTTCTGATTCTTATGGTAATTATCTTGGTAATTAACTTACGACGATGTCCATAAGGGGACAATAACCATAAAGGATTATGGACTGAGTTCGAGTTTGGTAGGAAAGAGTATAATGGCATTTTACTACTCACCAAAAATCATTAATTTAGAATTATTAAGTGTGTGGATCAATTCAAATGAGATTATTTTATTAATTAATTTTGAATTAAGATTTTGACAATACAACTCTATTAAATATTTAGAAATAGCCACTAATAAAATGTATTATTTCAATAAAATACATATGATTTCTAAAAAAAAGTTCAACATGCATATACTAGACTAAAATCCGAGTTTGATCATTAACAAAAATAATTATTAAACATACTTTATTTATTTTTTAACTGAACTTTAGATTAGTCAAAATTTATTTTTTCTTATGAACTAGATATTAAAGACAAAAAATATTATGAGAAAATGGTCAACTTTGTCTCTATCACAAAAATACATAATGATAGTGTAAAAATTTAATTTATATAAAAAATGTATAAATAGTTTGCATCTTTAATCCATCACTTTATGTTGTAAAACATGAACGGTAACACCCCGTATGTATCCGGCGTATTAACAATTACTTAATCAAATTAACGCGATAATTAATTTAAAAACCAATAATTAAAACAACAAAAGTGTTTTCATCTCAAAATCATATTTCTTGATTCATTATGTGTGGTGTGTATCCACAAAGCATAAACGAATGCCACAAAACTAAAACTAGCCTTTTCGATCTAGATAACATAAAGAGAGAGGCAGATAAATAATAATATCCCAACAGATATATCAGGAGAAACATAAACCACATATCTCAATATGGGTATAATCATATATACATCACCAAAATCACTCCTGTGGCTATACAAAAGAATAGGCTCCTAGTGCCATGATCTCATAGATCACATCCTCACATGAGAGTATAAAACATGCAGTGTCTATACATCATAAACATAAACAGAATCCACAATATGTGTACACACACATCTTCCCTCGCAGGGGTACAAAATACATCAAAACAAAAGTAGTGAGTCACAATGCTTTCATCACACTGCCAAGCAGCTATACAGAGTTTGTCCCTACCGGGGCCTCTTGCCCTGGGACCCATCATCTCTGTCAGATGTATCACCTGCAAAATATAATCCCCACATACGAGGTGAGATACAATCTCAATAAGCTCAGGGCTCTTGGAGGCTTCTCCTCCCCCTGCTCACTTTCATGATACACCACATCAAAGGCACTACAATCACTCGGTCACCTGACCCTCACAACAATACATAAACATCCTCTAACTCTAATGTATATCCGCGGTACTATGTCCGCCACAAGATGCATCATCATCAGCATCTGGGACTCTCAGTCCCCAGTGTGAGACCGGAATTCACACCCGTGACATTCCATCGGGAGCTACCCCTTTACACATAGATGCACGTATATGGTACCTCCGAGAATAGGCTTCATCCGTGACGGAACCACCTATCTCTTGGTCTTAAGGGATCATCCTCACCCTTTACGTGAGCAAACCAAACTAGGAGTTGCGCTCTACTCCTAGGGAGGTCCATATCTATCTAACTGGCCAGAAGATCTATTCTAAAGGCAACCATACACACAAAGCATAGAATCATGCATAAATATTATCATGAGGAAAGTTGTAACAACTAATTCAATGCACATGTATCATGTACGCAACCATTACTCCCTTGGAGTATGGTGGAACACAAGCAGTGGGAAACACTCCCAAGAACAAAGAGCTTACCTGCTCTCAACGCTACACCGGTTCTCCCGACTTCGTGGTCACAACCACCAGTAGTCTCTATATCACGCCCTACATAAAGGCATATAAACAATCAATAACGGTTCTCAACCGTTAGAATGAAAAGAAACATTATTTCTTTCCATTTAAACCTCTTAGTCCTTATCTTAAGGTTATCAGAACTAACCACCTAATAGTCAACTCACAGACCCTCAGCAAGATCTATCTTAGCCTAACAAAGGCACTAGAGTCTCCCAAAGACTCTGCATCAACCAATTCAAAGAGCTCAACATTATACAGGCCCAAAACTCAAGGATTAACAATATGGCTAAAACGGTTACTTCAACACATTTTCACCGTTTATATAGCCTCCTGAGCACATATTGTACAAGCATCAAGGCTTATACATGTCATACAATCACCAATTTAATCAACATTCTTCCTACCATACATTTCTCATAACCAAATTCCAAAGTCCATAAAATCAATATTTCAAAGCTAATCCTTCATCATAACAACCTCCTAAGCATACTTTTCTAAAGGACCCAAACCTAATTCAAGCTCTAACTCAAATGGGTCACTATTCACCTCAAGTACAAATTCTCAAATAATCGATAGAATTTGTGTTTCTTATCTCTAAATCGACAAGGAAGGCTAGTGGAGAATTTTTCCAAGCTTGGGTGTCCGTGAATCGCCTCCTTTCCCTGTCAAACTCGAGTTTTGAGAAGTTTCCTAAAGAAAACGATCTCTCCGTTTGATTGCTTTTAGGAAAAAGTGATAATGGATTCTAGCTCATAGGATGATTCCCTACAAGTTTCATGTTGGGTGTGAAGTGTTTTGGTCAATGATTGAGTGGCATTGAGCTTCCCAAGCTCAACAATGGTGGAAAACGTTTAGAGGAAGAAGAAAGGAAGAGTTTTGGCCCCCAAACCGCTTAAAATGACCTTATATAGTGGTCCAGATCGCGCCCTAGCGCTATCCATGCTAAGTTTCAGTGAAAAACAGGCTTTCTGAAGCACTTCTGGCACTAACCGCGTCACTCTGACGCTACTGGTGCCAACTTCCAGTATATCTGGCGCTAACTGCGCCACTCTGATACTGCTGACGCCAACTTCCAATATATCTGGTGTTACTAGTGCTAGATTTTTTTTTATTCTTTATATTTTAGTTTCAAGAATTATTATATGAACATTTTCTGAACCAAGTATTTCACAAATCTCATTTGATCTGATTATTTTTATGAATTTTCTCATAACTATCATTTCATTGCCATGAAAGTGGGAAAACATTTCATATAACTAGTTTTGTGTAAATGATAATGTTGATTAGTACAAATAACTAATCAATGTTCCGCAATCCGCTCTACTTTTAAAAAATATTTTGGAAAAGCAATAGCACTAGTTTGACAAATATCCGAAACTTTTTTTTTAAAAAAATAAAGTAACTCCTGATAAGGCAATGTTACTACTATTATTTTAATTTAGATTGATTACAACAAAATCAAATACTCCCTCGTATATTGGATTGAATATGAACTATAGCCACGTTTAAAAATAGGTGTAAATGCATTTTGGTTTTTATAAAATATGTTTTTCTTTCATTTTGGTTCTATTTTTTTTGTGTTCCAATTAAAAAAAAAATTGTTAAATTTTAGTCTGACTTGACACTTAGTTCATATACTTCATTTTTCAATTCCTATAAAATTGTAAAGTTCTAATATAGGTCTCTTTTATATTCAAATATTACTTTTTATTATTTTAGTGCATATTATTTAACAACATTAGCTTTGTTTTTTTAACCTATCTTAGTTACATCATCACTTTTAGGAAATCTTGATGTCAATAAGTAATTACTAACAAATAATAGCAGATATACAAACCGACAAAAAATGTTTTAGATAATCAAAATGAAAAAGAAAATACAATTTTATAAAAAAATTATTAAAGCCTTTTAAGATGATAATTGTACCCCGTATTAAGGGGAACCACCGAACCAGTGTCCACATTGATGCAACATAGAAAAAGTATAGTAGTAATGCAGTAATGCTTAACTGCAACTTGCAACGCTTATATTTTTTACTTGGCCTCACATAGAAGACAAGGAATTATTACCAAGAAGAATCAATGCCAGTATGACTTTTGGTATTAATTACCTAGATCAGAAATACTCATCAAAGGTCATTATCATACCTACAAAAGTAAAATTTCAAACCTCAACTTGTCCATTGGCCAACACGAAAGATGAAATGATGGAAGAAAGGTTGCTTTTAAAAAAAAAATACCCAGAAATTTAGGCCATAGAATGAACATGCATGCTTCTCTTTATAACAGGCCATCTCACCTGTCTTCCCCCATTGGTTTGCCCAATCAATGGCAATTTTTCATTTACAATTCAATTTTTGAAAAATTTCAAATTTCAACTTTTTTTTTATAGAAGTTATAAGGTTAGTTTGGTGATTAAAAATAAGGATTTGAGGAATGAAGGAAGAAGAGAGAGATCACGGCAGGGCTGTGTAATCCACAAGTCAGTTAAGACAAGTGTTTTAGGTCTGATTTTGTTTTTCTTTTATGAATAGACTTTAGTTTGTTTTTTTTTTTTGATAATTTCATTTAAACATATAAAGATTTATGTTTCAAACTTTTTACTATTTCAATTCAAACATTAATATGCAACATGTTTATTAGAATATTACAAATATCACTCATTAATTAATATATAACTAAAAAAATTGTGCAGTTTGTATTGGCCTATTGTTTTTTTTTTTTTTTAATGGAAATGCCTATTGATTATTTGACTGCACTAAATAATATAGTAATTAAAATTAATAATTGAATATAGTCTTTTAAAGATAAGTTTATCATTTTTTAAGATAATTTAATCAAAGCTAATAATAATTGTATTATTGGGATTTAATTTGAATAATTTTTACAATATGAAACTGTTTTTTTTATCATTTTGCATCCAAAAAATCTAAAATTTTAGGTGAAGATAAATTGAAAAATATTGTATTAATCTTTTTTTTTTTTAAGATTTAGTGAGCTTATTGAACACTACATATAATACTTGCAACGGCTGAAAGAAAATCTTTAAAATTATAATTGTTAAAAATCTATTTGAAGTCAACAATATTACAAAATAGATTAAATAAATTAGCAACTTATCTATTAAGAGTAAAATACTAAAATTAATTGATGAATTATTTTTCACCTTAAATATTTTTGTCTTAGGCCTCATATTCTTACAGATTTGAATCCCTCAGTGACGACATTCTAACAATTAACAAAATTAGAATTAGCATTTGAGTCTCTAAACTGTGTTTGTATTTACCAAGACACTAATAAGAAAGGTTAAAATATGCAAATGATCATATAACTTATTTTTTATTTTTAAATTGGTCTCTTAATTTTTAAAGTTTTAAACTGATCCCCTTATTTAATTCATGACAAGTTAGTCTTTTCAAAAAAGTAATCATTTTTTATTTTTTAACATGATTTTGAACATTATTTTTATTAATTCAAAATGTAAAACTTGTCTCATTAGATTCATTTACATAAAAATTATGAAAATTATACGTGAAAAGTGAGTCTCGTGATCAACCAAAAATCTAAAAATTTTATTATTCATGAGATTCATCTTTTACACGATTTTCACTATATTTATACCATTTTTATTTTAAAATTAGTAAATTCTTATAATTTTCATGTAAGTAAATATAATAAAATAAGTTTCATGTCTAGAATTCATTGAAAAAAAGATACAAAGTCATATTCAAAAATCAAAATGATCAATTTTTTTGAAAGAATTAACTTGTCATGAATTAAATAAATAAAGAGATCATTTTAGAACTTTTAAAAAATTTAAAGACCAATTTAAAAAGAAAAATAAAGGGCTATTTTTTATATTTTAACCAATAAGAAAAGCAACAACGTTATTGAACTGAAAAAAGAAATTAAAAAAAAAAAACACTTGTGTTATGTACATCATAGCTGAACTATTTTCCAAATACACCCTACATATTCTCTTACAATTTCACAAGCTTAACGGGTTTATATAAAAGGTTTATAATACATGCATTAATAGTATAATTTTTTTTTACAATATCATCCAATCATATGCTTATAACAACTAACATAAAAAAAATCATATTTACTATCAAATTTTATTTATTAGTAATATAGTTCATTTTACATCAATAATGCATACAATTAAATTCTTAAACATAAACACCATTAACAAAAATGAGTATAAGTTTAGTTTAATTAGGAGTAGTTGTTTTTAATTACTAATTAGCACAAGTCTCTACTTGCTTGTAAACCTTGTGCTTAATTTATTTTTATTTTTTTACATTGCTCAATGAAACTCAAGTAAAATCTTTATTCTAGCAGTAAACGACACACCGAGTGGAGATTCCAAACCAACCTGTGACTTCGGTTGTGCTTTGTAACTGATTCTTTTTTTTTTCTTTTAATATTGTAATAACTGCTGGATTTGAAGTTAAATATTAATGTTTCTGGCTTCACATTGATGCATGTTGAGTATGAAAACATAACTGACACAACTTAAACAATTACTGTAGTTCATAAATATGTATTATTTTATACTTATTCTGCAGTTGTGTCGGCAAAAATATTTACGTTGGTAGTGTTGTTCATTTGGAGGGAAAAATTGAGAAAACATTTTTTTATAATAAGACTTACTATTTGGCACTGCATCTTTAAGGGTCATTAAATTAACACTAAAGGAACATTTCTCTCGTTAAACGTTAAAAAAAGAATGAGAAAATTGGAATTAAAGACAATTGTTGCAGTGACGGATTAATAATAAATAAATTCAGTTTAGCATCTGATTAGCTTAAACTGTAAATGTGCATTTTCTTTGTCTGAATATCCTTAAAACCCAAAATTGATTCTTTATCCCTAGGAACCCACTAGGTCAGTGTCAGCTTAGTAGAAGAGAATATGGGTAAATTGCATGAAATCCTCATTCAGATTTCATTGCCTCTATTGTTATAAAAAATTATAATATAACTAAGTTCAAGAGAAACATTTGTTTTACTAACGAGTGATTAGCTCATATCATGCAATTCAGAAGAAGAAAAAAGAAGAAGCTCATATCATGCATGTCTTATTACCTTTAATTAAAGTATTGTGCTCAAACTTTATGTATGAAAAAAGAAAACCCCTGTGAAAGTTAATCTTATTATGTTATGGATATTCTCAAAATGAACAAATTATCTCCTATAAAAGATAAATATAAAGAAAAATTTGTTTTATTTATTTTACAGAGATTTTTTTGGGTGTGGGAGGTGGGGAGCAAGCTTTAGTATGAAATGTTAAAGATTAAATACCTTAAAAAAAGTATGAGATTAAAAGTGCAAGAAATGTGTTACCGAACCGAGGTCCAAACAGTTTGTGGGCAGTGCTACGTCATAAATGAAACGTAGTAATTATTATTCCATTTTAAGAAAAAAAAAATATTAGGGATAGTAAGATAAAGATAAATATTGTTAACTTTTAATTTTTAAGTCTTTATTTATTTTTTATTTTTTTCATTTGTCTTATAATTTTATCATCTCAAATAAATGATATCTACCCCACAGTCCCACACCTGGAATTAAGTACGCTCAGCTTTGCCGGGTCTGTTTGTTTCCTTTTAAAGACCAAAAACCTTTGCCTAAAATATAAGCAAACTACATGTTGTTGCTTTCTGCACTTCCTAAGTTTTTTTTTTTTAATTTTTTTCCTTTTTTATTTTATTTTTATCTTTTAGATTAATCATTCCAAAAGCAAAAACAGGCATTTGTAATTTTACATTTGAGTTTGACCATTCTGGATTGTCCAAACTCCATTGACCCTATAAAAAAAGTGATTTAAAATTAAGTAACCAGATTTATTAAACTTATCCAATCATACATATGGAATAGATTTTTTTAAAAGAATATATGTATCTCTTATAAAATGCGGTCCTATCCTAGTTCAATAAGATAATTATAAGCGATAAATTTTTTCTCTAAATATTTAATGTAATTACATATTCAAAACTTAAACTCTTTGATTTACACAAACATTAATTATTGACATGCATACGAGGAATTGAATTTACGCTGTGGTTTAAAGTCAAGTTACTAAAGTTTAAATGAATCTATTTTACAAACTGCCTATGGTTGAAGAGTTGAGTATGTTTCAGGCATAACCTTTTTCTTGGTACCAACCAGGTTAGAGTTGGAGGTAAAGTTAGTCAATTTTTTGCATAGAATTCACATGACTCACATTTAGCCCTCACGAGTCACATGACTCACATTTATCCCAAAAACCTATATAACCATATCGATATCATTGCATATATATTCTTTTAGCTTTCATATCTAGTAGGGACGCAAAGGTCTCTAACCACCACCACCACCACCACTAAATTTGCAAGGTTTGACCTTTTCATGAGTCTCCCAAAGGAAAATTCTCGTGAAGTAAACAATTTTCCAACTTCAGATGAACTATTAAAGAACCTACTGACACCCTTTTTGATCAAGACCAACACTTATTCACGTTCTTAAGACCACAGCCAAAAATACACGGTTAAAACTATTGTCTTTTTTTTTTCTTTTCTTTTCAAAATCTAACATACGACTGTACTGAGTTTTTTTTCTTTTGCAAATTTATTTTCAACGTCAAGTATAAGCTTCTTTTTTTTTTTCAACTTCATTATTTGGACATTATTCACAAGTGTGATGATTTTCAAAATAATCCTATGTTCATTGAAAGACCATATTACCTTTATAGTCAAATTCAATTTTGTTTGACCATAGTGCCCAATGAACTTCCCCATTTGTCTTGTTGGGCCTCTCCCTACTAGAAACATTAGAAATATTTTCTTTCTAAATTTTTGTTTTGAATACATTCTACCGTAAACACTTGTTAGAGGGGGAAAATGATGAAATGTATTGAATTTTTCTATAATTTTAACCTTTGTACTTAACTTTTGGAAAAATTAAATGAAAAACAAAATCTTCTATAAAAATTAACTACATGAGTTAATTTTTGCTTTATATGAGAAACTCAATTCATTTTTTTCAAGTGTCTATGAAAAAATTTATCCAAACAAGATCTAACAATATTATTATAACATTGTTAAAAGATAAATTTTATCTCTAAGTCCTAAATAAATTACAAATGGGACTCATTAGATAGGTGATCTATATGAATTTTACCTAATAATAAATAAAGTGTGTTATTAGTATTTCTTGACAGGAATTTACGTATTCTAAACCCTTCAACTCTACTCCGTGTGTGTGCGTGTGTTTTTCTATTCACATTATATACTACTTGGTATTTGCATACAAAAGAAAAGAGCGGGTGGGTGGGGAGGTAGCTACATGAAGATTTTGCACACAAGAGAAGCAAGATATGGAGAATACAAGGAAAAACTAAAATCAAACTTTAATAGATTATTGGGAAATCAAATAATGGATCAATGTCAGGCCAAGGTTCTTCCCCACCAAGACTTTCTATGATTTATCTAAACTGTGGCTGACAAAGGTGTCATTATACCTTTCCTTTATTTTATTTTAGTTTGTCGTGTCAAGCCACAATTTTAACTATACACATCAAACATTGTTTCAAGAACCACCAGTCTCTCTTCTCTCAATAAGCTTCACAAAATTACGGACAATTGTCTTGCCTTCTGGGGTTATAATGCTCTCTGGATGAAACTGAACTCCCTGTAATGAAAAATAAATAAAATTCAATATGGGAAGAGTAAGGAGACAAAGTGCAAGTTCAAAGAAGAAGAAGATGATGATGATGATCATAAAAATAATAATAATAATAATAAGGCATGAACTTCAAATCAACAGAATCCTTTACTGCTAACTAGGAATGTATAAGGTAAAGGTTTAAATTTGATTGGAAACCACCCCCACAAGTAGCTAAGCTTCCTACTTTTTAAACACAAAGCATAAACTATTAAGATTTTGCCCTATAAAAGTATAAACACTAAAAAGGATAGATGACAACTGACAAGATATGGGGGTTGCATCAATCCAGGAAAAGGAAGACATTTACTGATGGTAAAATAAATTACAGTTACTATGTGATTCTATTTGACAAAACAGGAAATTAAGCCCATGTTTGTTTTGCTTTAAATGCTAGGAAATAATTGAATTTTTCATCTCTCTCATGAAAGTGATTGTTTTTCCATAATAAGTTGAATCAAACACAAGCTAGTTCTTCAACAGCCAATTTAGAAATTAGGTTGATGACTTGTTAAACACGAGTATATAGTGTACAAAATATGTTCTAGTCTGGAAAATTTAAGGGCCATGTAACAGAAGTTATACTGGGAATTAGGTGATTTGACATGTGAGGCTAGCTGACAGAAATACTGCAGGTTTTAGACAGAGAACTCAACAATTCGTGGCTTATGCACTCACCTTTCTAATTTTTTCCGAATTTGCAAGAAAAAACTGACAGATTTATTTTGATTTACTTTATGTTAATACAAGACTCTTGAACATGGAAAAAGTATTGAAGTACACGTCAAACATAAGGAATACTATGCAGCCTGTGGATGATGTCAACTACACTCCATATCAAGAATGAAACTGAATCCACTATTTTCCTTTATTTGTGTAAAGAATATAGATTCCTTTCTAGATTGTATTAGAAAATACCAAGTTGTGGATTTATCTCCTCCTAAATCAACACCAGGAATTAAAAGTTACAATTAAACCAATTAAACTACAATATGAATACTTCAATCCCATATATTAATCATCAAGTTTCAATACTCCCACTTTATTTATTCTGCATAACAGGATTTTCCTTTTATGTTCCTTTCATGTATTATTAGAACATTCAATCATTTGCACCAAGTTACTTTAGATTGATACAAAACAGTGGAAAATTATCATATGATAGAACATCGATTTCAATGCTGAATAAGACAATCAGTTCTGAAGGAAGATTAAGACGTTACCTGTAGATGCTTATATTTCTTATGACGAGCAGCCATTATAAGACCATCTTCTGTCCAGGCTGTAACCTCAAGCTCATCATTAGGAAAGCTATCTTTCTCAATTACAAGGCTGTGATATCTACCAGCCAAGAAAGGACTGAAAATGACACGAATTAAATAGAGAACATTATTAGAGCTCAGAATAAGTTGCAACTTGAAATGCAAAGAAAAATCTGCTGCTGATAACCAATAGTTCATTATACACAGTGGATTAGAAAATAATTGGAAGCAGAGAATAGAACCGTACTTTGATAGTCCAGCAAGTACTCCATCTTCTCCCTTCTCATCATAGTAAACCATAGAGTTTTTTCCATGCACGACACCATGAGGAGCACGAACAATCTTCCCTGCATAGGATAACATGAGAAAGTTTTGATCTTATTGTAGTGTCGCAGCCAAAAGGAAGAAATGAAAGTTGAGAGGGAGATTAAATGGTAAAGATCAGAATGTAGGGGATGCTTGCCGTTAAAATGAAAAGTCAGGTTAATGATGAACAACATACAAATATATCAAGAAAATTTTACACTCATTTCTATGCACCTAATAGATCTGTGGCTAAGGGGATTACAAGGCACCTAATAGACTCACCTCCAAAAGCCTCTCCAATGCACTGCAAACCCATGCACACACCAAACAATGGCACAGTTGGTCCAAGCTCCAAAACTGTTTGCAAAGATATGCCAGAATCTTGAGGTTCTCCTGTAAGGATGAAAAAAAATGTAAATTAGCAGCCTTGCGTTTATTCTATTATTTATTTTTCTTTATCTATTATCTAAATATTGATCATGTGTTAGGTTTTTATTAATTCAGAATTTTAAAAAAAAAAATGAAATTTCTAAGGAAGCCAAGCCTTACCTGGCCCAGGTGATATCAGCACTCCTCTGGGATTTTTACTGTTCAAAAGACACAAAATAAATAAATAAACATAGTTAGCCTTTCACAGCAGGAAATTCAAAGGAACATGCATTATCCCACAAACCGCTTCATCAGTAACAACTGTTATATGATAATGCATAACCAGAAAAAACAATTTTACCTTTTCAACTCCTCCACTGTCAACTCATCATTGCGGTATACCTCAAAGTGAAACCCTAACTCCGCCATATACTTCAAATAAAAATGATACAATGTTAGAAAAACCACTTGTAAAGATGTACATGTACAACAACAGATTCTATACAAAGCTCTCATTTGTTCCTAATTGCACATTTCTTACAAAAAAAGGAGGTAATAATGTCAAACCTGTTATGGCTCATTTGAAAAAAGTTCAGTTAAATTTGAAGAAAAGTGAGGCAAGGTGAGGGGAGGGGAATTTAAGACTCTTTTCCAAATAAGCTCCTGAAGTAAACAAACGTGGTATGGAAATCTGATAAGAACTGGACCAGATTTAAAGAGAAAGAAGAAATTGAATGAATCTTTTATTGAATCATGGAGACTAGCTCCTGCCTCTACAAGTGTGATTATTCGAGGAATCACAACCTCTTTACAGTGCTTACAAGCTGCCTCTCTCTGTATCCCTCTCACTGTATTTATATTCTGCTTCTAAATAACTAATAGTTATTTAAGTTACCGTCTAACAGTTACCCACTAACTAACAGCTTATTCATGGATCCTATCAATACCCTCCCCTTCAAGATGAACCTTGTCCCCAAGGTTCAGGTGAGGAAAAACCTCTATTTTTCAGCAAGGGTCTCCTTCATCTTCTTCTTCCATAATAATCAACCTCAACTGCTTGTTCTTGCACACATGTGTTGGATGATACTTCTCTTCACATGTAAAACACTCTCCCTTCCTCATTTTCTCATTCACTACTGCGGGTGACAATTTATAGAAGGTTCTTTTGCCTTGCCAGCCATTATCCTTTGTACTAACAGTTTGGACAGATTCACTATCCTTACTATTAGCTCCCCCTGCTGATTCCAACAGCCTGCCACTTCCCTGCTGCCATACTTTCCCATTTCTTGGATCCAAGAAGCTAGGCCTTAGAAATTGAGGCACCCCTCTTCCAGTTTTGGATAAATTTCCCAGAATTCTATTTTTCTCTTCAACCTGCCTTGTTTTTATCATAGTGTCCAGCAAGGTTTTGGGCTCATGCACTCTGATTTCTATCCCAACTTCCTCCTTTAACCCCTTCAAGAACACTTCTTTTAGAAAGATCTCATCCAACCTCTTTCCTGCCCCTACATGCTTCTCAAACTGAACAATGTAGCTATGCACATTATCATCTTGTTTTAATGCTAACAAAGCTTGGAAAGGGCTTGTCACACTCGTACCTCGAAACCTCTGAACCAAGGCCAGCTTGAAACCCTCCCAAGATTGGGAAGAACTCCAAGATTCCCACCACCGGAACCAGGCTAATGCCTCCCCCTCCATAGCCACCAGAATCGCGTCCAATTTATCTTCCTCCCTCACGGCCTGAAGACAAAAATATCTCTCAATTTGCGACACCCACCCCACGGCATACGCCCCCGCAAACACAGGCATCTCAATCTGCCTCCACTGCCGCGCAACCTCCTCGTCCTTTCTTTCTCTGTTCTTCCCTTTCGCTTCCCCTGTTCGCGTTGTCTCCTCCATCGCTGGCCTCTCCCATGTCACAGCCAGCTTCTGCAGCACAGCAGCAGCAATTCGATCGAACCCAAGCACGATTCGATCATCTCCTTCTGGGTTTCCAGTGCCTCGCAATTATATTCCATAGCCCGCTCCAGTATCTCCATGTGCACTTCCATTTTATTGCTGTTTTTCGACCCCATTCACCTCCTCACAGCTCCATAATCTGGAGCTCTAATACCAGTTGATAAGAACTGGACCAGATTTAGAGAGAAAGAAGAAATTGAATGAATCATTTATTGAATCTTGGAGACTAGCTCCTGCCTCTACAAGTGTGATTATTCGAGGAATCACAACATCCTTACAGTGCTTACAAGCTGCCTCTCTCTGTATCCCTCTCACTGTATTTATATTCTGATTCTAAATAACTAATAGTTAGTTGTAACTAACTATTAGTTATTTCGGTTACCCTCTAACAGTTGCCCACTAACTAACAGCTTATTCATGGATCCTATCAAAATCCCTCTATGATATTTCATTTTACATATTAAGTTCAGTGTTAAATTTGTCATTAGCCTCTCCCCCTTCACTGCAAAAGGTTCAAAATCAAGCAAAAAATTATCTCATCTAAACCAAATCTCATGCCAGCCATTCAATAAATTTGGTTCCTTTGAAGTGTAATATTTTTTTAGATGGCAAACACAAAAGTGCCTGAAATTAGCCAAAACTCCGGTTGCTGCATATTTACAAATCATGTCAAGAATTTGAATAATTGCCTTGATTTCAACAAGTTTCACGAATTTGAATCAATTTACAATGACCTACCAGGACTTTTACCGAACGGATTTAGGTCTTATACAATTCTTCAAAGTTCAAATTCATCAACTCCCAGGATTTTCAGCACAGAAACACACACACACACACACACTCATACACAACCAAGAATCTTGAGAACAAACCAACATCAAGAAGAAATCACACAAATGATAAAGAACGAATTTAGGTCTTCTACAATTCCTCAAACCCCTTAACTCCCAGGATTTTCAGCACCCAAATAGACACACACAAAGAAAGTAGCAGTACAATACAATCAAAACCCCTACATTTCCTCACACTAAGACAGTGAGTACAGTACATGACACAGTCATCAATCAAGTATTAAAAAAAAGAAAGACAAAAAATCTTGAAAACAAACCACATCAAGAATAAACCATACTGTGCAAGCCATATATATTATCATTATGAAGTGAAATAGCTAGCAAAGTGACATGTAAATCTCAAAATAATTTTAATTTTAGTTTTCAAAATATATTGACTAGAAAATATCATTATTTAAATTTGATTGGAAAATAAAACTTGATTGATCATAACGAATCTAGATTCTACTTTGTTAAAAAAAAATCTAGATTTTACTTTTGATTTTTTATGTCTATATTTTTAATTAAAAGAGATTGACTAAAGTCTTATATACAAGTAAAAGTATCCAATATAACTGAAGGCCCAAAGTCAAAAGCCACGGTCCGTGTGTATTGGAAGTTGGAAAGTAAAACACAAAAAGTTGCCTAGCTTACAAAACAAAACGTAAAAAAATTACACAGTACGCTGTCGTTTTGGGGCTGTGAGTTTGGTCATCCCTAAAGGAGAGGAGCTAGCTTTATTGATCGGCTGTTTCCCCCTTTTTTACATAAGTTTTCGCACAAAAAAAAAAGTGTTTTCAATGGCATCAGATAGAAACAAAAATTACAGACCAAAAAGCCATGACAATGAAGAAGAAGAAGAAAGAATTCACAGACAATTGCGAAAGAAATGAAATGAAAGAACCAACCTGGCAGAGATTATAGGTGAAGCTGTCATAGTTGTCAATAACAACAATGGGGTTGTTGTTGGACTTTTTGTTAGCCAAAATGGCCTCAGCGGAATTCAAAGTCGCCTTTGGCACAAACCCAATTACCCTTTTGGCCACAGAAACACCACCTGCAATCAAAATCAAAAATTTGCAACAAAAGGGAATACTAACAAAACTAACATTCTAATGAACTATATATATATATATATATATATATATATATATATATATATATATATATAAAACAAAGAAGAAGAAGTAGTAGTTACCGAGGGAGGGTTTGACAATAGGGTTGGAGAGAGAGTGAGAAAAGCGAGAGGGTGTGAGAGAAAGGTTGTTGTTGTTGTGGTTGTTGGATTGAAGAAGGGACATGTGAGAGAAGAATGTGGCTGCCATGTTCAAATGTTTCTCTCAAACACGAGCACAACACAATGAAGTAGTAAGAAATTTCAGCTGCGGAGTCTTATTTATATCGCATACCATCACGTTTTACACCGTTTTGGTGTGGGGATGACGACGATTCTCTGCGGGGTCAGACACAAGGGAACTTGCATCTCGACCATTCATTCTGTTCTGTGATCTTTGCAAAATTAATCAGATGTTGGAAGGAAAGTTTTCAGTCGTTGGATTCTGAGTGCACAGTTATATGTGTGAAACCTCACTGCAGGGAAAGTTTTTTAAATGTTGATCAGAGCACCCAAATTGAGATCTTAAACTACTTTTTGGTGGATCGTGTCACTTAGAATTGAAAATATCTTAAGATATGTGATATTTTTTTTCATTAATAAATCCCAAATTAAAATCTTAGATAATTTTAATGAACCTTATTTTTAAATGTTTAAAATTAAATTAAATTAATTAAATAATTAATTTTAATTAATAAAATATGAAAAAATATATAAATATTAATAAAGTATATAATTAATTTTAAGTAATTAATTTAAATTTTTCATTTCATTTTTTTTTCTTTTTTTTCATCCTACCACATAAAAAATCATTTTTTTAAATTCGTGAGATATTCAGGGTTCTTGAAGAAGAATCGGATTTTCACATGAAAATCTACATTTCCTTTTTAGTGATGAATATAAAAAAAAATCAACTAAAGATTTCTCTCTAAGATCTCCCACTCCCACTGTTTGATTTTGTTATGAAACATTTATTACATGTTAGTATTTTAATTAAAATAAAATATAGACTTTGAATGTGAATTTTTTTCGCACTGTCAGTTTTTTTCTTTCGAAAAAAATATGCAGTGAAAAGTCAGACATTAATTTCTTTAAAATTGAAATATATTTAAGCATTTTAAATAGATATTATATATATATATTTAAAATTTAATCTTTGATAACACAAATTATCATATTTCTTTAAAATTTCTTAAAAAAAAATATGCATTGCAAAGTAAGACATTAATTTCTTTAAAATTTCACTTATAGTTTGAAGAGTAATCGAATCAAAATTTTAACTTCATAACATTCGTCAATTTATTTTAACTTCACATGAATTGATGATCGAAAGTTACAATTAACATTAATCATGGATTGAATTTCATCAAATTTAACACTAACGAAATAATATATATTTAAAACTACATATTTTAAATATATATATATATATATGTGTGTGTTAATAAGATTTCAATTAATAAAATTAATATAAAAATTTGTTTTAGTCAAATATTAAATAAATTATAGTCTTTATTGGTTGAGTGAATAATAACAAATAAAAATAGCATATAAATTTGAAGTATCTATATAAAGCTAAATTTTCAAAAATTTAAATTTAAAAATAAGAGTTACTTAAATGTTTATCATTATATATTAAATAAATTTTTAAATTTATTTTTTTAAACCATATAATTAAATTCTTAATAGTCAGGTATAAAATAAATTTTTAATGTTATTTTATTGAAATGTCAACATTAATGTATTATATTTAACCAATTAAGCTAAATTCTTTTGATGTAACTATATAGGTTTAAGAATAAATGAACCTAATTAGTAATTATAGTAAAAATGAAACCCCTAACCTGCTTACATTAATATTTGATCCAACACTATTGTCAAGCGTAGAGAGATTGAAGTGTCTGCCAAGGATTATAGTCCTATCAAATGTGGACAGCCATATCATTCAATTTAAGTATTGGTAAAATGTGATTTAGATAATTTTACTTGCGTACAATTTTTCATATACTTATTTTTTTTTTGTACTTGTGTTAACAAATAATAACTACTTGTAATGATTCTTAACAAACATTTGTTACTTGCAAGTTGCAACAATGCCATCAAAAAGTAAGATATTTAATTTTACTAATACAGAGAAGCAAATTCTACATAAAATAATATATTTATGATCCTTTTGACAAGTATTTTTTTCTCAATAACTCTACATTAGAGAGTATGGTAAAGCTGTGACTTTTGCAACTATGAAACACTGTTAACATTTATCAAAAGGAAACTTTAATTAACACATATACGATGTTAATTGATGAAGAGCTAGATATCAATTTTATATATCTCTTTATTTACTCAAATTAGCATGGATATAGCATATTTTTTTACCATATTTTTAATTTGTGAATCTTGATCAAATTATAAAATCCCTAAGTCATTTCTTATTCATTCTGGATTCAGATAGTAAAATAAGAGATATATGTACAAAAAGATACAAGTTTATTACATCCAACACGGACTCTGCCTACAAGGATGCATGCATTCACAATGACAAATTCACAATCTCTTGGAAAACAAATCATATATTTTGTTTATTCCTTTTGCGCATGATTTTCTCTATAGTTGACGTTTTTAGAGTTCAACTTTACAATATTAATCAAATTTAACATATTAATACACTTTTATTATACAATTATACACAAATTTAAAATGTTGTTTCAAAATCATATTAATGCACAAATTTAACAAAAAAATACATTTATTGAAAAATTAAATTGCTCACATTAATGCTTTTATTATATAATTTATGCACAATTTTGAAATACTTTTAATAATTCAATTCATGCACACAATTAAAGGAAAAAATATATTTAATAAAAAATTACATTACTCATATTAATGCTACTCATCATTATACAATTTTGATTATTATAATTAAATTAATAATATATTTCTAAAATCATATTCATGCATAATCATTGCTAAGATCAAATCAAATGTCTCAAATTAATTATATTTATTATACAATTTATTTAAACAGTTATAATCAAGTTAATGATAATTTTTTTTGAAATCAAGTTCATGCATGTAAATCAGATTTGTAACAGTCAATTCGTGATTTAGAAGAATGATGTAATTATATAGTCTTTTTTAAGTTTAATCACTCTCTGAATTTAAGAGGGTATTTTTTTAATCCCTGAAATTTAAAAATATTTTTTTAATTTTTGAATTTTGACAAATTAATTTTTTAGTAATTGACATAATAAATTCACACTTTATGTCAACTTTTATTTGTGGTGATTTTTAAGTGCTTTGTGATAACTTTAAAATACAAATTCAAAATGAACTAGTATTATGATTTAATTTTGAAAATTAATCTATTTAATTTCTTACCAAATTGGTTTTAACAACTACTAAAACAAGTATAAATATTGATTTTTTGTATCAAAACTAGTTTTAAACAAGGTCTAATTATTATTTTAGTGTCTAAATTTGGGGTGTGTGCTTTTTTAATCTCTAAACTCTAAAACTGTTTTTTTTTTATTTTGACAAATTATTTTTTTTAGTCTCTATCATAATAAATTGATACTTTGTGATGATTTTTAGTTGTCATAAATTATTTTTTATTTTTTAGCCATTTGAATTTGTATTTTAAAATTGTCATAGTGTTAAAATTTGACATAAAGTGTGAATTTATTATGTCCAAGACTAAAAAACACACTAAATTTAAGGACTAAAACATAATTAAAACTTTTTTATAAGAAAAACTCAACGTTTAAAACATGAACAATATTAAGCTTTAGGATGACCATAAGTTGCGACTTCAGACAATTTAACAGAGTTTTAAGTACTTTACTTAGTATAACTTTATACATTATATTTTTTATAAATTAAAACTTTATTAATAATAATAATAATAATATCTACCCAATAATAAGAAGAAGATTGAGTAAGAAAAAGAATATTTTTTTCATAATAATCAATTATAAAATATTATGATTTTTATTTTATAAATCCAAACATTAAAGGATAATAAATATCCATTACATATCATAAATATAAAATAATTTTAAATATATAATAATAGTTTTCTTTTTATTAATAATTTTGTCGTTTTTTAAAAAAATAATGAGAAAAACATAATATTCAGTAACATATGAAAAGATAGTATGTAAGATTTTTTTTACAATAGTAACATTAAAATTTTTAGTAAAACGTATAATTATAAATAATAAAAGTCAAATTAAAATATATAAAGTCTGTATGCAAAATATATTAATTATTATCAAATGAAAATAGTAATTCTTATAAATAAATAACTTTTAAAAATAGAAAATAACAAATAATAATAACAACAACAATAAACACACAAAACACATTACTTTTGAGAGCATTCAATTTAGGTTGTGACAAAGTTAATTAATTCAAAACTTCAACAATATTAAATAATGAACCTAAAAAAATAACATGACATAGTTAAATTAATATATCTAAAATGATTAAAAATATCATTTTAAAATAATTAAAATTTATATTTTAATAAAAAATACTATTTCAACAAATTTAAAGTAATTAAATTTTAATTTTAAAATAAATATATTTAAATTCTTTAATTAT
>PYAF01001297.1:691912-706903 GCA_007407185.1 Glycine tomentella | reverse complement strand
TATTGAATTTTATTAAAATAGTTTTTGTTAATTAATATTTTAAATATTTTTATAGGGACAATTTATTAAAACTAAATTCTAAATATGAAATGAAACGGATTTTATGTCTGGCATGTTGAAATAGATTTATGAGAATTACGTTTATTTGAGGTTAATATATTTATAAACATTATTGGATTAGATTTTTCAATAACATTATCTTCTATAAATAAAGGAAAATTAAATATACATTACCTAAATTAATTAGTATTGGTTTGGTATGGTAAAGAATAAGTAGTGTTGATATTTTTTAATGTATTTCTATTATTTAAGGAATTTTATGTTATGTGAATGAAACTTTGAACTTACAAATGAAAAAAGGGATCTTATTCATGAATATTGTAAGATTTTAGTTAAAAATAATTTATATGATCTGGTACATGTTTTAAATTTTTTTAAAAATAAGAAATGAATAAAATTTTAATTTTAAAGTTATTGATTAACATGGACATTAAAGAAAATAATATAAATTTACCTAATAAAATAGTAGTGAGTCACATGTATCATCTAATTAATCTATTAATCTATCACTGGACATGTATAAGCCTCTCATAAAATATTTTGTTCATTTTTCTCTCTTAATTTTTTTCCCCTCTCCCTCGGATGTCTCCCTTCATTATCGTTGCCGCTGAACAGCAACAACCTCACCCTCTCTTCATATTTCTTTTTTCTTCTGTATCAAATTGAGTGCTCTCATTTGTGTTAATTTTTTCCTCTTTTTGGATATAATTTGCTAACTTTAAGAATTTTTTAGGCATTTGTTAATATATATTCACTTGTTTTATAGGAAAAATAAGTTAACAAATTACACATTAGATGTATTTTATGAAATTAATGATGATAACTTGTTTATTTATTTCTTCTAAAAAACAATTAAGTAGGTGTAGTCATGTAAGTTAACAAATCCCTGTATATGTATTTTGATGAACATTCATCACTTTATGTAGATTATGTTATCTACTCATTATTGTTCTCTGTTGAAGTAGGTGCAAACCCACGCCATGTAGGACGGTGGAGGACGACGCGCCGGCTATTCTGAACGCCAAGAAGTAGTCTCACGTGACCCATATATTTTTTTATTTTTAAGTAAACAAATTTTAGTCAACATCAATGGATGAAATTGTATTATTCTATCAATGGTCAACCAACTATTGCAAAATCACTGTGCTTCCCTTCCATCAATAGATATAGCTCTACAATAATGTATTCAATATATTCATTCATAGCATTAATATGATATTAAACGAGTTTTATATTTCTAGACAGGAGCAGATCTAATTAATTAATTTGTTATGCTAGCAAGGTACACTATAGGAGTTTTATATTTCTAGATAGCAAGGCACATAATTTACTTTTCATATTTTTGGTCAATAAAAAAAATACTCCACTGAACAGCAAATGGAGGAGGTAATCACATACATCAATGCAGCAGGCAGCAGGTAGCAGACACCCCCCACTCTCCAACTTATAAATAGCCTTACTTAGCTTTCTCAAGAGATGCACTTCAATTCCAATTTTTGTTCTTCGATCCTACATATCTTAATTAATTAGCATTCCTTGAAGTTATATACTTTGTTTTTGAATTGTATATCAGATTGAGATTATGGCAGTGCAACCTGAATTTGAGCATCCCAGGGAAGCCTATGGATGGGCAGCTAGGGATACATCTGGTGTTCTCTCTCCTTTTTTGTTCTCCAGAAGGTTGGTTATTCATTCTCCTTTTCAATCTATATATATCCCTTACTTAATATAGGGTAATTTCTTTTTATAATTGACAATGTTTGAACTTAATCTATATATAATTTATCACTAAGTTGATCTAGCTCTATTAATGGACCGTTGTAAATCTCCTCATATATAAAGTTTAATTCCTATAAATAAAAAAATCGTATAAAATAAATAAACTATCCAAATATAACACTCTAGCTAGCAGCAGTAAAAAAAAAACACTCACCACCATGAATACTACAAACTACCTAAAACAAGGTTAAAAAAAAGGTAAAATTGTAAATACGACAAAAAGAAATGTCACACAATAAAAAGTTTAGTATAGCCTTTTTCTTGGTACAGTCTTTTATCTAAATAGAAATTAAATTATTAGTATAAACATTAAAAAATTATACATATAGTAATACTAACAATTTTATGGGTATAAAAAATAAAAAAATACTATCAATGCATAAGTTTATAAGAGAGATGGCAATGACGATGCATGTTATAAAGTTCTATTCCTATAGATTATGTGAACATAGCTAGCAATGGAGCGTCTCTTGAAAGCTGACGTTAAATATCGATTTGTGATAGACATTGGGAACACATTGAAGCCTTGCTGTTAGTTTTGGGTGATCGAGAAAATAAAGAGTGACTACTACTGACCAAGGCAAAGGGGACACTGCAATAATAGTGCAAAGCTCTTTTGAAGATATTTCATATTCCTTGTATGATATGCCTCATATATCTTTTGTTTCCATTTTTATTTTGAATAAAGGGAATTAAATAATTGCATTAATTACTAATTTTCACGTGTGATATCCATGTAATCATCATATCTTATAATATATATTTAGAAGTAACTCTTAACTTAGTCCTTTAAAGTCACATGTGTTGTCATATGTTTTTAATTTTTTTTAATGATTTAAAGTGTCATCATCATTCTTAGTCCGCCAAGATTTTATGACTACATTAATTTATTAAAAAATTATCTTGTCACCAAATTAATCTCTCAAATATTTTATAGCTACATATAAATTATTAAATTATTAGCACAGTAATATCATTGTATTCCTTTAATTAAGTCTCATGTTTATATTTTATGATATGTTTGATCATTTTATTTTGATCATCAATTATGTCTTAATCGACAGCATGAATCTTATGTCACTCCTCTCACTTATACCTCTTTCCTTCTTAAAATTTTTCACTCTCTAAACTCCGAATGTAATCAATAGAATTGATTTACTCGGACTCAGTAACCATTATACTTAATTTGTCGGCCGAGTAAGCTACTCAGATCCCTAATATCTAGGTAATTTGAATAAGGTAAGAGGAAAACTTTGTCTCTTAGCCAAAAGATAAAGATATAATCCTAATATCAAAAAGTATCTTTTATTAGAGGAAAGATAAGATAATTACATTACCTTTCCCTAGCTACACTATCTAAAAGAGAAGGTTGATATTAGATAAGAGACTATCGAGACTCAAGTAAAGATCTTATGATTTCAACTAGGCATGGCAACGAGGGTCGCACTCGCCCGCACCCGTTCGCATCCGCCTTGATTTTAATGGGGAAAATCGAGTTGAATGGGTTCGGTTTCGATTTTTCCCTACCTGTTAAATTCGAGGGCGGGGGCAGTTTTGGTAATGCCAATATCTTTGGCATCACAGTGACGTATGTGCCTTCCCCACTCTCTCATGTCACATCCAACTTTGGAGAAAAGCCAAACTCATTTTCAATTTTTATGTAAGCCTTGACTCGAGCACGAAGCATCCCACTTCCAGGTTCCAACTTCTATCTTTCTCCTTTGTGGGGTACAGTACTTGGAATTGGACAAAAGGCAAATTCTTAAAAGTTAGTTTATTGTCGTTTATTATTTTTTAAAAAGCTTCAAATTTGGTTTCCAAAGCACCACCGTAGCCACCATCTTCATTCTTCTTTAGATCTGGTTCACCACCACCACCCCGTTAAAGTCACACATCGCTTACTGCATGGTGTTCTCTCTCTCTCTACAGACCTGCACAACCCGGCCACCACCCCCACATCGCTCTCTCTCCCTCACTTGCACTTTGCTCAGGCCATTACCGCACCGGATTTGGCGCCATCCTCTCTGCGGGCCGCTTTCTTCTCTGCCCTCGTCGTTGACTTCGTCGCCATCTACGTTGCGGCTTTCTTCTACGTTTAGTTTGGGGGTGGTGCGGGGCGGGAAAAACCGACCCTCATTGAGGGCGGGGATGGGGGAAAATTTATGGCCTTTGTTGATTTTCGGGGACTGGGGCGGTATAAACAAAAACCTGCCCCGACCGCCCCCATTGCCATGCCTAATTTCAACTCACATACTATTGATACTTGCCTATCTCTATGTCTCTAACTTCAACATCGGAGTGTCTTTACAGATACCCCCTCATAATAGTTTGTGAAGAAACTCGTGAAGTAGCATCATAGTGAATAGGTCTTGTCAAATCTGGTAAGAACAAGAATAAAAAATTACACATGCTTTACTTGCCACTAGTGGTTCATGTCCTCTAATATCCAACCCTTGAACAATGTTGTGAAAGTTTCAAAGACTGAAAAAAAAGGGCAAGATGTTTTACACTTGCCCCATCGAAAGAGCATATATGTAAGGAAATAGTTTTAACACTTTCATTTTTCTCCCTTTTGTGATTCTCACATTTTTTTTAATTGCCTTTTCATGATTAATGTTATTCCATAAAATAGATTAATTGATTAATTAATCTAATATTCTATACATATTAATAACATGTGATAATATGTGATTTGCGTAGAAGATATGATTTGGAATCTTATAGAATCTTATTAGCAATGTCCTAAATTTAGTTGCTAACTATTATTATGTAATCACTCATAAATCAGTTTCATATTTATAGTATAATTAAAATGGCAGGGACTATGTTTAGTTAGACATTTTAGCTAGGTTTTAGCTTTTTTTATTAGCTGAAAAACTCATTTAACTATTCAGTAAACAATTTTTTTAATAACTTTTAGCGTTTTTTGAAATGCTATTTGAAGTATTGTTTTTTAAAATGATAATTTCTAACTTTTTATATTTTCTTTCCTTTTTTATTCATAATATATTTATCAAATTTTTTGCTTACCCTTTTAAAATAAATCATGCTTTATTATTTTTTAGCCATTTTACATTTTCAGCTACTTCAATAATAGTTTTACTAAACACTTATATTTAATAGGTTAGAACTAGTTTTTGAGGTAATTTTGCTAAATATAACTAGAATTGGAAAGAGGAAATGAAAAATATGAAGGATAAAGAATAGAAGTGAAAAATATGATAATCTCTATGCTAATATTTTACATGCAATATGAGATTTAATTGAAAATTTGAAAGTGCTTCGAGAAACCAAAATGACAATACATCATTAAGTTCAAGAACTAAAATGTCAGTAAATGCTTAAATTTAAGACTAAATGACAATAAATTGTTAAATCCAAAGACTAAATTTACATAAATGACACTTGATAACCACATGTTTGACATGTGACAATCGTAGCTATCACATCATCACCAAATGTATCATGTAGGCGTACATATTAAGGATAATGAAGAAGGGTCAACTACATGATTAATCTGTCACATTTTTGTTTTTGCACATTTGAGAATTAAATTCAAAATTTTTATCACTCAAGGATCAATATGTCAATAGAGTACACTTTTAAGGATCAAAATAAATATTTATTCCATTTATAAAATTGTACATACTACCTTATGAACTATTAAATAAACTAATAAAGTACTAAATAAAAAAACAACAAAATTAAGAAAAAAATATTATGCCATTTAGGACTACCATGTCATTTATGATACGAACCATTAATCATATAATAAGTGGATAATCAAAAGATATATTAACTAAATTAATGGTATTCTCAATAAATATCTAAGAAAAATTAATTGTGTTATCTTTTAATTTAAATTTTTTAATCAATTCAAAATATCAAGTCTACAAGTCACATCATTATGAGATTAGGTAATCTTCATAATTTCTCCAAAATTAGGCACATTTAGTTTAATTTAATTTAAACCACGGATGCGTGGTGAATAAGCCATGAAATTTCCTTTAATATTAGCACATAACCTTAACCCAACCCTAGATCTTCATTCTTCAACAGCACCAACCTTCTTCCATCTCTTCAACTCAACAACATTACATCACACTTCAGTCTCAGATCTCCCCAAATTCCCTCACACGCTCCCTCCATCAAAAACACCCCAATATTCTTCCCGGACAAGTCTCCTTCCCTAACAATTTTCCACCTTTGAGCCTCAAACCCACTCAATTTTGCATTCCATCTTGTGGGATCCACTTGAATTACACTGGATTTGAAGCCCCACTAAAAAAAATCACATTTTTTTCCAACTGGGTATGCTTTGCATGCGGCATTAGTGTGTAGTGTATTGTAGGTAGTGAGTTCTCATGGCAATGCCATCGGGAAATGCAGTAATGCCGGAAAAATTGCAGTTTCCGGGTGGTGGTGGCGGTAGTGAGATCCACTACCGCCAGCAGTGGTTTGTGGATGAGAGGGATGGGTTTATCGGTTGGCTTCGCAGCGAATTCGCGGCTGCGAATGCCATCATAGACTCGCTGTGCCACCATTTGCGTTGTGTTGGGGAGCCTGGGGAGTATGACATGGTTGTTGGGGCAATTCAGCAGAGGAGGTGTAATTGGACTCAGGTGCTGCTTATGCAGCAGTACTTTTCTGTGTCTGAGGTGGTGTATGCACTGCAGCAAGTGTCATGGAGGAGGCAGCAGAGGGTTGTTGATCCGGCGAAAACCGGTGCAAAGGAGTTTAGGAAGTTCGGTTCCGGGATTAGGCAAGGGGAGCACAGGCTTGAGGCTGCCAAGGATGGTTATAATTCTAGTGTAGAGTCTTTTGGTCATGGGACAAATGCTGTGGTGGTTGCTGGAGGTGTGGAGAAAGGGACTCGTTTGACCGAGAAGAATGGAGAAATTAAATCTGGTGCCAAGGTTGGGACCATGGATAACAAGAGTTTAGCATCTCCTGAGGAGAGGAAAGGTAAATAATGTGTCTTTTGGAATGTATGTATACTGTATCATGGTTTTAGATTATAGTTTCGGTTTTGGAGGCTGGCTTAACCGCTTAAGCTGTGGCTGCAATGCTGTGGTCTTAATTGTGGTTGTGGACTGTAATTATAAAACAAGTGTTAAACTACAATATGGTGAATGTTTGATCGCTTGGTGAATATTGTTATTTTAAAACAAGTTGGATCTTGTATTATACTTAATATAGTATTTATAAATTGAGTGCTCCATTAGGATTTAGAAATATGGCTTTTGTACATCGCTTTTCGGATAAGGTAGATCTCAAACATTGGAATTCATGACATGGTAGAGCCAGAGGATGAATTCACAGATTACTGATACATTTCTACATATTGCTATGAGATGCTTATTATGGCTATTTTTTCATATGATAATGTGGTTGCTTCTTCCCAATTAACGATAAGGTAGAGGATATTTTCACAAACACTGACACACTATAAATCAATGACACTTAACAATTGGAATTACTCTCTGTTATGAAGAGTTTATGAATTAAATAATGGTTTCCTTTAAGCACCAGGAGATGTGTGATTAAATAACTAGTATGCTAATACATTGCAAATTGAAAATGGGTGGGAGTGAGGACAAAATATATGTCTTATTCACTTATAAAAATCTATTGGTGGCGATACTGTCTTTTTGATTCTGATAATTAATGAAAGGTCTTCTCTTTTTGCTCTCCTGTTTGTTTTCCCCTTACTTTTTCTTGAGTTGAAATCCAGTGTAACATTATTTTGGTGGCTCTGTACTTTACTTTGTTCACTTTGAAGCAGTCTCCCTCACATTTAAACCTGTTAAAAATAGTAACACAGTTCAGAGTTTTGTACTTTATGAATACATTTTATATGCTTGTTGCTATCTTGACTTTTTCATCTTTTTGGTTGCTTGAGCAGATACTGTTACAAATCATCAATCTGATGGCATTTTGAAGGGCTCTGGGAATTCTCAAGGATCTCTGTCCAGCTCAGAGTGTGAAGCTGTGGGTGTAAATGAAGAATGTGTATCAAATTCTAAAGGTTTTCTTACTGCTGACTGTGTTTAAATCTAGAGGGCACCAGACTACGTTAGTTATATGCATGAATTTTTGGAATAAGTAAAAATGCTCAGATTTTTTCCCCTCACCTCCTGTGTTTCCCACCAGCATGCAATGCAATATACCTGCACTGCATATTGACATACCAACTAAAAAAATGTCCATACTACTCTTCTTGCAGTCACACACTCACACATGCAGAGTTACATTTAGTTATAGGATCAGAGTCAGCTTTTAGACATAATTTGCCTTGCATATTGATTTGATTTTGTGACTCTTGTGCAATGTGTGCCAGAGAACGATTCTACCATGGGAAAAACTTTTATTGGCAACGAGATGTTTGATGGCAAGATGGTAGGGTCCTTTAAATGTTAGTTTGCTTTGTTCATTCCTTGTTTTTTTTTTCTTGACATGCAACACCTCATAAATTTTCTTCCTTTCCATTTAATATATTATCTTTAAAGTGCACCTGTTTTTTAATCTTAGGTGAATGTGGTTGACGGACTGAAGTTGTATGAAGATTTATTGGATAGTACTGATGTTTCAAAACTTGTTTCATTGGTCAATGATCTGAGGGTTGCCGGAAAAAGAGGACAATTTCAAGGTAAGTGTACTGAGTGTCTTATGTCAGTATGTTGGAAGGATCTATCAATGCTTCTTTTTGTAACTTTCTTTGATCAATATGCAATAGTCAGTGTCTTTGCCCATATTCTCAAAGTTGGTGTGGTTACAGTTAGAAATAACATTATACTGGTACATATTTTTCTCTTTCATTATAGTAGTTGAATAGTTATCAACAAAGAATTATTTGGAATTACCATGATGCAAACTAACAACTGTAAATTGGTAATGTGACTTATGCCGAGTCAAATACTTATTGTAATATACATTTTCAGATTCTTTTGATTTTTGTGAACATATGTATTTCCATTTGTGTAAAATGATGAATGATGAATTATCATATCAAAAGGCACCGACTCTGAGATTCCAAGGTGCGATAGAAGATACTTGCTTGAGTAATACTATTGCTATCTTTTTTGATATTTGGTTAAAAGAAATCTTTATCAACAGAGATGACAAATTCAATACAGAAGAATAACAAATCCTCCCAATGCAAAGAAATAATAGGAGGTTAAATATTTAAAGAAAATTATATCAGCTCAGCTTAAAAGGATTGTTAGTTACGAAACAGTAAATATTCTGTTTCAGTTTGACTGAAGAGAAGATGCATAATTGAGGGAATTCTTGCTAACTTATGGCAATTTGTTCCAATGAAATACACCTTATCCTAGTTATATTCTCTTGTATCTGCAAATCTAGCTGTCCATTTATATTTTCTCTTCACTCTCTAAGTAAGACTATTTCATTTGAAAAAGACATACATTGTGGTGGCAGCTATTGGATATGTCAGTAGGCACATCCAAAGGTGTAGTCTTAAATTTGAGGGGAAGTCTTATTTGGTGCCCTACCTTGCGTTTTCACAATTGAGTTCTATCAACAACCAATTATCTTCTTAAAATTCTATCTTTCAAGCTACTTTAAAGTTTACATGTGCAAAGAAACATTTAATAATATCTAATATGATTTAGTTCACTCAACATTTGTTAACCAAGTATTTTCAATGCAGGAAATGTCTACATATATGGCTCGTGTGCAGAAAATTACAATATGTGATTATAATTTGACAATTGTGTGTTATACAAGTCTACACATAACACTCATCATTTGTGTGTTATGCAAGTTATATTTCTTATAGATGAGTAGGCTTCCACTTCCATTTATGGAATGTGATCCGAGACCGTGTTTTCAAAACCATGGATTAAAAGAGAGGCGCTTTAGCGCGCTATCTCACTTCATCAGTGGGTTGCGGCACCCAGCCGCTACTTCCGTGCCGCAATGCGACGGTTTCCGGTAGCGGCCGTTGGCAGCCGGAGCCGGCGTTGCGGGTGACAGATCTTGCGGCGCTATCGCGTCGCTACTTCCATGGAAGAGAAAAAATTGCAGAGCTTCAGCCATCGGGGGGCAGTGTTTTGAAAATTAAAGGTAAGTTAAGGGTTGCAGAGAAGACGAGTTACAGAGCTCCTCTGCCGCTGCCTCGTCAAATCCATACGCCGGCCCCTCACCGCCCGATTGCCGCGGCCAAGGGAGTACCACTTGTCGCGTTAGGCGTCGATGAGGGCGAGGGTTTCATCGGGGGACCAGCACGGCGGAGGTAGACGGCGGGAGGAGGGTGGTGCAGAGATGGGGACGAGGGTGAGGGAGACAGCAGTGGGGGGATCAGGAGGAGGGGGAGAGGAGGCCATGGGAGAGAGGGTTGAGGCAAAGTGGGTGTGGCCTGTGGGTATGGGTCGAGGGAGAAAGAAAGAGAAGATAATAGTGAGATAAGGCTTATCACTGACATAATATTGAGGGAAAGTGGGTGTGGCATGTGAGTATTGGTAAATGGCTTATCACTACAATCTCCACTTCCTCTATCAATGTCAACACTCATTTTTATTCACCATTTAAAGCAAAATATTTTTTCCTATTTTTTATTCATTTTAATGCTATACTAAACATTTTTTTAAGAGATCAAATAAAAGTAATGTTTATAAACAAGAAAATTATTATATAGAGAAATAAATCTTTTAATATGAAGATACAATTAAATAAATATTAATAATATATTAATATTAATAAAAAATATATTTTTATTTATTTATTTTAGAGTTAATAAGCTTGTTTATTTTAAAAAATATTAATAATATATTAATATTAATAAAAATATTTTAAATGTTATATATAATGATATTTGTAAAATCTAAATATAATAGATGTTTACATTAAGCTTGCAGAGGAATTAGTATATTGTTTCCTTTATGTTTCTTGAATTAGTATATTGTTTCCTTTATGTTCCTTGAATCCTTGTTTTGAATGTGTAGTATTATACTTTTCATTCCTCATTTCCTCATATTTTGGATGATTTTTTTTTTTTATCTTATAGCATTTATATATGCAGTATAATTTATTATAAGTATTTTTAATAGACTTCACAGTAGCGGCTTTACCGCTACCCGCTATACCACTTTAGCGTTTTTGAGGTCGACTGCTACTGGCCGCTATCCGCTATTTAAAACTATGTTCAAAACAGAGAATAGGTCTTTCATTTCATCAATAAGATGTAAAGAAAGGATGTTGCTTTGGGTGCATAGTTCACTTTGCATGCATCACTATTGTACAAACCCCTGTATTAAGGAAATCCTTTTCAATAGTCCATCAAGGTCGAGTCTCACTCTTGTTGTAAATCCATTTGTCTAAACTTGTGTCTTATGTTCAAGTAATATCAGTACTAAGATTCAGAAGTAGTGTATTTTCCAATATATTGGGACTTGGGACCAATCTTTCACATCTTACGATATTATCTATAGACCATGCATTTTACCATGATTTCCAAAGATCTACCATATTATTATATATTTTATTTTATTGTATACTTGAATAAATTGAGTTATTTTTACAACCTACTCACTGGTGCTTCTCTAATGCAAAGATTTTTTTTCTTTTTTAATATCCTGCTAATTGCTGATGATTTCTGTAAACAGGAAATCAGACATTTGTGGTTTCAAAAAGGCCCATTAAAGGACATGGAAGGGAAATGATTCAGTTGGGTGTTCCCATTGCTGATGCACCACCAGATGTGGACAATGTAACAGGAATCTCCAAAGGCATGTCATTTCATGCATATTTATTTTATATAGATCATTAGTATAGTTCACACATTTTTCTCTTTGCTGCATGTTATTTATCTTTCATTACCCTTGTAATACTAGTAATGATTGATGAAGTTCCACCAATTGAATCTGACAGATAAGAAAGTAGAATCTATCCCTTCTTTGTTCCAAGATATTATCAAGCGCTTGGTTGCCTCGCAAGTGATGACTGTGAAGCCTGATGCTTGCATTGTGGATTTCTTTAATGAGGTTGCTTCTTCTTCCTTTTTTTTTTGGGTGGGAGGGGGATTTATATTGGTGTCAGATTTGCTTACATAACTAGGTATTGCAATCGTCTGTAGGGTGAGCACTCACATCCCAACAATTGGCCTCCTTGGTTTGGAAGGCCTCTTTATATGCTTTTCCTGACTGAATGTGACATGACTTTTGGGAGAATAATTGTCTCTGATCGTCCTGGGGAGTTCAGGGGTGCTGTCAGGCTTTCTCTTGTACCTGGGTAATATTTTTTAACCTTATCTATTTGTTATGCTAGTGCTTCTGATATTATTATTGTTAGGATCGTCTTGGCATTATAGAAACTGATGAATCTGTGACATTTCTGTCTATACAGAAATGTCTATACCATACAATTTAGTTGAATTTAAGTTATGGTTAGATCTAGTTGAGTCGGTAGAATGTACTAGGCATTATTAGGTAAGAGTAAATTCGCTTCACTGGCCTTCACATCTCTAAATTAACGTGAAAACAAAGCCGAAGGTGTTTACTTTTTTAATCCATCATCTGTGAATTATATATTAGTTTTTAATTGTCAAAGTTTGTAGTTGATAAATGTATCTCATAATGTAGAGTTACTCCATGAATAATATATTTGTTATTCCATGAGTTAGATATTTGTTTCCAATCAAAATTAACTCTTTTGACGTGTGTATCAATAATTTTTAGTTTTTTGGATACACTATTGAAGATTTGTTTTCAGAGAACTTGTATATTCCTACTCCCTACTATATTATTGTAATTGTAATTTGACTCTGTCTGGTATGGAAATGATTTTTTCTGCCGTGATGCATATTGGCCCTGACAAGTTTCATTGCTTTTACATTTGCTGATGGTTAGAGGTTTAAATCCTCCCATACCCTCATAAGCAGCTCATGCTGTATAATATTGTCTGTTATTCTCTTTTATCTGATTCTACAATTAATGTAAGTGTAACTAAGAAGCCTGAGCATTTTTAAGTAGTGGTCGTGTCATGTTGTAACCATGTCAGATATGCATCTAGGTGTGGGATACTGGATGGGCATTTGAAATACTTTTTAATTGGATTTTTTTATAATTTTTATACCAATACTAATAGAATACCACGATAATAAAATAAATTTTTCTCTTGTGATTTAAAATTTTATTTCATTCACTTTAAATCCATGTTATATATTATATTATATTATAGTTGTGTCATGTCCTATGATTTTTAAAATTTGTTGTATTTCTATGTCCATGTGGTATTGTATCTGTGCTTTCTCCTGATATGAACTATTTACTCTGGCAATTGTAGGTCCCTTCTGGTGATGCAAGGGAAATCAACTGATTTTGCCAAGCACGCTCTTCCTTCTATTCACAAACAACGCATAATTGTAACCTTCACAAAATCCCAACCGAGAAGTTCCCTGCCAAATGATTCTCAACGACTTGCTCCACCGGCAGCGTCCCATTGGGTGCCACCACCAAGCAGATCTCCCAATCATGTGCGGCATCAATTAGGCCCCAAGCATTATCCCACGGTTCAAGCAACTGGTGTACTGCCAGCTCCATCCATAGGTGCACCTCGAAACGGTATGCAGTCGTTGTTTGTGCCGGCGCCAATTGCATCTCCCATGTCATTTCCCACACCCGTGCCAATCCCACCTGCTTCCATTGGATGGACCTCAGCTCCTCTGGGGCATCCTCCTCCTCGAATCCCTGTTCCTGGCACAGGAGTTTTCCTCCCTCCGCCTGGCTCAGCTACTTCATCTCAACACATGTCAGGTACCATACATGAAGTGAACCCGAGTGTGGAAACTTCGACTGTGTCGGGAAAGGAAAATGGGAAATCTAATCACAACAACATAAATTCTAAAGCTGAACAAGCTGTAGTAGAGAAAGAACACGAAAGCAATGACATGATGGCTGCAAGCCATTGAGCTATGGCAGATTAGAGAGAGGGGAAGCTTATCAAAGGAAAGGGGTAGGTTACGGATCTAACGAGTTTGAAGCAAATGTAAAGAGCGGCAACATTTGACAAGACACGATACAATACTGCAAAGGAGAGAACAAGGGAAGGAGTCAGAACATTTTGGTTCACTTCTTGATCCTCTGTTTGCTCCATTCCTTTTTTGTTGTCTTATTATTATATTTAACTTTTACAGCGAGGGAAACCCCATTCTTAATTCAGATTTTGATTTTTTCCTATCTTTGAATTATTTCACGTGTTTAGCGGTCGATTTTTTTGTGGTAATGTTTTCTTCTACCATTTTTTAAACAATTTTGATGCCTGCATGGTGAGATAGTATCTGAGGACTCTTGAATTAAAGTTGAAGCAGGCAAAATAACCCTTTGAAAATGTTTAAAACAACCGCCTTATTTTGCACCTATTGAATTCTAAATATTTTATAAATATTTTATGAATAGTCGTATTGCTGAATGGAATATATTATATATTGTATTTGTGCATCATAAATGATATAAAATGTATGGCAAGAGTTCTCAAAATTTTAGTTCTTTAAAACTAATTGGTAGATAATGACTTGCCAAATACTAACATCTTAAGTTCTGATATTTATCACATATGTTTCCTATTTCATTGGGTTGGTTAGAGATTAATTCTATGTAAGGTCTGTTAGTGTAGTCAACTTACAGAAATTTTTCATATGATGAAAATTAAATATAGGTTTTTTGGTTAAATAAATTATTTTCACCTATGTGAATGCAACAGATCTTACGTTTTAGTTTCAATCCTTTGATTTTAAGACAATTATTATTCTTTATAGTTTATGAAGAAAAATATCACATTTAGTTGATGTTTTAATTACTATCCAACTAAAGCTTAGAGAAAAATACCTTCCCTAATTTTTAATACATCATTTTTTTAAAATTGATTTAAATGATTATTTTTTAGATTGGTCACTTAAAAAATCAATTTAAAAAGTTATTTTTTTAAGATCGATAACTTAAAGAATTGAGTTAACTTAACTTTTAAGACTAGATAAACAAGTAATTTAAAAAATCTAACTTTCTATGTTGCTTGTATAGACATCAATCATATAATTAATGTGATTTTTTTTTATCCAGTGAAAGAAATCTTTTATGTAGTAATGTTCTCTCAGCTTGGTAAACATGATGTATAAAAATTGGAATTTTAAACTAA
>PYAF01001297.1:673206-691812 GCA_007407185.1 Glycine tomentella | reverse complement strand
TTTTTTATTGGATAAGTATTTTACAAAATTCACCATTAGTTTGAAAGTTTATATCATGTAGATCACATGTCTCAAATTTTATATTAATCCAAAATCATTTGAAAAAACCTAATTGATATATATAAAAATTAACGTAATATGTACTTCTAAAATATGTGAAAATTAGACTATTTGATTACATTCCTATTGATGTTTAAATTTTGTGAAATTTGAGACATGTGATCTATATGATATAAGTTTTCAATCTAACAATGGATTTTGTAAAATACTTATCCAATAAAAAGTTATTAAATGGTGTAAAACTATCAATTCTTACACCAGTGTAAATGGATCCCATCTCATATATATATATATATATATATATATATATATATATATATTTAGACCCAATAAATATTACTAGAAACAACTTAATAAAGAAGGTAGCTGATATGGTGATAGTATATGTTTGGAAAATAGTTCGTTCCAACGTAAACATACATTATATTCAACGAGACTGGTGTTGCTTCTCCGTTTTCTCTCTTGAAATGTGCAAATAAACGTTTTTGGTGATTCAAATGGTAATCCAAACATACTATGCATCAGTGGATTATGCTTTGCACTCCACTTCTCCCAAATTTGTCATCAATGATGACAGTACATTCTAACTGCGTCCAATAGTCTCAGGTGGGTTTGGAAGAGGCAAAAACAGCTCCATAGTCATTTTTATGTATCAACCAAACTTGTAAGGGACTCAGAAACCTTCCGTAAGCGCAAAAGTTCGACCAGATAAACTGGGAGGCAATGCACTTACAGCGTGTTGAATTTCCTGAAAATATCATAAGCACCACCCAGTTTATTAGTGTCCTAACAAATAAACATCACTGGACTAAACTAACATTCCACAAGCTAATAACAAGCATCACAAACGAGTTTTTGTATTAATTTGAAACATGGAAGGCACTTATTCGACATCAAACAAGAGGGAACTTCCCATGAGTAAAACATGGGAAGCTATACCAACCTTCTCCCAGGATCACACTCACCAAGGCTTTTAGAAGGGATGATGTATCATTTTCTAGAGTCAGAAAAGCAAAATGTTATACCTCTACTGTGTAACGAGCTGAAAAGTGAATCAAAAGGATTGCCCTGTTCTGTAACCTCTCAGCATAACTTATTATCTGAAGAACATTAATTAGAAAAATAAACAAATAAATAGAAACACAATGATAAAACCACTCAGATTTACATGAATCTTTTGTGCATACCTCGGACAAATGAGTGTGTCCATAATCTCTGGCATGTTCCACAGTGATTGAATTGTTAACAAAGGTGCACTATATGAATAAAGTTCAACATTAACATCAACAATACCTTTAACCCAAGCTAATTGGATCAGTGATAGATGAATCCAATGATAAATATGGGGAGGTTTAAAAAAAAAGTGGAAGGGAAAATAAGATAAAAGAAAAGAAAATAAGATAAAAAAAAAAGGAGAGGGGAGATGAAAAGGAAAATGATTAAAAAAGGACCATCTGAAACAGGGGAATAACAACGAGTCTAACCCTCCACCAAGCTTATAACTTTTTTCCATTCCGTCTTAAGATGGATAACTATATGAATAAATTTAAAGGAAAAAAATGGCTGTAAAAAGATAATATCAACCATAAAAAATTACAGACGGGAAAAAGTAGAATTAGTAAATTAAGAATGCAATACTGCAATTCGACAGAGAATTAAGTAAATTGATGTGAGATGCTCTCTTTAATAATGGAGAACATAGTTTAGCCCCGGAATAAATAAGAAAAAGCAATATATATAAGCAAAAACAAGTGCAAATTCAAAATTCCTTTTACTCCATTACTTAAAAAGTCAAGGTTGCGTTTTCTTGTATTTGAGGAAGGAGTATGTACATAGTGACTAGCAGAGCTTCTATGTTACTAAACAATAATAATTAATAGCCACAAAAGTATAGAATAAAGTAATTCACCTCCAATACAAGAATTCTAGCCCGTAAGACGTCTGTGTTATTTTCGTCAACTATGAAATCTGACATGGTATCTCCCGTGAAAGCAATTTCTGGTTCTGTCAAAGTGTACGTTATCTGCCAAGAACCCAGCTTGGTTGCATTTAAAACCAAAAGATATAGATGTAACTTCTATCCCAAAATTCAATGTAAATGAATTCAATGTCAATGGTGCATAGGCTACAAATTTAATTTTTAAGAACAATACATTAATATTTAAAACGTTACAAAAAAATCAATTTAAATTATATGATTTAGCATATCCACGGCAGAAATACTCAACAACAGACAACTTTATATGCTGTGTACAGCAAGAAAATGAGACCAAACTTAAAAATGCTATTTTTTCAGAACTAATACTGCACGAGATCTGAAGTTTTAAGAGAGCTAATACAATTATATCACAGAAACATATTGTATTCATCCAATGAACATAAATCACAGAAACAATGAAACATTATGTTGACTAAAAGTTTAGATCCTCCTTCATGGCCAGATTCACCATTTTCGTTATTCTGCTGCAAGTTCATTGCTTTCTTGTCATCAAAAGTAAACAATAAAATAAATGAAAATGTTACGTGTCTGTTAATATCTGTTAGTGAGAAAGTTAGTTTATCTTTAATATCTGTTAGTTTGTTGGGTTAAGATAGAAAAGAATTAAGGCATATAGTATATGAATAAGAGGAGTGGTTGAACAGGAGATTTATTTAGAGCCTTTAGGCATTGGGAGGTATAGACCCCTGAAGTTCTATCTTTGTAATTTGGGTTTATCCCTATTTGGTCCTAATAAAGATATCAGGTTTCTACTAGAAAACTAGAAATTAACTAGTGTTAAAATTGGTTGATACAGACAGAAGATAGTCAAATTTGCCAAATCATTGATTTGTATAATAGTTAAGACTGACCTCCACGCCAGATGACTTCAAATTCTTTATTTCATTTCCAGAAAGGCCAATATACTCTGGTTTAAGTTTCTGTTTTTCAGAATATAGTATATAACCCTGCCAAAAACATGCAAATAGTTAGGCCGCACAAGGGTATGCTTCAAGGGTCAAGATAAGGATGCTGTGGATGGTCATTTGAAATTGTTTGGTGAAAATGTGATAAAGGTGCACTGGAAACATCATTTTAAAACTGCTTTACATATATAAAATTACAAAGCATATGTTATAAACTACTAAAAACACAAATTTAAACTTGGAAAAGATAAAGCATGAATTTAACATAACATAAAGATCCTTTATATTTTTAACAGTCTAAAGCTTAAAAAACCATGCACTATGGTGCTTCTCAAAAGTTCAAGAGGAAACAATTTAAAAGAACTCAAGTTTGTGACTTTCACTCTCAAAAAGCACCAGAAATCTACAATCAATAGCCAAAACATATTTTGATCTGGAACTAGTAGTGATTAACTTAAGACTCAAAAGAAACATATTGTGTTGGCTGGCTACCTGGCTAGGTATTACATGGTAAGTCCGGAAAGCTTTTACTTTAAGATCCTTTCTCAAATAAAACTCTTCTCCTGCAGTAATGCATGAATTAGCAACAAAAGGGTGCATGAGCAGAAAGACACATAAAGTTTAACCGTGCAATTACCTACATCCAAGCCAATCAGGTTGTGCTTAAGTTCTGATTGATCCATTTTCCTGTGAATCTCAAAAAGCTTCTCTACATCCTCCTTTACTGAAATTGGCACAATAATCGTAGGGGGCTTCATACGATACAAACCACGCGTGGCAACATACATAGGAAGTCCTCCCTGTCAAAAAGTAAATTTGTAAATGTAAGTCCTAAAATGGCTGTTCAAGTTCAACAACAAACTAATTCAGCCATACATTCATCATATGTATAAAAAAAATAAGAGTTTAATGTTCATGCACTGACTGAAACACTATCGTCCAATCACAATTCAAAAATAGAATGTTGTGCATGAAAGAAAGAAAGGGACTAACAATGTGATCCATGTGAGCATGGGTGATTAAAAGAAAGTTCTGGGAAACAGCACGAGGCGGGCAGCGACCAATATCAAAGGCTACTTTAAGTGTGGGGAAAATGACGCATGTTTCATGGCCTCCAATGGACAGCCCCCCAACTGTGTATCCTTCAATTTCCAAATCCTTTCCTGTCTTTGATTGCTCAGTTCCCGGCTCCATGAACTATTAATAACTGATGATAGAGTGAAGCAGATGTTTAAAATAAATACACACACCGAATACAAAATGTCACATGTATAATCAGTGCCGCCACGTTGCGGACATAAAAATTCATTTGCGGAGGACCGGGAGCCTGCTCACGCAGTTGTAGCAATCGGAGTTGGAGAGGTCACCTCTGCATTGGAAGAGCCCTGTCATGGAGGTTTGGCCACCATTCCCGCCATCGATCTCTGCCTTCAATTTCTGCAGATCGATCCGTCAGCAACAGCAGTTTACAACACTTCATTCTAAAGAGAAAATAGATGAAATAAAGAACATTACAAATAATAGCTATGCCTCGCTCTTCCGAAAACCGTTGCAACTTTGGAGGTCACTGATTTGGATGAAAACAGCTCATAAGAATGAGAATGGAAACTAGAAAGAAAAACGGCAGCAGCGGCAGTGCGAAGAGAAGGAGAAAAGAAGAACTGCCGGCCATTTCTTTTTGGGCCTAATTTGCTTTCTGTACCCATTTATTTTTTTTGCAGTTTCATATTACATTTTTTGAAATGGACTTTTGAGTTTTAATTTAAGTAGTTGCTATTTATAGTCTTTTTTTTTATTAATAATACATTTTACTTATGTTATCAACTTTAATACTTCAATTGTTATTTTGGATTTTTCAGTATAGAATTATGAATGAATTTTTCTTAATTAAATAATGTTATTTATATACATATATATAATATAATATTGAGCGAGTTCATAATCTTGTACATAAAACATTGATTTAAATTTTTTTTCTTAATATCTAATATTTAATGAAAATATTGACAAGACACTATATTGTATTGTCATACCAATACATTTGTATTAACTTAACATTCTATTGCATTGTCATATTATAATAAATGTTAAGTTTTTTTTTGTCTTAACCCTCATATTTATTAGAAAAAAGATCTTAATTAATCTGGAGTTCAGTTAAAAGATAAGTAAAATTTGATCAATTTGTTAAATTTCGGATGTTCATATGATGAACAAAGGACGAAAGTATTCATGAAACAAGTGTGGCTAACCTGTGATAGCGCGAAGAGAGTGCTTCGTTGGAGTTTGGCAGCGCACACGACGGAGAGGTTGAAAATAACTTTTTCAGGTTTTTCTTGACTATCGAGTGTAATGAATAGGGTAAACAAAATATTTTTTTTTAATTCTTTTGGAAAAACAAAGTCATTTTTTTATCGGTTTAATTACCTTGTTTCATTGAGTCACTCGCCCATCATGGAAAACAAATAATAACCATTCAAATTATTATTAACTTAAAAATGGACGAGCATGATTTGAGAAGGCAACCTTATATGAAAGAAATTTAAAAAAATAATATTGACTAGTGTTACATATTTATATTTCTGTTAATATTTAATTATTTAAGAAAAAAATAAATTACATTGACAATATTAAATAATTTTGAAACAATTTGAATAATAATATTCATTTTGGATTTGTATAATAAGTCGTGTGAGTGAGTGGGTGATTCAAGGACTTTATGATCATGTTAATACATGGATTTGTAATTTGTGATTTATTGTGATGTCAAAGTGCATATGGTATGTGTATATGCTTAATATCTATATATGCGATAATATATTTAGTGAAAGAGTATTTTATTAGAGATTGAAAAACATAAAGGAGTTGTATAATTATACATTAATTGTGAAAGTTTAATATTAGTAGAAACAAAAATAATTAAGCCTTATACGTATAAATTAATTGCGCACAATTTAATTTAATACAAGAACTAAAATTTATTAATTAGTAGAAACAAAACTTGACAAAAATAGAGACGAAAAATAGACACAATTAAGCCTTATATATATAAATTACAACAAAGAAAGTAAATGATTATCGTGCAAAGTTGTACTATGCTTGTGATTCAGGTTATGTATAACTATGGGGCAAGAAAAATGGTCTTATTTGGGATTAGTCCAATAGGTTGCAGCCCTTATGTATTGGCTCAAAGCAGTCCATATGTTAGAATATGTGTTGAAGGAGTCAATTCTTCAATCCAATTATTCAACAACAGATTGAGATATCTTGTTGATAAACTCAACAGCCAATTGCCGAATGCAAGATTCATCTATGTAAATGTTTATGGTATCATGCAAAATATATATCATATATAAGCAACCCATCATCCTTTGGTAATTATTTTATGCCTAAAACATTTGCTATTGGTTGAAAGTCAAATTTTGGACATAGTTCGTGCTCATTTTGAACCCCGCCATAAGTGTGCGAACATAAAAAAAAATTTCCTGAGTCCATCATTGTGTATAATTATAGTGCTTGCCTTGACAATAGGCAAAAGGTAAACTAAAGTCAACAAACACTATATATAGATTTTAGTAGGAGCTTTGCAATTCACAAATACAAGCACAATGAATTAATCATGAAAATTGGATCCATCTTAATTAAGCAACAGACATTAGGCATATTCATTTCCTAATCTTATTCAATTGGAATTAGGAGCTTGAGATGGTCAAACACAAGCTATATCCATCGAATAATTAATTGTAAACACACAAGCAGTGCATTACGAAATTAAACTCATGTTCCAGAGAGTGCCTGTCGGATCACTTATGCCGAAGATTAATTCGCATATAAATATAAATTAAATGTTACCAAAGACAAAGTACGACGAGACCGAAGCAACAACGTGCTTAATGCTTGCTTGGGCTCTTAAATTTCTCTGTTAGGGAGGTCGCTATGCACACGTATGCTTCCGCCCACCACCGCACACCTTTGCTTCCTCCCACTGCCGCACCAAAATCTGATTTCTTCACACACAAAATACTCAAAATATTATATTTTTATTTTCAATTTTTTTAGCAAATAGTGGATTCCTTTTTTTAATATCTTTTTAAATTTGAAGTATCACATATATGCATGAATACCTATGAGTATAAAAAATAAATTGGCCGGTATATTTAAAATGGATACCCAATAATTAATGAACAGATAGTAAGTACAATTTTTCTTCTATGTATATGGTGTCCAGTTTAATGTGGTTGTTTATGACTCATTGGTAAAAATCTTTCTAATGTTTATCCAACTCATATGTACAACAATTATTATCAAAACTGATCGATGGTTCGACTTTGTGATATGCTCGAACAAGTGAAGTTGGAGTAGATCCATGGACATGAGAATTCCTTGTATCAAAAGTTTTCTTAGTAAGTGAGTTCATGCATAGAGGCCAAACAACATGTCCCATGGCCTTGAAGAAGTGGAGGGCAACAATGCAAGGTATTAAAACATGTTTCTGGACAATGACTAGACACTTGGGGTAGTCATGCTTAAGCTTTAAGGGCTACTATATGATACTCATGGATTGAAAATGACTTTCGTTTGAGGGAGAAATTATCATGTAAAAAAGATTCACACTTGAGAGAAAAATTATTGAAATATAAGTGTGAGACAAAGTCTCATGTTGGATAAAATTGGTAAACTTTAGTATTATGTAAGTGAGAAGAAAACTCATAAATTTAAATCGATTAAATTTGATGTATTCATTTGGTGAAAATTTTCCAGTATTTACCTGGATTGCACAACAACTACATTACAAACGTGTGTACCTTGATGATTTCAAGTCTTGGTGAAATTAAAGATGAATTCAACTTTATATCTTGTTTTCTTGATGAGAATGAATCATCATGTAACTTTGGCACTGATAATATGTGGTGTGGTTTACCAATTACCAGCAACATCGTATTCAGTATACTCCGGTTTGGTTTAAGACTAATTTCTATTGCGATGTTATGATATGGTTTGCTTTGGATTTAGGTTCGGTTTGGTTTAAACGGATTTTTTTGCAAAGCCTTATTTCAATCCAAATAAGTTATCCAGGAAAATTCACGAATAAGAGCGTGGAATGAGGCAATTGTTTCAAACTCAATAGTTACATATAATAAAGCAAAAAATAACTACCTCACAATAATGCAAGAAACTTATGATTGTATTTCTGTATGTCATATTAATAATATTTCTCGGTACGTCTTATACCAATTCGTCTTATTAATAATATTGCGGTTTTTGCCTTTTTTTTTTAAAAAAAATTGTATGCCATATTAGGAAAATAATTTTGCAGATTTCAGTATTTCCCTTTCAATAATTACTAATGAAATATAACAAAAAGTGATTTGTACTATATTAATCAGTAGTGAAAGAGGTAAACTAGATAGATGTTATGTACAAATAAGGCTACATAAAATTTTGTACACATTTTCTTGTACATCAACTAAACATACTTCATATAGAAGGATGCATCGTGGACTTTGTCACTTTCCAATGGTGTATGTTCTCACCAAAGACATTGTAGAAAGCAAAATTTGTGTCATTTTCAGTCATTTGAACAGACATGAAACCTTGACCATCATAAAAGAATTTCACATCAAAGTGGGTTTCTTTAACATCACCTCTCCATGCCTTTGATCCCGCTCCACTAGTTAAATATAGAAGTGGGCTGCATTTTGATATTGGTATAAGAAAGAAGAAATTACTTTATAAAAGCACACATTTAGTTTGATTGGGGGCTTGTATTTTTGTTTTTTGTTACCTATCTGTGCTGCTTATATGTTGGAGGCAATGGTCATGCCCATTTATGTACATGTCAACATTGTTGGCCTGGATATTTACAAAAAATATCATAAGCACATATTCTGGTAAAGAACAAAATAATTGTAGATAAACTAATGGTGATGTCTAATCATGAGACAAGCATATAAACTACTAAAAAATATTTTCTTTTGGTCAACCTAAAATTTAACTTAAGCTTTAATTTACCTTTATGTCGATGCCGATGCGGGAACATGAGAAAATTACTAATGGACATATTAACATTATATAAATTGTCGGATAGGATTATGTTAGTCCTAAATCCTCCAAACTTGAAAGTAGCATTATATCTTAATTAATCTAACTCCAGTTGGGTACATCTATTATAAGAAAGAAAAGTTTTTCCGATATCTATTTTTTCAGTTCAAAAAATTGAACTTAAAGATCTTAATTACTTGAGGAAAACTTTTTTTTTATAACTGAGGGAAACTATTTCTTACTACCTGAAGCTATTGACGTTGATGAATAGTGTCATTTCAAGCTGAGACAGATCCTCATTGAGTTGTCTCCACATTTTTTTTAAACTTTTCTTAATATGATATATATGAATGATTATAAATTGCTCTCATAACTTATAGTGCAGTAAAAAAAAAATCTATAATATCAATATTTTCGCAACAAGTTTATATATAAATGTTATCCTCACATCTTAAAATTTTTGGATCCACCACTCATTTGAAGAAAAGAAAAAAGTCATGAATATATGGAATGTTTGCTCAAAGAGTAAAATTCATTCGCATCAAAGACATGACTAATAGCTTAAAAAAATTATAATCTCAGTCATTTTTCTATTTTATCCTTCTTGGATGTTTCCCTCAAATAAAATGAATATGCATATACCTTAAGTACTGGGACAAGGTGCTTTACAAGTTCTGGACTATCACCGTGATGGCCAATACTTCTTATTGCATGGTGACCCACAACGATTTTCCATCTTGCATTTGATTTCCTCAATTCTTCTTCAAGATCCTTGTCACAAAAGTTTTGCAAAATCTTAAGTACAAGAGACATTATTTATTCAATTTGTTGAGTCAATCATCAATTATTTGGTACCTTCAGAAGGGTTTTGAGGTATTTTTGCCTTGGAAGCACGCCTCGCCAATCATAATGACGATTCGAATTGTTGAAATATTTTCTCATAAACGGGGTTGTGTCTATGAAGAAAAATTCAGCAACTCCTAGGTAAAGAAAGTTGATAATGCTACGTCATTATACAAATCTTCCTAATACTTTATTAAAAAAGTATTAAATGAAAAATTAAAAACATAACAAGAGGATTACTAGGAAGATATTGTGGGAGGATTTTGAATTATTCTAACCAATGGTGTTTAAGATGTTGAAAATGGAAAGTGCTAGCTACTATTATTATACCTGCATCAAGAATGAATGATCTCTGGCAAAACCATCTCCTGTCAATCTTCCTCAAGAGTGGACTTAACTGTGCCAGTGCATTACCCCTATAGTCATGGTTTCCCAAAACTGCACAAGATATGGTTTTAAAATTAAGCATTTACATATATACTAAAAATAATAATTTATTATAGTAAAGGATTTACAAGAGACAACATGATGCATGATTATTGTTTTTCACCCTTTTCCCTTTGTTTGCTCATATGTTATATATCCTGAGAGAGATTTATTTTGGTAAAATTGGAATTATTTGACTTACCAGAGTACCATTGCTTCCTAAGGCTCTTAGCAGTGTAAATGTTGGAAAATGACTGCAGAAATAATGGATCATTTACACCTTTTAACCCACTATTGTAGAAATTGTCTCCAGTTGATACAACAAAATCTAAATCAAGTTTGTCTCCCATCGTTCCCATCTGTCATGTCCATAATAAACTTTCGAGGTTAGCCAACAATACTGTTTCAAATGAAGAAGCTACAATGACATGAATATAGTCAATTGTCAAATCTATGTCTATATTAATTAGTTAATGATAGTTGTTACTTTTGGGGAAGCCTAGCTTTGGTAAACAGAGTCACTTTGTTTCCTTTTTTCACTTCAGCCACAATGAACTTATATGGTGAGACAACATATGATTTTCTTATGAAACTTCATACTCTCACGGATGAGTTTGTTTTTGGCAAAATAATAGTGTTATTTTATTTATTATTATTAATAATAACAAAATGTCAGTGTGATTTTAAAGTACTTTCAGCATCGTTCTCCAATAAAAATTACAACCTCCCGTTGATATTCAATCTCTACTTTAAATGTTTTATATTTTATTTTATGAGTTAACAAGGGGAAATTCTAATTTTAATTAAACAAGAGTATCAAAAACATTTATGATTTATTTATTTTTATCTGTAAGAATCAAGATAGTATCAAAGAATTTACAATAACTCATTACAATAACTCACGTACTCTATACAACTAATTAAGTTAAATTCTCTTTTGACCTATGATTTGCATATAAGTATTGTCTTAGTAATAATATTAAGAATAATAATGAAAGAAGTTTGTTTGCGCAACTTAGGTGGCAGGGTAAGTAGGAATTTTGACAATAGCCTTGGAATCAAATTATTAGTAAAGTTCATGGTGACAAAGAAGATGAACCTGTGTGGCAACAAGGGATTGATTATAATGCCCTTTTCTACCCCAATCTCCAATGACTAGAAAGTTGAGGGATCCATCATATTTTGGTTGATGTTGGAACCTCTGAAGCTCTGCAAAAGCGGGTAGCACAAAATATATGCATAAAATTGCTGCTGAATGAAGGGGAGATGATGGGGAAGCCATGGCAAACAAACCATGGTTTTGCAAAAAGACAATTATTAGTGATATATGGTGATGGAGGGTTGTTTTAAAAAGCTAATTGAGGAGATAGAGAATGGCTGAAGCTCTTGGATAACTTGTATTTGGATAGAGAGGTTCATGCAACTAGGAGTCCAAGTTTCAAGGAAGATTACTATTTATGGTATGCAACAAATGGGCAATAGTTTGCAAAAGGTTTGAGGAATAAATAATTATGGTAAAATAGTAGTGCCCTCAAATCCTATACCCGAGCAACCCTCTGAAACTCACAAAAACATAGCAAAGTAAATGCATTTGTCTTCTATCTTTAGTTGTCTAGTCAAAACTATTCTATTCCGCCTAAAATATACATACCTTTGAAATGAAGTTAAACTGTGTGATTGTGCACATATGAGAAGGAAAATTTTATTTGAACCTTCAATATTCCTTTTTTTTTTTAATTTTATAGGAAAAATGTGATAACTAAAAAGGGAAATGTATGTGTAAAACTCATGAAATCAAGGTGGCATGTTAGTTAAAGTTGATTGGATTTGTATTAAAATTTGCAATACTAATAAAATTAAGATAAACTATATACCTCTTGAAAATAATTTATTAATCAACAAATGCACAAGCTTCATGAAATAACCTTGTATTAGATAAATGAATTAAAATTACATAAGAATCCAATTCAATTTCGTGAACCCTGGTCAAGATTGGTTTACTTATGTTAAACAAAAACTAGAAAATAGAAGGGGTATGATGCATTTGTGCTGCTAAATCCCTTCTCAAAGTCCCCAAAACTCTAAAACTGATTTGATATTTTATTTCCTAATGTGTCTCCAATGCCAACCCTTCCAAAGCTTTTTTTTTGGTTAAAAGATTAAAAAGAAACCCTTGACTCACATCATTTATCCTTGCATTTGGCAATAGATACTGTTGGGACAAAAAATGGTTAGCTGACGTAAGTATGGTAGTCAACAATATATGGATGACTAACAGATAGTTCAAAATTGAGAAGAATATTTTTATGTTATTTCTGTATAATACTGTACAAGAATTACATAGCCAACAATTACAGAGAAAAAAAAAGGCTATAATAACTGCCAACAATTATGTTGTTACATTTTCCTATTTCTGTATAATACATAGATGTCCCACATGTCCAACTTGCTCACAGCCTTTGAGAATACATGAAACTGCTTTGTCAAGATATCATCCAATTGGTCCTCTACCGTATCTCTGGCAACTCCAATATCGATCTTCTCATCCAATTTCTCCTTCATGAATAATTTGTTTACTTCAACATGCTTGGTACGATCATGTTGAATTCGGTTATGAGCTATATCACATGCAGCCTTATTGTCACAATATAGTTGAATTGGTTTCTCAGGTGGATAAGCCAAATCTATAATAGGATAAGTCTCAACCATAATGCTTCAAATAACCCGAGTCAACCCTCTACCTTCAGTTTGTACTTTTAATTTTTTAACCAATATATTAAAGACACTGATTAATATAAACCGTTTAAATTTTAGTCCCTCAATTTTTTTTATAACTTTTTGTTCTCCATTAATTTGTCGTCAATTTAGTTCCTTTAATTTTTTTTTCCATTTTTATTCTCTCATTTAATTTATATTTGAGCATAATTTGGAGCAAAATATAAATAAATAAGGAACTAAAAATGAGAAAAAAATTAAAAAACTAAAAATGCTGATAAAAAATAGAGGACTAAAAATTGCTAAATTTTTTAAGGAACAATAAATTGAAATCTAAAAAAGTTGAGGTAATAAAATCTTAATTAACTCATTTTTTAATAAGCTAAGAATTTATATTAATTGGTGAAATTGGCCAAAGCAAAAGGCGTGCCCAACCTCCAAGTTATAGAACGTACATAATAATAGTTCATGAAATACAAACCCCTTTCACAAAAATCATACTCCATACACTAGGCTGACTGAAATATTGCCACCAAATAAAAAAAATATGTTAATTTTTTTTTAATGATTTTTGACACACACATAATGATTAAATTTTCTCATTTACTATAATAGTATTAAAAAAACTATTTTTACAATAAAAATAATGCAGAAAAAAGTATGTACAAAAGTGGGGTGGTTTTCACCATGTAGATTTTTTTGTCTTATTTAAGTTGTCTCCTTGTTTGTGTTTGAAAATGAGGAATAAATCAGATAATCATCTTCTACAATTATGTGAATCAGGTTGAACTACTCGCCAAGAAAATCACAAAACTATGGTCTTCGTGTTTCTATATTCACGCAAAGATGTTGCATGACCACTGCATTGATTTTTTTTTTTTTTTATTGTCGAGAAATGCTTATCAAGCTAGATTTGATCTTTCTCTAATAAGCAACTGTATATGCTTCCTATCTTCTTTATTTTTTTTATATATTATTTTTCATTGTATTGTTTTAGAAAATGATTTTGAATTGATAATGAATAATAGCATAATGTATATTCCAAAACGGCAGACAGATGCAATAGGACATGTCAACTAATGTTGGCACCTCCCACTATACCCACCCAAAGCTAGCCTAAGATTCATTGATGAAAACAAAGAAAATATATCATGATTATGATTAGCGAGTTTATCTGTTAACATGAGAGACTCGAAAATCAAAAAACCTCAAAAGATGTTTACAATTGAACCACCTATTCCTAATAGACAAACGAACATTAGAATCTGAGTTAAACTAGTGAACTAAGAGGGAAGAATCGGTTTCCAATTATCTTACCCATCTAGTGACCGTTGGAATTTCTTAATATATTAGCTTAAGTGCTCATGCATGCATTATCATTTCCATTGCCGAATTCTCTAACTAAAATAGAAGCCTAAAAAAATAAATGTTATACAGTCCAACTAATTGCTAGCTAGCTTAAAAAGAAAGAGCATTACGTACTGACTTTTATTAACCAGGTTATGTTGAATTAAGAAAGCATATTGTAATTCAAGGATTAAAAAAAGTCTTAAGTATCAATTCTATTTAAAATATGTATGTTCTATGAGAAAATAATTAGTTAAACCCAAGTTGCTATAACATTAATTAGCTAACATTAAATTGTGAAGTTTAAACCATAACACACACACACACACATATATATATATATATATTATTTTTCCCCTTCTTTTTGATCTCCTTAGAGACGATCTAACAACCTCTATTTCAACTGCAAGCACCAGATGAGGCCCTATCACTTATAATGAGCATGGGCTAGCTTCAACGAACGTCATATGCAAAACATGCAAGCTGCAGTTGATTTTCTACGAAGGAAATTAAAGACAAAGGAAGTGCTAGAAAAAGGAAGACATTCAAAGACAAAAGGAAATTTGGTGGGTGCGACATTTGATCTTTATTATTTACTGAGTTCTATAGATTATCTTTAAAGATACCAAATGTTGAGATATAAAGATCAACTATATCACCCACCAAATTTCATTTTGTGTTTGAATGTCTTCCTCTTTTTACCATTTCCTTTGTCTTTTCCTTTGCAGAAAATCAACTGCAGCTTGCGCGTCTTGCATGTTCATTCTTAATTAATGCCTTTCCTGCATCACGATCTTTGAAGCCCATGCTCATGACAAGTGATAAGGCTTCGTGTGAAACTTGTACTTGAATTACAAGTTGCCTGATTGCCGCCAAGAAGATCAAAAAGAAAAAAAAAGAATATATGTCATGGTTATATCTTTACATGCAATTTAATGTTCGCTTCTTGATATTTTAAATAGATATGATACTCAAACTTCTTTTACTTAATCATAATATACTTTCTCAGTTCAATAACCCTGGTCTAGCTTAGCTTTTGTAGAACAATAAAAGTCAATGTTGCTCTTGCTTTTTAAGATAGTTAGCTATTAGTGGACTTCATAATTAACATAAGTTTAGTTTTAAGTTTTTTATTTTATTTATTTATTTTTAGTTTGAGAATTTAGCATTGGAAACGAAAATGACATGCATAGACACTCAAGTTAATGTATTAAGAAATCCCAAAAGCCACTTACTACTCGTGTCTATCTATGAAGATGGGTTTGGGTAACGAAAATGAGTCCTTTTCAGTTTGCCCTGAATTGTTGTATTAAGAGCTTGTTTGGGTAAGTTTCTTTAAAAACATTTCTAAAAGAAGAAAATAAGAAGAAAAAAATGAGATGAGCTTTTCCAAAAGTAAAAATAAACTTTTCATTAATTAATTTTTAAAAACTCACCAATATAACTTCTCTAAAAGATGAGATGAAATCTACAAATGAGGTAATGAAAAATTCATTTTAACTTATGAAAAAGTTCATTTTTTCTTCTTCCTCTAAAAGTGCTTCTAGAGAAGTTTACATTCAAAAAGATCCTATATTGATCTTTGATGCCTTCCACTCAGAAAAAGTCTCTTTTTATGTTTTTGTGGAGAACTAGGTGAAGAAAACAAGGATTCAATTAGACACTTTCAGAGAGGGGGATCATAAGGTTGTGGTTCTCGAATGTGAAGTGAATGAACCACCTCATGGTTTGTGTCCAAAACGAGAAGAGTGATCTCCCTCTAAGAGGGAAGCTTTGATATATTATTTCCATTTCAAGATGGTTGGCGATAAACATTATTCTTAAGTTTGGGGAGGAAAGCAGGCTAAACTAAATATATGTCTACAAGTATAATTTCTATCATTTGTTGCTTCCAGTATATACTTACAATATACTTGAAAAAAATTTAGAACAATAAAATAATACAAGAAAAATAAAAGAAAAGGAAAAGCTATATTATTAAAAAAGGTATATATAAAGTTGAAATAAATGGTGAGCTTGGTGACTTGATGCATTACAAATTTACAATTTAAAGAATAAGGAAGATGTAATTAAAGCTTATTTATAGTTGTATATTCCTTGATCTTAAGCAAGTTAGCCAAAATGTCATCTTACATTTTAAATGCAAAGCTGAAATGATGTATGGCTTGTAATTCTAAAATTCTTAAGTAAAGAAATTATATATATTTTTATTATCTGCATTTGATGACTAAAATGTAAACTTAAGGATAATTTGCCGTAGGGTGTTAGAAGAATGAGCCCATTAATTCTAATCAAATAAAACATGAACTACTAACAGTTGGTTAATTATAAAAAATATCGGTTGAAATTTAAACAACTTCACAATTTATTTAACATACACACATATTTATTACAATCACATCGGTTAAGTTTTTGCTCATGAGTTAATAATGCATGATGCATCTATCTTCAATAATACATTTTAGAGGAATTAAGAGGCATACAATTTAATTTAAGAAGTGATACGAAAAAAAATATGATTGAAATAATATACATAATAAATGTACTCAAATCATCACATATAGCATGAATACAATAACTATTTCTCAAGAAACACTATTAAATTAATGTTGAAACTAAAACAAAACAAACCCACATCCATTTAAGCCCATACCTCTTGTATAAAGAGTTTAGCTTCAATGAGTAAATTTTTCTGATACCATAAGATAATTCCTTGGATGGTTTAATTAGAAGTTATCAATCTGCCACAAGGAGAGAGAGACATTATTTCCTTACCATGGTAGTATGGTAGTGCATGACTTAAATTGTCCTCCACTAATAATCAGAACCTAAAAGATTTAGAAGAAAATCTTTATAATGGCCTGATGTGTCTGACTTAACAGCATGAGTTATTAATGGTTTTCCATATTTCTTATAATATGCTATTTTTATATAATGCAAGTCTATCTCAGTCCTTGTTACAATTACCCTTATTAGTCTACTATCATCAGTTCCCACACCCTTCATTGACTTGCGTAGAATCTGCAAAATATCAAGGGTAAACATTATTTTGTGGCAAAAACTAACATATACCATAAAGCAAAGTGAAGCCATATAAGTTGCATAAGCCAGTGAAATAGGCTTCTTTATAAACACCTCTAATTGAAATGGGTAGCTAAGCACTTTCAATTAACATTAAATTATTCAGTCCTTTGTTCTAACTTTTCCCTAATCTCTATAATTTCTTCAGGTACACAAGCTTTAATTAGGGTGTTGAAGAAAAAATTCAAAGGAGAAATCATAAATTCCATGTAAATGAAGAAAAAGGTACATATATAGTTTTTCACTCTCTAGACGCTTTATAACAACACCACAAAACAAAAATGTACAAAATGTTTAGAACGAATGGTAAAGCTTGATTAAGATAAAGAACTATGATGAGAAACAGAATATAGATTTTAGGAGATGACAACTTGGGAACAAGAAATACCTTGGCAAAGTACATAGCAGGATCAGTAGCACAACGTAGTATGGTTAAGAGGGCACTCCCAAAAGAGCCAGATGTTTCTGTCTTTATTGCCTCCATAAGAAAGATGAGTTAGAGTTTGCACACAAAATAAAGAGGGAAAAAAATAGATCACTAATTGTTTGGAGGCATATATGTATACCTTTTTTAGTGAGCGTCCATATGAAGCTATGTAAGCAGAGTTGACTGCAGCCAAATGTGTGCTGCTTTTCTCACTAAATATCTTTATGAACATCTTCGCATCAGTTCCTATCCTTTTCTCCCCTTTAGTTCTTAAATAGAAGTCTATTAAGATACATGCTTCCATCAAATGTAGTTTCATTCCAAGGTTAAAAATATTGTTGGAAGAAGAATTTTCTTTTCTAATTGAAAATTTGTTGGTTTTACAAAATGATCTCAACTATATGACAACAAAGCACATATACAAGTTGAACTTTATGAGAAGCACAAGTGCTATTAAATAAATGGATGTGTTAAGGAGTAAACACATATAACATGTTTTGAGAAATTAATGTGGTTTTTATTTTGAGAAATGATATTTTTAAAAATTTTCAATTATTTATGTAATAAAAAATGTAATTGTGATACATTGCAAGTGTAAACATTTTTACACTGCTAATCAATTAGAAATTATGTTAAATATGATTTTTTTATAATTAGATAATTAGATACATGTATGGGTAAGTGAGCATTTAATGACAGGATATAAAATAAATAGATAAATAAACGGTGATATTAATATTTAAAGATAAATAATTTTGTCAATA
>PYAF01001297.1:647219-673106 GCA_007407185.1 Glycine tomentella | reverse complement strand
ATTATGTTAAATATGATTTTTTTATAATTAGATAATTAGATACATGTATGGGTAAGTGAGCATTTAATGACAGGATATAAAATAAATAGATAAATAAACGGTGATATTAATATTTAAAGATAAATAATTTTGTCAATAGAAACGTCTATGCATTATTTTTTTTTATAGTTAAATACATGTATGGATAAGTGAGAATATAATGATGGGATATAAAATAAATAGATAAACAAACGGTTATATTAATATTAATATTGAAATTTTAGCATTAATTTTAAATAATAAAAATAATTTTATTAACATAAAATACATTTATTACATAAAAATATAAAAAATCATAATAAATATTTTTGTTATCGACTTTTTTTTTACTTAATTAAATTGTGTCCTTAACAAAACTGATAAATAAATATAATTTTTTATAATGTTTATGAATAATTTTTAATTATTAAATGAAAATAATATTTTTATATTAATAAAATGATAAATACATTTTTATTTAATACTTTTTAATGAACAAAAAATATATTATTAATATATGTAAATACAATATAACTTGAATCAGCTTTACATTTTTATGAAATTGACTATTCATAGAAAAATAGTATATATTGTTAATTTATTAATTGTATAACATACATATTAATTTAATTCTTTAACTATAAAAAATTTATTCTCAAATATTATAATTTTCATGAAAATTTGATTTTAATTTTATAAAATATTAAGATGATGATAAATTTATAATGATTAAAATAATGATATTTATACATTTAAAAAATTAAAATGAGTTTAAAAAAAAAATTTGGGAAGCATGACATCCATCGTTTGATTAGGAGTGATAAAACAAATCAATTCATTTTGATTAGGAGTGACAAAATAAGTTAATCCATTTTGCCAAGGAAAACAAGTTGAAAAACATATAGCAAATTGGCTTCGAAAAAGAATGAAAGTGGTTGGCAAAATGGTGGGTTGATAATATCTCAAAATACTAATTTAAAGAATTGATTTCTCCTAACTCTTAATTAGTAAAATTCTTTTATATACATGGCCTTGAAGATAAAATTTCTAGCGTGTTAAGAAACATGAATGTTTGGCAATTGTGCTTTTGTGTCAAATCATGTTGGTCCCATCTCTATTTTCCCCTACCAATTAGGCTATTTTTGTTATTGACAAATTTAAATTATATTCATATTCAACAAAATATTTTAGTTAGTTTATAGTTTTTTTATTAATTAAAAAGTTGATTTGATTATTTAGTAGATAAATTTTGTTTAGTAGCTTTTATCAAATAACATTTTTTAAAATCTTAACTTTTAACTTTTCATATTTTCTTTCATTTTTTTTGATATATTTATTCATTTTTTTTATTTTTTTAAAATAAATCATGATTTTATTATTTTTGTCATTTTATACTTTTTAACCATTCCAACAATTAATTTTATCAAATACTTTCAATTTAATAAGCTAATTTTTTAACTTTAAACTATCATCTAACTTTTCAACTAGTTTTGTTGAATATAGTTCAAGAGTATGTATATTTTAATAAGAAAAAAAAATCAAATTTAAAATGAAAAAATGTATTTGTTAACGTTAATTTTTCTTTTTCTTTTTCTGTATATCTTTTAACCAATTTTCTCTCTCTGTTTTTCTTCATCTTTATCTCTGATCAAACATAATGTGAAGTCTAGATAAATGCATCATTGTACGGACTACATTTCACAAAATATTACAGTTCGATATTGTGTTTTAAAAATTGTGATAAGTGGTTTATCTAGGCAACACTTCCAACAGAAGAGTCTCGTCTTGGCCAGATTGCAAGGCATAAGGCATTCAATTTTCTCCCTCATATGCCAATAACCTGTTTGATGATCTTGTGGTTAAGCTTAGAAAGGAATTTGATGCAATCTTACTTTGTGATGAAATCCTCTGCTTTTGATCTCCTTTATATGAATAATTTCTTTGGTTTGGTTGTAGCAGAGAACCGGCGGAAAGTAAAGGTGTTAATATAATTGGGATGTTTATCTCTGTCACCATGCCTTAATCATTCCTTTTCTTGCTTTTTTTTTTCTGAAAAAAAAACTCTGCTTTTAGAAATCTAGCTAAGACTGAATTCCTCAAAGACATAAATAAATAAAAAAATGCCAAAATAATAAGACGAAAGAAAAATAGAATTCTCATGCCATTGGCTCTTATCAAAACCATTTTACAAATGAAGAAGTACTCAGACCATTTGAACACTAATGCTAGTTACCCGTATGTGAATTGCAATGGAAGATTATCCCTGGATGGATCTGTCACAATGAAATAGATAAAATAATCATTAAAAAAAATCACAATGGGTTACCTTGCCTTTTTTTCTTCGAAATAGTTAGAACCGTACTAGAGATAGCTAATGCAGATTCATCCAACATGCTTAGAGCAATAGTGAGCTTATAAAAATAATTTAGTCTGAAACTTCTCGTTATGCAAAAGTATCATCATGCACCAACTTTACCATTATATAAACACTCATCCTTAATTTATTTTAGATCAGCAGACTCGCCCTTAATGGCAAGCTTATGAAACAGATTATTTTTTTCTCGGAACTAAATCATTCGAAATTCATATCCAAATTTTGCCCAATCTCCCTATGCAATGTTATTTTTAAGTGTACCATTAAGGTCATTACTAATTGCATTGATCCTTTATTCAGAGTGCATTTTCCTTAACCAAGTTAGTTTTCCTCTGGTATAAACATTTATGTTAATATAATCATAGTGCCTTTGATGAATAAAAAAGCTTAAACAAACGGTATTAAAATAGACCTCGACATAGCTTATGACTACCTTCACTGGAGATTTATCAGAGACTACTTACAAGAACTATCCATGCCTTTTGACGTTGTTAATTTGATCCTGAACTGCATATCATCCTCCTTCAAAATTTTTTGGAATGGCAATAAGATTAAAAAAAATAATCCTTCTAAAGGAATTTCCGTCATGGAGATATGTTTCTGAAGGTGGTTAAGTTTTCATGGAGGCTCAATTTCCTTTATTTTAAATTAAATAAAAAAACTTAAGCAATATACACAAAACCTTTATTATTATACTCTTTTTTATCTTTATCATTTTTTTTTAATCCGGTAAGAATCAAAGACACGTGCATGCCAAGTATCTAAGTATCTTTGTGTTTTACAGCAGTGAGCTTTCTGAGGGGAACAAAGGGGAAATTTTTGTTTATCAGGACCCCTTTTACCCGGTCAAAATTGGGTACTTACAATCATGATATTTCAACCAATCATTCTTTGAACTTCCATGGAAATCTCCACTTTTCAAATTTTTGTTCAAAATTTTCCTTTCTCAACCGTTCATCGAAATCTCCATTTGTAAAGCTTCTGTCCAAATCTGCATTTCTTCCAAGCTACTTGAATCATAAATCTTTGTCTTCTCACTTGATCTTTCTTCCCATGGTTAATGTTGAAAACTTATTTTTACATTATCTCGAGTGATGACTTTGATTCCCAACACTTCACATAAAATTTTTCATACGAACATTATGTACATAGAGAGAGCCACAAAGCTTACAGGTAGTAACTTAGAAAGAATGTGCATTTCGGAGCTGCTAACATGAAGCTGCCCTGCATTGATGTACTCGTCCTTGCTCATAGTCACCGAAACATTTACAGACAAAGAACCTAGCAGCAATTGAAAATTTAAGACACACTAAAGAATGATATATACTCTTTGCAGGAATGAAAAGTCTCTGGTGAACTTACAGTCATAGTTAGCCCATCCAATTCGTTGTTGCGCTATGTCATACACAACTATCTTATCCTTTAGGACAAGATCTGCAAGAGAAGTTAAATCAATTTTCATTAATCTCAAAACATCATACTAGATCACTAGTTGATGTGATATACTTGATGCATAATTTACAGAACAAACATGGATAGGACAATTTATGATTAGAATACTTATTCATGATGTTTTCAAGTAAAAAATCAAATCAATTTTTTATCATAACACAGCTTTATTTACTATTTGAATGATGAAACTGAGACAATCTACCCTTTTTTGGATCATATTTTAGAGTTCCATCAGAATGTTCACTGAAATCTGAAAATCAACTATCAACTACTATTTTCAAGATTTTTTTGTAACACTCAACCAGGTGTATTTCCATTTGCAGTTCTACCATGTAACGACAATGGGTTATGTGAAACTGTGTAGAAGCAACAAACCATAAGTTCTCAATGGAATGATGGCACACTAGCTGTTTACTACAGATACAGAAGACATAATTAATACATTTTTTTTTTATTCTTGATTGAAGTGCCCCATTTCATAATCACAAGAGTGTTATAATTTCTTTCAATTCCTTGCAGTCTGCAGATTTTAGTATGTTAAAAAATGTCCAGCATCTAACCTCCTAAAATTGAGGCTCCCTCCTGCAATTTCTGGAAACCGAAGCACCACAATTCAGCACCATCCTGTTTAAGCAAATGGCACCTCAGCATATCAGCAACATACAATTTCAAACAATAACTTCCTTATGCAAGAATATGACATAATAAACATACTTACAAGGTAACCATTATGCATAAGGTACTGCTCTGGTTTTAAAATCATTGATGCTCCACCCTCAAAGTTTAAACTTACCAAAGGAAAAATGTCACCTATACTGTAAAACATAAAGTCTGATGAGTTATTGAGAAATCCTAATAGGAAAACTTTATGAGGAAAAGCCATTCAAAAATCTTCTCAACAAGTATTATATATGTAATAACCTGGTTGAGACCAGATAACACTGGTTTCCTTTGGAATTTGTTTGCCTAGCAGATTGGGACACAGCAGTATTTATCTACACACTCGTTTAAAATTTCAACATCAGTATATGCTATAGCTAAAGCCAAAACCGTTTCTTAAAATGCAAGACAAGTAAACAAAAGGAAGAATTTATTTGCCTCCTTTCCAAACCCTCTCTTAATAATAATGATACTAACAATATAAAAAAGGATGTAAACCTCAATAAGGTGTTCAATGGCTGGAGTATCTTAAAGTATGCAAGCCTCCCATTAAATCACTTCTAGATTTTCAATAGAAAGCAATTATCAATTAGATCAATGAATTGATCAAAATAAATCTATAACTGACACAATAAAACTTGATAGCAGCAAAATAAAACAAAGGTAGAATCCAAATTAACTCAATGGACAAACATGCAATCATTGATTTCATAAAACAGATAAAACAAAAGACATGCAAGCAACAAAGTACGAAAAATATCCTCATTATTTACTTGCTATATACAAATTCTCATCATGGAAAAGGAAAAAGGAGAACAATATGCGCAACAAAGTACAATGTTTCAAGATTTTGGGCGAGGTACAAGAGAACTTACAGCAGTGACAAGAGGATCATAAGCTTCTTGAATAAGATATGCCAGTGTTGTACCACAGTCAACTATAGTCCCTCCTCTGTTGTTAGATATTGAAAATACAGCTGGATTAATTGGGAGAGATTGCCCATTGACAGCAATACTCTGAAGATTCAAGTTGTAATGAGGCCTGAGATTTGATCAACCAGTCAAATACACTGAATATATCTCATAGAATTGCAAATTATTTGACAAAAAAAATACAGCATAACAAGCATTTTAAAAACATGATTCTTTGAGAGCAATATTACCTAATTCAAAAACTTGTATCTATTATATATTAGGATTCTCCCTCCACCCACTTTCTCACCTTAATTTCCCTCCCCAAACTATCAAATCATACTACATATATGTGTGTGTGTGTAATCATAAATATATATTTATTATTAACAAAAAAATAAAAAATATATTATTTACAATCTATGAAATAAGAATTTTGAAAAAAAATAATATGAAATATTGTATTATTATCTATATCTATATACATTGCAATTGACAATTCATCTCACAGCTCATTCTCTCACCTATCTTTTCAACCTATTTGCATGACTTTTTCTTGCCTATTTTTCCTATCCGTTTGAAAAAAAATGCCTTTAAATTATATATAAAGTTCTATTAAATTAAACAATGCATTTTATATTTTCAATTATATTCATTTTAATGCCTCTTGAAAAAAAAATTGAAATGGTTTCCACCACTAGGTTGATTCAAACATACTCACCAAGAGTGTGGCATGTGATATAATTTTGGGTTTGTGTATGTGAAAATGCAATATAAGCCAAAGGGGTTTTTGATGAGAGAGGGTGTGATAGATCCCTTCAAGACAATATCATCTTGAGAAACCAAATACGTTAAGATCTTCCAGGATCACTACTTTTATAATAAGAATAAGAATACAAACCTAAATCAAGATGTAGTCTAAATACAATAAAATAAAACTCACCTAGCAGAAATAACCAATTGAGGTTAAAAAATGACACAATTTCAACCCACCAAACATTGGCAATTGCACCAAACAAAGATCATAAGATTTGTGTAAGCTAAGATTTTTTCATTTCCTGTCATCCATACTAGTAAATTTTCATAATTACTACATGAGTAGTAAATTTTGGCAATTGACAATAATACAAATACCTAAATCAATTTCTTTCAGAAATGCCTTGTAGTCTTGTACATTCCTTGTACAACAATGTTATAAAATATTAGGGGGAAATTATCAACTAACTGGTGAAAGAAAATGAGAAAAGAAGTGAAGAAGAGAGCATACTGTGATGGGACAAGTGGACTATAAACAATACTTGGCTCCAAAATCTCACCAAGAACTAGAACGCCTCCTCCATTGCCATCTCCCTTTAAGCAATGAGAGAAAACTTTGGGTGTTATTCCTCGAGATGACAATTGTGATACAACAGATAGAGGACCAGGGCCAAATCCAAAAATTCCATCAACTGCTTTATCTGTCTTAGTCAAATCTCCAGACTGACTAATGCTACACCTGTTTCCAATACAGTCATCCAAAACAGTCTCATTTAAAACCAAAATGGAAAAATTCATACTAACTATTAGCATAAACATGGGGGTATATGCAGAAAACTACCAGATGAGAGAGGATGCACAAAAGAGTAAACAACATCAAAATAAGCAACCCCTATCTATTAACCTTTTTTTCCCCTTTTTTTTTATTAACAAATCATTCCCCCCCCCCCCCCCCCCCCCCCTCTCCCATTCCCTCTAATTTTCACTCCTACCAAGCATATCCCACATTTCCCTCCAAAAACTCAAACTCATCCAAGCATATCTTACTAGCTCTACTCTTCATGTGTTCCCAACCTTACATTGATTGCACACACCTTTATTCACAATAACAAATAAGCATAACAACTCACCCAAAAACAATGGTAGCCGAAGAGTTAACTGCTGGAGGCTGTCCCATGATCAAGTTAAAATGCATTGCATCCGAAACATAATAACCCGATGTCCCACTCCCATCTCCATACTGAAAGGTGTAGCTGCACTGATTAACCCTCGGGGAGCACTCAGCAGCAGCACCCTGGACCCCAGAAGTGCATATAAGGTCCGAGCAGGGAATCAACGCTGCCGTGGACGAGCCAACCGTGTCAAAGAAATTAAGCTCAATCTGAACACCACGAAACACAACCAACAAAAAACTCAACACATCAATCTCCAAATCAAAAAACCCACTCCCCATTAAGGCACCACAAGTATGCACGATAACAAGAAGCTGAACACATTAAGCACCAAAATCGAATTCGAATAAAAAAAAATGTTCACTCCCTATTAAGGCACCACAAGTATGCATGATAAACAAGAAGCTCAACACATTAAGCACCAAAATCAAATTCAAATTGAAAAAACCTCACCCCTAGTTGACTAGACTGAGGACAATTACTGCAAGTATTGCAATTCACCCACAATATATCACTCCCCGTATCAATCTGAACGTTAAACTCTTTAGGAGGAGTTCCCATCTTCACTTTTGTATAATACAACCTGAACATGAAAAATTGAAAACCAACATCATCACCACCATATTAATAACATAATCTATAAATATTAAAACAACACTCTCACTTGGTCAATCAAAAACTAAATTAAATAGTAAAACTTAGCACTAAAGTATAAAAATGTAATTTTGTTTCACACATACAAGCAATGCCTTTTAGAAAGGAAAAAAAAAACTTTAATGAATTACCCGTACATACCCAACGGAGTTTGGATCGGAGGTGCCTTGGACGGAGAAGTCGACGACGCCGCGCAACATGCGGGCATGGCGGGCTCTGTCGCGGGCCCTCAGCGCCGCCACCTCCACGCGGTGGCTCGTCGGAGGAATGCTCCGCTCCAGAGGAAGGAAAACGCCGTGTACCACCGACAATAGTACGGTGATTACGGCCAACAAAGTCGGAATGCAACACCGCATGTTTTTCTGTTATTGCGTGTGGTTTTGGGTTTTGTTTGGGTGCTAGTGTGCTACTAGTGGGAATGGCGAGGGACTCGGTGCATTGAAAGTTGAAACTTAGAAGACAGAGAGAGAGAGAGAAAGAGAAGAGAGTGTGACAGTTTCTTTAGGACACGATGGTTGCTGATTATGGAAATGGTTAATCACCAGGATTCATGTCAGATACTAGTGTTAATCATAACTCATAAGGAAACAACACTTTGTGAGGTGTTGCTGCTAATGCTTATATACACATAATAACACGCCATCCAAATTGATTTTGTTTATAATTTATGTTTTTTTTTTTACTATGTTGGATAAAATTAACTCATAGACTAACTAGTAGCAAAAAGAAAGTTAATTGAAGACTGAAATAATTTTATTGAATCTTATAATTGTTTGGTAAAATTATATTTTCATTAACTGAAAATATAAAATTACATAAAAAATAAAAATAATAAAATTTTATCCCAAATAAAAAATAATAAATATTTAAGAACACAAAAAAAGAAAATATTAAATTTTAAAAGTTAATATTTTAAAAAATATTATTTCATATTACGTTTCAAAGAATATTACAAAATTAATTTATTAAAACAGTCAAATAAATTTTTTAATTAATAAAAAATATAAAATTAACTAAAATATGTTATCAAACATTCAAAATATTCCATGAACATATATGTATTGTTGACAAAACAATATAATAAAATGACACCTTAATATTTTTATTAAATAGTATTAAATGTCAAAGTTAAACTAAAATTGTATGATTAAAACAATAATCCATGGGAAAAAAAATATTGAACCAAAATGGCAAATTACCAATAATAAAAGGACGACTAAGAGTGGAATAAATCTGAATTTAAATTAGTGGTGTGGTAGTAAGTACACTGACACGATGCTTTAGCCTCTCAAACTTTTTCAAATGAAAGTGAATGAAGATTCCTTATAATTATTGAAGTTTTTTCTTTTTCTAAGTAGCATTTAAATCAAGTACAATTAATTTATTCAACTCATTTACAGCCCCCCTTTTGCCTGCAGGGGGTTCTAGAGGGCAGGGCCTGTTAATAGAGGAAAAAATAATGCAAGAGTTAAGTATTATTGTACACTCATGTTTTTTCTATTTTTTTTTTCATTTCTCATTACATATATCTATATTTTTTCTTTTTTTTTAATTTCTCTGTTTTTTTCTATCTACTCATAGAACCTAAAAATAGGGTTACATTGATCATTTTTCGTAATATGGAACCTCATCGTTTTTTTATTTTTTCGTGAAACTTCGTAATAGATTTAGAAAATGATGGGAGTGAATCATAAAAATAGGTAGAAAGATGTTGTTGAGATCCCCACATCTGTATGAAAAGAGACCCTTTATCGCTAGGTTGTATTTTATTATTATAGTGTAGTTTCTTATATGTACCAAAAAATTGATATGGATCAAATATCTTATCATATGGTGGATCACAGGGAGAATATAACAATGTGCTTGTCGGATTACTTATATAGTATATTTTTTGCAAAGAGATTATGGGACCTTACACGAACTCAGATTGAAAATTGCAACAACGTGTCTAGTGAGCATACCAAGATCGAAAAAGATGGAAAAGAGACGTGGGAACAGATACAATGATTTACTTCAATAATAGGGAGTTGAAGGTACAAGAATAAATTCAGAGACACTAATTTGAGTAATTTCAATTCACATGTGTTATTTTATTTCCAATCATAGATAAGATTAGCAAGCACACATGAAAATAGGGGCTCAAGTTCTATTGATGTTGTTAAGCTATAATAACAGCAACCTTTTTATTTCAATTTTCATGCAAGGTTATTTTATGTCAAGCATTGTTTTAAAAAATGTACTAAAAAATTACATAAAAAAAATGTCCCATTGTGACACTGTCCCACATGCAAGACTGGACAATAGCTGTACAGTTACCCAATATATATATATATATATATATATATATATATATATATAGTAGTTACCCAATAACTTATTAACTTGAAATAAAAGGAACAGAATACGATGTTACAATTAATTATAAAAATATTTATCATTATTTTTTTACTGCAATATCATTATTTAATAACTCTCTCAATCTATAAATGAAAAAAAAAAATCACTTCTAGGTTGTCAAATTCTGATATTGTAATATCTAATATGACTTTTTTAAAGGATATCTAATATAGTAATATATGACCTTTTTTAAAAAGGAAATATATATGACTTAAGATCCACAACTTAAACAAGAACGAGATTAAAAAGAAAAACAAAATTCTAATATACCTATAAAGCTTTGGCGTTGTATATGAAAAGCTTAAATAATGAGGGAGAGAGAATGAGAATATTGGTATGGGCGTGATTCATTGATAAGTGAAATTTACACGAAATGAAAATTGTGTATGTATTAATGCTAACATGTTATTGTAATCGTCTCTCATTAATTTGACATTAAGTTTGGAGGTATTGGGAATGTCTCATGGAAGCGCCTTTTAAGGTGGAAGACAACATTTTATGTTTTACTTATTTTGGCACTGTCAGATATATTTATGGAAAAGTGGTGGGTGGTGCAAGGTGTTATTTAATTTGCTATTTGTTGTTGGCCTTTGTTTACAGTTCTAGTGTGTGCAGCTGGATATTCTTGAGGCCATGTCATGTATTTATGTTGTCTTGTGGGAAGGCTTTTGGTTATCTAACATACATCTCTTGTTGATATAAATATATCATAACCTTTGTCCCATCAACTTTGAAACTTCTCTGATTTTTGTACTACTAGCATCTTGTTATTGTGAATGATGGTAATGTTATACATGATATGGCATATATTTTGGGCTTTTCTTAGGGATGCTATGATGCATTTGTTGTTGCTAGAAAGTGCCACGTCTTGTGCTTTTTTTCTTTATTGATAAATTTAATCTCTTGCCTTTTAAAAAAAATGGAAAATTGGTTAATCATTATTATTATTTCTTTTCTTACTCATTTAACCATTTTAATTCCAATATTTAATCTTTTTTACATTTTTCTTCATCTCAACCAAAACAACTTTATTTTCACTCTCTTTTATCCCCTTGAATTTCTCATATTTTCACTCAACTTTATTACATAAACTAATTTGAACAATTTTTTTATAAGAATTGAGACTGAAAATAGTATATATATATATAGAGTCCAAAATGTTGATTAAGCTTTCAAAAATATAAACTAGGAATTATAATGGGATTACCTTTTTTGGGGTGAATAATGGGATTACTTACACATAAGGAAATACACGTCTGTATATGCAAAAGTTTGTCACATAATTCGCATTGACTATGCGGCAAGTTGACAACCAATGAAAATTAAAAATAAGTATTAAGACTAACAACACATCATATTATAATGATTTTTTTTTTCATCTAACAAAATAACAATTTCTTCTAATTCATAATGAAAGATTAATCTAAACGTTATATTGTTAAATACTTAAAGAAATCTTACACACAGGGAATTAAACACATACAATTCCAATCCTGTGGCTTGCATTGTAATGAATTTAATTATGTATGTGATGAATTTTTAATAAATAAAAACATCCCGAAAATTATGATCAAACAAATTGAGACTAAAAATTTTCATTTTTTAACAACACCAATTGGAATTGGAGAAGAACCAGAAACAGAAAGGTTTGGGAAGGAAGCAGAAATCGGGGGTAAGTCTTAGACGGGGAAGAAGCTGATGGATCGTCTTTCCGCCGTTATCGACGCCGTCAACGATCGCAAATTACCTCCTGAGCTACGCGGCCAGCGCAACAATGTCAGGTAATAATAACACACACAAACGCACAGATAAACTTTCCTTTGTTACTGGAATCAAACTTCTATCAAGTCTTCAAAATTCGTCACAATTGTGCGCGTGCATTTGTTAGAGAGATTTTTCTGTTCAATTACATAGGTGTTTATCTTTATTGGATCTCTCTCTCTCTCTCTCTGCGCTTACGTAGGTTCAAAATGACAGTGAATATGAAATTTAATAGATTAGGCTCTTTTATATGGTTAAAATTACGATAAAAATGTGTGCACTATAATAAATTGTTGAGTTGTTTGAATGTACTTTTTGGTTTTCTCATTAGATTTATACTTTTAAATAACTGTTTTTAGTTTTTGAAATGTAACTGAATAAGATCGCTAAGACAGTTAGTTGGTGGAGGTTGGTGCGAGGCACAAAGAAGTTGCTTTCGGAAAATGATTTTCAAAACTTGATAGATTTTGGATGACAAATTGATTGGTGAGTAGTTTAGAATTATTTTCCAAAACAGTTTTTAAAACCAGAAATTGAGGAGGAAATCAAAAGGGCTCTAATTCGTCACTTGCCTCTATCAAGGTGAATTTCTTATTTTAGATGAGCTAAATCCGAAATGATAGACATGAAATAAAAAAATAAGATGTAAAAGTTTCATATTTTTCACGTGTAACATATAGATTTGAAAAACCAGGTGAACTTTTTTGCAACACATTTTCTCCTATCGGGTGCAATTCATGTATGTCTCACTAAACATACGAGTCTCTCATCTCCAAAACTAGTAGAAAGCATGTAAATTTCAACCAATAAAAAAATAAAGTATTGGAAAGAGTGTCAGAGAGTGTTACTAACATTTCACACAGACAAATATGCATCATTGTTTTGACATCTCCCAATGGCTATTGTTTTGACATCTCCCAGTGGCTAGTTAAGTTGACTTCAGGGCAAGGCACTGCTGTGCTAGTGGAATTGACTTTGAATCCAATACATTTGGTGACTTTGTGTTGGCTTTCTCCTCATATGGTGTTTAACACAAATTGGCTGTGTTGGACAGGTCAGAAACTGACATAGTCAATGTTGTTGAGCAAAGAATATGCAAACCATGGAAGAAGGGAAGTTTGAGAATTTGCCAGGGAAAGGCAAGCCGCTTAAGCTCGACACAAATCCTCATGCAGATCCAGCTGAAGACACCCTGTACCGTATCCTGTCGAAAAACGGATGTGCACCAGAGTGGGTTGAGCTTAACAAAGAGATTAGATCTAAAATATCTGAATGGAGGAAGTCCTTGAAGAAAGCTTGGGCTACTAAGTGCAGTGGAGATCACTCTGAGTGGGTTGAAAGTTCAGAGGCTTTGAGATCTCAGTTACGAGAAATCAATGATAAGGTGAGCTAGGTCATTAGCCGTGTTAATGTTTCCTGGTCCTTTTAAATCTTTAATTACTTTTTCATAATTGTAATCCACATGTGATGAATCTATATTTTTTGGCAGGTTTTCCGTTATAACCTTATTGTGCCTTTTGGTCGGCAAATGTTTGGCCTTAAGTGGGAGAAAGAGCTAAGTTACTTAGAAGAAAAATGAGAATCATTGGTGTTAGTTAAATTTGAGCCAGTTGGTTCACTATAGTAGAAGATTAAAATTTGTTATTTTCCTGAGAAAAGTCATGCCAAGCGACTAATCAACTAGGAACTAGCATAAGTTATTCAGTTCAACTATTGTTGATTACTTTTAATTTCTTAGCATTATGTTACTGGTTATGATGCCTCTTTCAGGCTTATTAGTATGGTTATATTTATATGGTTCATAACCTCCGATCATGTACAACCCAAGGATACAATACAAGTAAAGATAGTGAAAATGTATGAGACTCAACAATACTAGTTGTCCTGACAATGGTATTATCAGTTTTTGCTTTGAGACAAATTGTAGACTTCAGTTTTCTCTTTCAGGAAACAGGATTATGTTGTAACTACTAGGTGCATGTTTGTTTTGAATGCAAATCCAACATATAAAAGCAAAAACAAAGATCTTGATCCTTTGAGAGAATGACTTTTGTCTCAAAAGTCATTTTACACCGGATTTTCAAACATGTACTAGATGACTGGAATGATATGAGTGAGGGTTTTTCCAACTGCAGTGCGATAGTTTGCACTGCATTTTCCATTTATCTCCCGGCCTTGACCATAAAACTAAACATTCTCCAAATCCTTTGTCTTTTAGAAGGAGATGATTGTTAACATTAACCTACATCAGATTACTCTGTTAAAGTAAAAAAAAAAAAAATTGCAATTTTGAGGATATTATCTGGACCATTTTTTCAAACAGATGAAATGTACCCTATTTTGATGATAATTTAGCACGTTATTTAATAGGAAAATAACCTATTTTGCTGATGGGTTATTTTTTTTATACTGTTCCCTGTAAAGGTATACTTTGATCAACTTTGATCAAAGAAAAGGGGAGGGAAATAAGAGAAGTCAATGCACTTTTCATGTGTCCAAACACAAGAGTGGATTCCTATAATAGCGATGGTAGTAGTATTATAACAAATTACAGCACGTAGACTCAGAAATATCTTATTGATAAAAGTAACGCAGAAGTTGAATAATGATGCATTTGTTAGTAACTCTTTCCCAGATGGTCTGAAACTACTTTAAAATGAAAACATATGTATTGACAGATGACTACTATATTGACAAGAATGAAGAAAAAAATATCAGTTACATGCTCCACAAACAAAGAGTAACATTCTTAATTTTCCTATTCTTTATGTAGCTATATATTTGACGTTCTAGCTGCAAGATGTATGAGACTTTTCCTGTGGTAAGCAGAACGTAGCTTTTTGTATTTCTGCAGAAAAGCTCCAAGGTCAATCTCTCTGTCAAGGACTTGCTGATGCAGATTTTCAGATTCCTCTTCTGTCTTATTCATAGCCTCTGCAAAATCATTACATAAGACATTATGAAACCAAGCAAGTCATAACAATGAAAAAAAAATTGTCATTATAATAATTAAGTGTCTATGACAGTAAATCATCATGTCAAGTCATACCTTGAATCCATTGGAGAAGGTACAGTGGGGAATTCAACTTCAACATTTCCTCTTTCTGCTTCTCAAGCTCATTCAGTTTCTCTTGAGCCACAGACAACTCACTCGTACAAATTATTTTATACTGTTTCCATAGGATGATGGAGAAAATCCATACTTATGTACAAAATTTAAAAAAGAAACACACAAATCATAGGATTATGATCACACCTGGTTCCTGAGTTCCACAATACGAGGTTCCTTTCGTAGATTTTCATCTGAATTTGAAATAAATTGTTAGAGAAGATCTGAAATATTCAGCTGGATGCTAACCATCTAATGGCAGTGTGACAATAAAAAGAATTCCATAACTTACCGGCAAGGTGCAGATTCTCCTTGCAAAGATCAGCATTCACCTGATCACATCCATAGGTATAAAAATTGTTAAAATACAAACAAATAGTGCAACAGAATTTTCGGTATTTACTTTGGAGGGGGGGTCGGATTGTGGTCATTAGCATCAAGTATATTGTCTATGTAAACAACATAGCAACAACATATAGTATGTATTTGGATGGACGTTGATAGAATTGATTCTGAATAAAATTGATTTTGGTTAGAATTCATTCTGAAGTGATGAAATTTTCGTTTGGATGATTTTGGATAGAATTGATTTTGAAGTAAAATTCAATATAATTTTTTTGATCCAACGCAAAAATTACTTAAAGTTGCTTCAGTTCAGAATCAATTCTAAACTCTTCTTGAATGTAAAACCAAACATGTGAAAAACTATTTAAAATCAATTTTGTAATATGAAACCAAACACACTTAGAAAATCTTTACATATCTGAATTTCAGGTCACACCAACTAGCTGATGGAACTACTTGTGCAGCTTTGCATAGGTATGACTATATGGAACTTAAAAACCAGGCCAAATATGAATACATGGATTGCAGAATCAATGTTGAATGCAGACATTAAAACTTCCACTACTGCAACTATGAAATTAAAATACTAGTAGATGACAGCTAGCAGAGGAACCTTTCTATGCTAGCTTAAGTAGCTATTGAGGATGCAGTTTTTTCCTCATCTTGATTCTTGAGTTGAATCAAGTATGTTGTACCCAATATAAGCACTACGAGTTGGGACATTAAACCCAACAATCTTAAAAATGAGGTTAGCCTAATCAGGCAAACAAACAATCTCCCCCACTGTAACAAGAGGGATATAAACTCACAACCTTGCTTTCATAAGCATTTGTAGGATCAACCACCTGCCACTACACAAAAACCTTATGCTAACAGTGAAAATTTTTTGCTTATTATTTCTTGGAGCCACATTGAACACCAAGTGGCTGATCCATGATAGGCACCATGTGTTGGGAATGGGATGTTGAGCTCAATTATCGTAAGGGAAAAAAACACAGACAAAAAATGAAGCCATCCAATAGAACTTTCTCTAGAATGGCAACACTATAACGCCTTAACATCTTACATTATTCTGAATCTTGACCTCATCAAGTGAACTTAAAAACTGCTGATACGCATCTTTGTTAGATAAAAGCTTCCGCAACTCATCAACACTGCCAAGTTCAAAAAAGAGAAAAAAGATATGGCTACTATTATTTAAAGAATAAACAGTGCAAGCACAGAAAGTAATTTGTATGATAAATTTATTGATTTTTATAATAAGACTAGTGATATATAGAAACACACCATTATTTTGAATACTCCGTCAGCGCGTCTCATTTTTTTGTATCTCTCTATTTTTATCACATTATAAATCTTATTATACTTATAATTTTCTTTCTCTCACTAGGTGTTGAATAGGACTTTTGGATGTACATGTGACTTCTTCCTTATAATAATTACTTGAACATCATACTAATGGTGATTTTTCTGATAGGTTGACAGTATAAAAACTTTTATACTAAAGTGAATCCTTATTAAACTCTTGTTTGAAAAGATAAAATAATTCATAACATCATATTGAGATTGCAATATAAAGTCAATGCACTGTTACATAACCAAAAATTAAAATTTCAAAAAACAGAAGAAACCATATGATGGTGTTGAAGACCTTTTATCCTTCAAAATAGCAACAAGTCCAGCAGCTTGGGCAGGGGGAACGTGTGAAGTGTTGCTGCTGGAAGAAGAAGAACCATGTTGGTGTTCTTGTGATCCCCTGTACGTAAACAAACCAATAATTATAAGCTTTTGTAATTTTTAATTCACATTATTATTTTTCTGTAAACTATTAAAAGGAAGAGAACATATGGCATGGGAATGAATACTGCATAAAACATGACATGAATCAATCAAATAAACGATGGAAAGAAGGAATCATATCTGAAAACAAATTAAGAGGGTTACCGAAATTTAGTGGACATGATTCCGTTTGAAAACTTAGGAACTAACGAGGTTTTGCAATGTGTTTGGTTGGGAATTCTGAAATATTCTCGTCTCTGTTTTCTTATGATCCTAAGAAACAATGAAGCAGTAACAAACGACTTCCGCCACGCGTTGCGTTTTCTCTTTTTCACTGACGCGGGACAAAGAAATCTCCTTTTCTGGAGAAAGTTCTTCTCTTATACAAAATACTTTTTAAAATTTGGATAAAAATCCTTTTCGTCTATAAAGATGTGTATCATGATAAATTCGTTCCCCAAAATATATAATTTATTGTCTTACTTTTTATATTTTCGAAAATTAAATTTTATTTTTCATTTTTAAGAATAAATTTATCAATGTTACACGTTTTTAGAAATAAAAATAATTACTTACGGTTATAAAAAATTCTCATTCTTTTACTCATTTGGAAAATGATTGATGTACGACTTTAACTAGAAGTTATTATATTATCTAAAATCCTTATTATCTATTGTGTCAATTAAGTTACATATGACTTATCATTTGAATTTTTTTTGTAAATTAAAAAAAATCAACTATATCTACAGAGATTGACCGATGCAATAATTTATAAAAAATATTCTCTTTTCAAAAAATAAAAAATAAAAAATCTTCTAATATTAAAAAATACAAATTTTGATATGCTGTTTTTAGGACAAATTTTGATAGATTTTATATGATTTTTTAGTGACATTAATACCACATTCATTAAACAATCTCAATTAAACTCTTGAGATTTTGTCATATTTTTCTCTCTCTCTCATCATACATCATTCCTTTTCTTTTGGTTGAAGGTGATATAAACATTCATGTCTGTAGCATTTTATAACTTTCTTTGTAAAGACTTTCTTTGTGATGAATTTTCAAGTAAATCAATAGATTCATCTTCATCTTTTACTGAAGATCATAATTTTGAATACATTCTTCAAACCTAAGAACAAGAACCAAAACTAGAAGATGTTATTGCATAGAGGACTAGTATAATAGAACATGGAGCTAAAATTAATCAACTATTAGAATATTGAAAAAATTGTGTTGATTTTATTTTCCTTTATCTAAATCTTATCATATTTTTACTATTTAGTTTTATTAACTCTTGTAATTTTAAACATTTTTAAAAAGATAGTAGAATTCTTTCAAATTTATAAAATCTTCAAATCTCTTATATAAATTTATTGAAATTGAAACTACAAAAATTTAAATAGAGCATAAAAATCTTCTAAAATAAGTTTGCTACTAAGATATAACATTCTCATATAATCTTTTAAAACTCATTAATTTTTATATTAAAATATTTTTTAAAATCTCAATCCAATACACCTCCCTTAATCCTAAATCTCATATTTAACGGATTTGGATAACTGCTGCAATTGAAAGCTTCAGAGTAATAAAGACCAGATGCAAAGCAATATTAATTACTGCCGTTCAAAAAAAAAAAAAAAACAGATGCTAAGCAACCCACAGTTTTGAGATTTTTGCACATTTCCCAGTCCTTAGTTTCTTGCCTAGCCATAATTGTTTATTGCTCAAGTTTTAATGATGGGCAAAACCTATACGTGATAAATGACTCTTGGTCAAGTGCTATCTTTTGGCTTTTATTCTAAAATGGTGTAATTTTTTCCATAAATTATCAAAATGGGGTAGATTTAAAAAAAAATTATGAAATTAAATAAATAATCTTTTAAAAAGAAAATTTCAACATGCAGAAATCGCCCTTTTAAATATAATTTTATTTTTCCGGTTTTTGTTTTATTTTTTTTATAGTTTCCTGTCCCTTCTTAGACAAAACTTCCATAGTCCTTGTTTTTAACCAAATGTTTATATAGCTATCTATTGTGATTATGTGCCTATTTAGATAAATTTGTTTAGAAATATTTTTAAGAGAAGTGGATAAAAATAAAATATTAAAATAAATTTCTTTAAAACTAAAATGAGTTATCTCATATTATTATCTTAATAATATCTATAAATTAATTAATGATTAATTAATAAAAAAACATATTTTAACTTATGAAAAATCCATCTCATCATTTTCTTCTTCTGTAAATATTTTTAGTGGTAGATCTTAAATTGGAATCTTAAATAATTTTTTGATGAACTCCATAATATCACATAGTATTAAAGATTTCTCAAGATTTTTTTCATTTTTTTCTTTAATGGTAGATTTCATATTGAAATATTAGAGAGAAAAAAATATATTTTTTAAATAATGTGTATATTTTCAGAGAATTCATTCTCCATATTAAATATCTCTTCACTTTCTTTATTGAAAAATTTACTGAAAATCACATCTTTAAGTATTCTATAAGTATTTGTAGAGAGGTTTAATCAAAATCTTTAAGTAAATTCTTGTTCAGCTAGAGGCACTTCTAGAGTCTTTAAAACTATTCTCCAAAAAGTTCTGTCAGTTTCCAATCTCCATTTCTGCATTAAATGTTGACAAAATATTTAAAATAGTTGTATAGTATATAAATTGGGAAGAGGGGAGGGCTTATTCGATCTTGGATAGTTTTCTTACGCTACACGTATGTCAGAATTCATATTATTTGAAATAGTATTAGCTATTAAGATAAAAAAGAATCATTTAAAGGTATTATTTAAGAAATTAAAATGAAAATATATTTATTGTATAAATCATGAGAGTTAAAAAAATATCATTAACAACATAATTTTTCTGAAAATGCTAATTTACACGAAAACAGTTCTCGTGCAAACTACACGAACATGATTTTATTAAAAAACCATTTTATAGATTTTTTAATTGCTAATTAATAATTACTTAAAAAATGATAGCCAACCATTTTAGAGTTCGTGCGTTTTGTGTGCTATTTAAATTCCTAAATATTTTTTAGTATTTACCTATGTTAAATAGCCAATATTTTTTAGTATTTACCTATGTTAAATAGCCAAATATATAGGAGTGTTTGTGGGGCGGTTCAAATCGATTTTAGTCAAATTCAAGACCCAATCCATTTAAATTTGATCAATTTGGTTCGGTTCGATTTTTACATTTTATTTGAAACTCAACCTATTCATTAACGGTATTATTCAATTTAGGTCAACAGATTATCCATTTAAATTTGACATTTTCTTTTCTTAGAATTACTATTTTATATCATGATTCATTCAAATATCCTATACAATTAACACAATATTATCAAATGTATGAAAGTAGTAAAATTGATTCATTTAATACCATCAACATATTATTTTAAAATAGACTAATACAAATAAAAACAAAATATTTTTCAACGAGATTTATTTAATATAATAATTTGAATCACAATTATTTCTTATAAACTAATTCCTTGCAATAAGTTTCGTTACAATCAAACTTGCTACAACCAAATTTGCTAAAACAAATAAACAAAATACAATTCATTAATATTATAAACATGACAGAAAAATAAATATGAAAAAAGATGAAACAAATAATAATGTACCTAAAAATAATACCTTAATAAGTTTCAATACTCCCAATACTTATAGTTTCAACAATTGGAGTTCCAATATTAAAAAAGTATTTAAAGTCAAACTAAACAACTCTAAAAATTTTAATCGGTTTGATTAATTTAGTTCTGTTTTGATTGGATTTATAAATCTAAATATGTGACTCAATATGTACATAAATAATTTTGATTAATTCAATTTGATTATAACTTAAATACATAAATGATCAAACACAAACTATTCAAATCAATTTGAATCAATTCTAATTCACAGATGACCCATACTCGTAAACACCTACTCCAAACATTGGACGGGGGAAGGAGAAACAGCATTGCTACTCAAGCAGCGTATAGAACGATTGCGAAAGATGCTATTTTAAGGCAACGACAATTAGTTTTGGCCATTAGTTTCTTTGCCGCTAATTAATAAATATGTTAATGATAATTAATATGCCAGGGTGTTCTTGATCTTAGGCTTCAAAAGTGTGATTTGTGGCAGCAAATGATGCGCCTGCAATTGCATGTATCTATCCATATATAATTATATCACTATTAATTAAGCTAATCAAAGCTTGAATAATACGGAAATTACATGCAGATCATGATCAGAACCAACAGCATAAAGGTTGCCAACCTGCTATGCCAGCCTAGCTTGCTCGCTATATACATAAAGCTAGGTAATGCTAGGTTCCTGATTTCTATGCATGATTTAGTAAATAATTTGGTACAAAACTAAGCCATTCATGCACAACGAAATAATGATGAATGGTTTAGATAATTTACTAGGAAAACAAAAATTTAGAATCTATTATTGCTAGAATATTATCATTCATAGGTCATTTTTATTTTTAAAATGAATTAGTAAATACTTTATTTGTTGATTAGCTTTTTTAATTGGAGTTGCTTAATTCACATAAGTTTTTTATAATGATATTAACGTAAGTTTTTAAAGTTAAGATTGACTTCTATATGATCAAAACAAGAATTGACTTCTATATATGAAATTTTATCATTGGAGGAAGTAGTTGTGGTGTAGCCAGATATAACGACTGCCCTTGTACAGGGAATGATTCTTTAACATATCAAATAATTTTCTGACTCAAATGTTATCCACAATCAACAAATTAGTCAAAAGAGAGAATAAATAGAAACAAACCAGAAAGAGGAAGATCAGAAGAATCAGAAACTGAAAAATTAGAAAAATGAAACTTGGAAAGAAAAAAATATGAAAACCTCAACTTAAAAACGTAATTGCACATGCACCAAACCTAAAAATAAAGTAAGAACTTAGAATCTCCATCTACGTTGTCCATTATAGCTCCCTCAAAAAACTTAGAATCTCTCCCTCAAACAAACAAAAATAAAGTAAGAACTCATAATGATATCATGTTTGACACGTACTATTTTTTCTTAAGATTTTATTTTTTGTTCCGTAAGACAACACTAAGAAATTTATAACACTCACTCATCTAATATATTTTTCTCACGATGAAGGTAATTTAAAATTTTAATACGGATGCCAATTGTTTTGAAATCAACTTGAATTAAAGTTCTTAAAAATAAAGATTTTTGTATTTGAGACTTACTCATTTTTAACTCCGAGATGCCTACAAGTTATGAATATTGCCCAAAATCACCAATTCACCATTATTCCTAGGAAAAAGAAACAAAAAAAGAGCAATGCAAAATAAACTAAAACGTCTTTCTTGACAATGCTAACTCTACTCTCATGATGAGACAAGTCGGAAAAAATGGCTATCATGGCAAAATTGACACGTTAAAAAATACAAGTGAAGGATAGAGAATTGAAGACATTAGTACATAATGACCCAATAAGTAATAAGTTTAAATTAACTTGATCATTAAGTAATAAAAAAAAAACTTGATCATTAAGTAATAAAAAAAAACTTTATCATTAGGTACCCTATTCATTATAGATTAACATCCTTCTAGCAAAAATTTACTCCCTTGGATGTCAAATATAAGTTAAAAAAATAATTGATTTATGCTAACTAAAAAAGTTAGTAATCATATTTAATTGTATTAATCTTAATTTTTTTTTCAACTTACTCTTTATTAGAACTTAAAACTAAAAATAAAAAAAGAGTCATTAAAGCTAAAATCTGAATCAAATAAAGAGTACTTTAGGGATAATAATAACATTAAATTAAATAAAATTAGTTAAAATTTTCTTATATTTAACACACAAAAATGTTATTTTCTTATATTTGATATTACACAGAAAGTAATTACAAAATTGAAAGTAAAAAAAAAAAAATACACTTCCAAGTATATTAACCATTGATTTCAAATCCATAATAAATGTACTTCATATGTATTTTTGTTGTTTTTTACTCACTAAGTCACTAATTTCTCGTTGAAGGTTAATTTACACTAACAAATTAGATACTTAACTAAGGATATTATCTTCGATTCTATTAAAAGGGAAGAGCTGACAGTGGTGCAGTAATGGAATTAGCATTGAAAGTGTCATGGTTACTCGGTAGGACGGAAAGATGAGTGAAAGTGGAGAATTTTTTATAAAACCCACTCGACAGAAAAAATGAGGTGAGAGTGTAGGAAAGAGGAGAGTGAAAGTGGGAATGTGGTTAAGTACTTAAGTTTACAAAATTTCCGTTTGAAAGCCTCATGGAGCTACTCTTCAATTTTTTAATTGCTTCTCCTCTGTTTCAAAACAGTGGTGAGAGGAAGCACTTTGTGAGAACTGAATAAACATGCTGTTTATTGGGCTTCAACATTACATATGCCTGTTAATTTTATTTATTTATTTATTTATTAAAGCAATTTTGGTAGCCAGAATAAAATTGCTTATAAGTGAGTAAAATGAAAATTCTATGAATTAAATATTTTATTTTTTATTTTATTTTATACTTATTAATTCACTTTAATTTAAATCTTTCATCTCTTTTTTACTTTCTTCATTTCTACCAAAAAAATCTTGTTTTTTATTGGCTTTTATTCTTTTCATTCATTTTCATTCTTTACACTTTTTTTTTTATTCCTACCAATCAAACACAATGTTAAGTAATATGCATGAGGATCGTAGGTTCAATATTCATTTGTGACCATTTTACAACAAAAAAACACTAACAAATTAAGTGTATATAATGATCAAATTAAAATTTTATTCATCCTTTCTTTGTTTCGAGAGGAATTTCAGCAAATTAAAATAGATTAATTAGAACAATTATAAGTTTTGTTAGATGTGTTTTTGCGAGATTGTTTCTTTTTCATCCTTCCATTGTATTTCCTTCGTTTCTTATTAATAATATTAAGCTGCAAATGATAGATAGGTTTGGTGGTGTCAACATAGTCGGATCACCTGCTCCTATTGTAATGCTTTTTTTTAAAAACAAAATTAAAATTTTAATTGTATAGACTTAACAAATGTAAGAAGAAATCTTCCAAAAAAATTGGTAGTAGAAACTCTTCTCTTTAATAACTTATGAGCTAAAATATAAGAATGTGTTGCGTCACAAAAAGTGATGCGTAACTCACGGCAAGTGTACCGATCGTTCAAGTAATAAATTTAGTAAGTAGAGTATCGTCTCCACGAGAATTGAGGCACTAAAATAATTGTAATTGTTATCTTAAAATTGGAAAGAATAAAAATAAAAGGAATTGGATTTGAGATTGGATTTAAATAATAAAAATAGAATTTAAATAAAAGGAAATTATAAGAATTAATTATGGAAATTTATGCAGTAATAAGGAATAATTGTGATGAAAACCTAATCACCTTTGATCCCTTCTAATGTGCATTGAATTGATACTTAATTGTAATTGTTATAATTACTCAAAGATATCCCGATTGGTTAAACCCAGATTTCTCGGTCTTTTTAACCCTTTAATCCTATTCAAGTGTCCTAATGTCTTAGTAACCCCCTTTCAGATTAAGCATTAAGTTGGAATATAAAACTTTGCAATCCTTCATTCCTATGTCTAGGTAATGTCAAACTGTCCTCTCTATCGCTTTCAGAAACTAAAACCCCAGTATGTCTATTGCGAATTAGAGCCCTATGTTCCTCTAACAGATTGATCAAATCTATTAATGGAAATTATAAATTCAAGAACAAGATAAAGGGAAGAAATCATAACAATATTCATTAATTATCAATCCAAGCAACACAAGAGTTCACATTGGCTTTTGGCCTTCACCACAATCAAGGAGGAATTAGCTAGACATAATTATGTCTAGCTCAATATAAATATGAGAAAATAGATGAGACAGAATACAAAATAGAAGAATAATCAAACCCCTCAATCTTGGCTTTCTTCTCAATCCTTAATGCGTTCTTCAGCCTCCGTGTGTGTATATTTGTGTTTCTGAGTGTCTCTGCGTGTGAAAGTCGTGCCTCCAAGGTTCTGTGGCTTCCCTAATTATAAATAGGTTAGCAAAATCCCAAGAGCTTATCTTCTTATCTTATCTTTAAGCTTATTTTTGTAGGTTAGCAAAACCCCAAGAACTTATCTTTTTATCTTATCTTTAAGCTTATTTTTGAATTTCCCGTAGAGTCCGCGCTATTAGCGTCAGTTTCTTCCTTTATTGTTCCTAAAATGCATAAAAATAACAATAATTAATAATATTCAAAAAGTACTGAACTTTTGGCTTAATTCTATCATTTATTGAACATTTTCTACTTAATTTTGACTAAAACTATCCTAAATTTCACTATATATTAGCAACCCATCAAATAACTCCCAAATTTAAACATTGCTGTCCTCAGCAATAAAATAAAATAAAACTTGATTTCAATGGATTTTGTATTCATCAATTAAGCATATCATCACTCATACAATCTTAGAACTATTGTGTTAAATGCAATTG
>PYAF01001297.1:628861-644299 GCA_007407185.1 Glycine tomentella | reverse complement strand
AAAAATGTTACTAATAAAGTGTAAATTTCAATAAAGTTAGACATTAAGACTCGAGGCTTGAGTAATTTTAGAAGGAAAAAATAAATCTTTGGCTTTATGATTTAGGTGCTCCAAATATTTATCAATATTGATTTTAATCCTCTAAAAAAATTCATTGCATTTATTCTCTAAAATTTTAAAAATTCTGTCTTTTAAGTCCTTTCACAAGTAAATACTTGTAACACATTATAGCATATTTTCTCTCTTTTAAATCTCTCTAAAATAAAATAATTGTAACACATTACAACATATTTATAATAAAACTTTTCGAGTAAATATACTATAATTTATCGAGAAATAAATTATGACGTTCTCTCTTTCTATTGCCTTTTAGTGAATCATTTATGTTCCTTCTTTCCTCCTCTTCTCCCCTAAGCAAAATGTGCGATGCCTTTTTTTTTGTTATCAACCAAAAGAATTACGCTTCACTAACAAATGGTACCAGTGGTACCTTTAAACCATACATAAAGTTCCATATTATATATAAATCAATACCCCCTTAATAAATCTCTGCACATGCTATAATCAATTCTAAGCCAAGCTTTAACCTCATATTACTGTTTTTTGAGGTAAGCGATATCCTAATATAATATAGCAAGATTAGCTTATTACTCGAGAGCCTTAATACATAAACAGGGGCTTACATACCAATAGTAAAAATAGTGATTAAAATTCTTAACCTTTGAAGACCACGCTTTGAATCGAATCTGCTCCACCGTACGTACTATCGAAGTCCAGCTTTTCACCATAAAAAATTATCCTATTTCTATGGCACCAAAGTGACCAAGTTGTAGCACACCACACTGCCCTCCATAGAATAGTTTTCCTTTTCCCAAGCCACAAACAATTGTGCATAAAATAGTATTGGAACAGTTCACAATGTTGCACTTGTTGTACTCCAATCCAGTTATAACAGATTTGCCACACTATGTGAATGCAAATTAAAATGTGCGATACTTAACTGCATTCAAGGTAACCTTTTGTTTTGCTCTCTAAAGGGGTAAGGAAGGGTAAGCATGAAAGTAAGAATAGCAAGTAAAGCATGTCTTGTCAGCAAGGCCATTGAATTGGATTGTTACTACTTAATATGATATTCTATATAGGAGCTACTTTTCTTTGTTAACTATTTAATTATTTGGATTCCAAGCTTAATTGGCTTCATATCTTACCGCATAGTTCGCATTCCTTTCACATAATCAACGATACTTCTCTTCTATATTGATATACTTTTCAAGGGGAAAATGCTATTGTTCTTGGTCTTTGTCTATGAGCTAGTCCCTAATTTAAGTCTTTTTCTCCCTCAATTGACTCGATCGAAACTTTCTGCTGTGCATCTTTTGCTTTATTGTTTTAGTCGCATATTATTATATTATACTTTTTGTTTTGCCCCATTAATTCTCCTTCCTTTCTTATTTACCATTCATGCAAGTAAGGCTGAATCTACCATTTGAAGAGGGAATAGGTGGGTTGGCCCTAATGATTCTTTTTTAATCCGCGCGTCCTCATGATTCAATTTCTCACACAGTCAACTTTTAAATGAATTACTATACATATAATATCAAAATATATTATTATTATTATATGCTGATTTGTTAGACTTAAATTATTTTACTGGTGGGGTCCTCACGATGATTAATGATGGTCCAATCTCTCTGGTTACGATAATTGTAGAGACTCCGATGATAAAATTAGTTTGGGAAAGTGAGAGAGGGAGAGAGAGTGAATGAGAGTGCCTGTACACCTATAAGAAGAATCCTTTATACAGAGACTTCTTGGCAGGAAAAGTCATCTTCACAGATTGAGTTCCATGTGGGATGACACGTGCTTAAATGTGTTCGAGTGTTGAATTATTCTCAAGTTCATGGTGCATGACATTAGATAATAGGTAGGTCTTACATTTGCTCCGTAGTTGAGACATGTGGTACTTAAAGGCGGTTTGAGACCCAAAACAATTGCCAACATTATTTTAAGGAAGTAATGTCAGCTTAAGATCTTAGAGGTTGAGGTTGAGGTTGAGGTGATCTCTTAGGACAATTGCCTTCAAATTGGTATTGCTTTAAGAATTAAGAAAGCAATGCCGACTTAAAAAGAATGGATGTCGACACAACCTCTATAACAAACTTAAAAAAAACTAAATTTTAATTAAATAAAAATTAAATTTTTTTAACTTAATTTATTTTACTTAATCTGAATTAAACTGAGAGTTCTGTTCTATATACTCCCCAACTAGCATGAAATTATGGGATGACGATATAGTGTATTATGTTTACGACGTCAAAATAAAGACCATGCAAATATGCCATGCCGAATGCCAAAGCCCAAAGAACCTTTTCTTTCAAAGGCCACTATTAAAGTTGTAATAATACACCAATTTGTCCTCTTCCCTGCTTTCCGTAAATCCACGAATCTTATATATCACACTTTTAACATAATTATTTAATAATTTTTACATCACAACCTCGAAAGAATAGTTTACTAGCAGACAAATACGCAAAACGTGGATAGTTAAATAATATCATGCTTGAATTTTAACTATGCCAATTATTTATACAAAGTTATAAAAAAAAAAAAAACATTTTTGTAACATTTCTTTAATCCCCACACGAACCTCAAAAATGTCTGCTTTTGATGTGATTAGGAAAGTAAATTTGTTCCAGAGTGGCACTATAAAAAGGCCAATTAAATAATAACTAGTATCTCAAGACACTTGTTAAAAAAATTAAAGTAGAAATATTTGTTAAAATATAATTTTTATTCTTTTATTTTTTATAACTCGTAATTTTATTTTTTTTTAGTTTTAAAATTAAGACATTTAATTCTTTAACTTTTAAAATTAGTGATTTTAGTCCCTCATCCAAATTTTAAAATTAGTTATTAATTTTAAAATTTGAGTAATGGAGTAAAATTATTAATTTTAAAAAATAAAAATTAAATATTTCAATTTTAAAATTAAGAGATTAAAATTAAGATTATAAAAAAATAGAGGAAATAAAGTTATATTTTAGTCATGTTTTCTATAATATTTAATGTGCTTCTTTATAATTTTTATTTTTTAGCATGAATATATTTTTTAATTAGTACTCTTAAGACACTCCTTAATAAGATCCTATTAAAAAAATAGAGAATATTATAAAATTTAATGTGGTAATCTTGAAGAGTTATACTACTAGGTGGTGATGGCATGGCATGGGAAAGTGGGCCGCACCAATCTACGATGGACCGTGGTTAGAACGCCACGTGGACAATGGTTTCCCCGATCGTGGATGAATTTGAGAAATACAGCTATTGAGGAGAAAGAAGGTGATGCTGATGCGTAGCCGACCCAACCTTGTGCCACTTCCAACGTAGAGACGCAAACAAGATCCAAAGTAGCGTAAGCACAAGACACTTCACCTCATTCCCATCCAACGCCTCATATCACTCCTCAGCCACCTCTTTCGATCTCCACCCTCTATTCCCACCCCCAATTCTTTATTCACCCCCTTTGTCCCTATAGTCTTAGTTTCTTCTGTCTTGTTGAATTCTTAGTTCAACCCCGTTTACTCTCTCTCTCTTATTCCACCATCCTCGTTTTCAGAAGTGAATCCCAATGCCTTCCTCCCTCACCCATTGAGACACATTCCATTAACCATCCATCAATTCAACCATGGTATGTACATACAAACATATAATTTATATAACATATACTATATAGTATATAGTTTATACCCTATGGTTTCTATATGATTTAGAATTAATTGCCCATTTTGTTTGTTTATTATCAAAAAAATTTGGTTTGAGCAGGACACAATGTTGGTGCCTCCATGGCTTGAGCAACTCCTAAACACATCCTTCTTCGATGTGTGTCGGATTCACGGAGATGCCGCCAGGAGCGAATGCAACATGTTTTGTCTCGACTGCAATGAGAATGCGTTTTGCTTCTATTGCCGTTCCTCCAAACACAAGGATCACCAAGTCATTCAGGTAATTTTTAATTAACTAATTGGACCATATACACAATTTATTTTTTAAATTATTCACATTTAATTTCTCATTGCCATTTCATGGCATTGTCAATGTCAAATCTTTTTGGGAAAATGGGGGGTTGAATCATGAATGATGTTCATAACAATGATCGAAATTTATGTGTTACTACACAATCTATATAAAGTTGATTGATTGTTTTAATGTTGTTGTTGATTAGATACGGAGATCTTCGTATCACGATGTAGTGAGGGTGGCGGAGATTCAGAAAGTGTTGGACATTAGTGGAGTTCAAACATATGTGATCAACAGTGCCAGAGTTTTGTTTCTGAATGAGAGGCCTCAACCAAAGTCTGGAAAAGGAGTAGCTCACATTTGTGAGATTTGTGGAAGAAGTCTCTTGGACCCATTTCGCTTCTGTTCTTTGGGGTGTAAGGTGAGACATTTATCTTTATTAATTAATTTTTATAATTTTAATTTTAATTTCCCTCTCATAACATATCATTGTTCATTCATCCATATATATATCATTATCAAAATGAGCATAATTCACTATCCCAATTCACCCTCGTCATATGGGTATAACACCCACCACCCGTACACCGTCACCTACATTTGAAAGCCCATCAACATCATAATTATATGCCCACCGCCATTAATCATCATGTGTGTATATGCATATATATCCATTGACATTTTAATTTGATACAATTATAATAATAATAATTAATCTTACCGTTTTATTTATATAATGATAATTATTGAATAATAGACGGGAATCAACATGGCGTATAATGTGTTTAATTTAATAAAATAATGAATATATGTAATGTATGATTGGACTAATTTAATTTGATGGTTATCTTGGTTTTAATTATATTTTTGTTGTTGGCAATGACTGAATTAGCTTGTAGGAATAAAGAGAAATGGGGATTCAAGTTTTGCTTTGGATGCTAAAAATGAGGCATCAACAATGGAGGGTATGTCAAGGAGATCGGTTTCTTCAAGACATCATCAAGAAGAAGAATTGCGTGAAGGCTCACAACAAGACATGTACCCGGCCACACCTTCTCCACCTGCTTCAAACGCAAGGAGAAGAAAAGGGATTCCTCATAGGGCACCTTTTGGCTCCTAATCATTTTTTCTTTCTTTTTTACCCTGAAAAATTGGTGGTACATATACTCAATATTCAACCCCCGTTTACCATTTCTTCTTCTTCTTTTGAATCAATTAACCTCCCTTTCGGGGGAATCTGATTAGGTGTATAATCTATTTTTTTCAGTAAAGAGAAAAAGAAAAAAATGGTAGGCTTTGGTGGAGGGTGTCATTTGTCCAATGTCCATGAAGTGGGAAAAGCAAAAGAAAGGAAAAGGGTATATAGGAAAGTTCCTTCTTTTGGGGTTTGGGTCCCAAAACAACAAATTATCCCTTGTGAAGAACCAATAATGCATATTTGTTTAATATTTAATAATACTTTCGAGTGTACATGTCATTAAGAAATTAAAAAGCAAGACTTTGTGGAGTCCGTTTCAATGTTTCATAGTTTTCTATGCCCCACCATCCACATGGGCCGTTTACATGAAGTTAATCACACCTTTTATGCCTCATATCATATACTACTATTTAATTATTTTTTCTCACTATTAATAAAAAGTTGTTTCTGTGAAAAGTAATGACATGTATTTTTTATCGGAAATTATAAATACAGTTAAATATTTTCCTTCTAATACAGTTTATTATATGTCCAAAAACCAATCATAAATTAAATTTTAAATTATTTAATTAAAAGACACAAACCGTTAGAGTCATAATACTATTTAATTTACATAACAATATTTGCATGTATTGTTCTGGGTACAAATTGAATTACAACTTATCCTTACCAATTTTTGAGAGCTCAATGATTTGGGTTCTCTCTCTGGTTCTTTCTATTTCCCTCTTTTCCACTCCCTTCTATTCTTATTCTTGTAATTTTTGTAGTTTCTGTCTTTCTCTTTATCCCATCTCGATATTTTTTTCATTTTCTTGATGGATTTTTCGTCAGGGAAATTATGAAAATGGAAAGGGTAACAAATGTGAACCATTCGTTGTTTTTATAATTAGGTAGTGTCGTTTTCTCTCTACTACATAATTAATTCCATGAGCTAAGCCAATTAGGTAGAGCAGATATTGAATTGATCGCTACTCAAAGTTATCGATTCTGAAAACGCGTGTCATCCAAATTTAACATAGACTAGGTACGTTAATTAAGATATTTTCAGTTTTTAATAACATAATGTTCCTCAATCAGTACGGATTTAGTTGTTACAGAATTACTACTACATGATTTAACTTTAACAACATTTTTCTCCTAAGAAAAAATACACTTTAACTACACTTTTTTCTTTGCATAAAGACAAGTTGGAGATTGGTTTATTTTGAGATGTAGAAATTAACCTTAACATATTATTATATTTTAACTTTAACCTTGTCTATTTAGCATTAAATTCATGGAATTAGTATTTTTTTTTTTTTGGATTTAATCCACCCATTAAACTCGAGTTGGGAAATATAATTAAGAATGACATTTTTACTGAGTTTTAATGTTATTGTTTTTAAGATTCAAATATAAAATTATTAACTTTTTTTTGCTGAATAATTTAAAATACTAACTAAATTACAACAGGTCCCACTTACTGATTTACACACTGGTTACTAATTAACTAAGGAATTTGTATAATTTAAAGTGAGGAATACATTTTAAAATTATAATTTTTTATTTAATTTCCTATTAAGAGACAATTAATATAATGGATTTACTAATTTTCATAATATATTGTTGACAAGGTTATCAAAATCGAGTTTTTACGTAAACTCGACTTTTAGAATCGTAAGAATTTATTTTATAAAAAAATATCTATGAATAATAAGTAAATATGTTCAAAATACACCATTTTGCAAACAAATGACAATAAATTCATATTATTAGTCTATTACAAAACATAAGTTTTCAAAATTAAAACATTTAGATAATTTAAAAATTCAGCCTATCAAGCACAATTGAGTATTTAACAATCTGATATCATAAAGAAATGCAAAGATCATGCACTGATCTATAATAACCAAAGTTGCCAACAAATTGTTCTCTTGATTGCTGAAAACCAATAGAAATAAATGAGGCTTCATCTAGAACCCTAAAACCTCAATTTGAAACTAGGCAGACAGATTAGACAATCATGTTTGGTTGCCAAGATTAAATGATAATTTAAATTGGAGCAATATCCAATGATGTACATTAACTACAAATTCCACAATATTTACTTAACTGTCATCATTATTGTATGATCTTACAACAAATTGAACTACCAATTTTACTCAACTACAAATTGATCTATAATAACCAAAGTTATCAACAAATTGTTCTCTTGATTGCTGAACACCAATTGAAATAAGTACAAGTTAACTAGCATTTATAATTACAAAATGAGGCTTCATCCAGAACCATAAAACCTCAGTTCAAAACTAGGCAGACAAATTAGACAACCATGTTTGGTTGCCAAGGTTAAATGATAATTTGAATTGGAGCAATTTCCAATGATGTACATTAACTACAAATTCCACAATATTTACTTAACTGTATCATTATTGTATGATCTTACAGCAAATTGAACTACCAATTTCACTCAACTACAAATTTCACATATTTACTCAACTATGAATTTCCAAAACATAATGGGAAAAGAAGAAAACCTAGTCATGGGTCATTGCACTTCATCATTGCGGAGGATGAAAAGAGAACAAAGAAGAGAACAACAGAGACTCCCTTCATAGTCCCTGCAGCCATGCACTTCACTGTCGCTGCAGCCACCACGCACTCACACGGTCGCAGAAGAAACACACACTCACACTCAGCACTTCCACTTCACACCGGGGCTACCATGCACATGCACCTCGCCTTCGCTTTCACACTCTAACCGTCGCACAATCGCGGGATGGAGTGAGGGAACAAGGTCTCTAGTCCCAGTGCAAAACGAAACGATTTAGGGAAGCAAAGCGATGATGATGCGAAGTGAGGAGGAAGAAAGAAAAATGAAACCATTTAAACAAAAACGACGTCGTTTCCATTTTTTGCAAACTCGCAAACGCGAGGTAAACTTGCAAGTCTATATTAACTCGTTTGAGTTTGCGCAGAATCGCCTGAGTCTGCTCAATTTTCGATTCTACTCATGATTTAACTTGTGGAGGTATTGTGAAATCATAAACTCGTATGATTCTGCTCAACCTTCTTGTCAATGCCATTTTTCTTTCTTTTTATACTTTTATCTTCTTCTTTTGCCTTGAGAATAGTGTGTGTTTGCTATTTTAACTAGCAGATATGAACACATCTGATGCTATTGAAAACTGAAAAGAAAAACTTCTTTAAGTTGTTTTCTGTTTTCTATTAAAACACTTTTTTTTTAAAAAAAAGTTTTCAATATTCAGAAGATTTTGATAAGTAAAGGAAAATTGTTTTTGGAAAAAAAGAGAGAAGTATATCAAACGGGCTCTAATATTTCCATTTTTTAATAATTCTAAAGTTAGCTGATTTTGAAGCCCAAATGTATCAGGCCTCAACAAAGGCTCAATTAACGGACTTGAATCCTGCACCTACCTATGTGTACTCTACACCTCCCATTATTCAATAAAAATGCAATAATACCCTTAATAAAAATTTTACATCCCATCTTCCAACCCTAACACCTCCCTTTTCTCTTTATCAAATTTAATTAACTATAAAAAAAACTTATGGAATGACATTTCCATAAGCAAAAAAAGCTTCTAGAATGACATTTTCATAAGCAAAAAATGCTTATGAAATGACCTTTCCATAAACAAAAAATACTTATGGAATGACCTTTCCATAAGTAAAAGTTGTTTTCGGAATGACCTTTACGTTAGCAAAAATGCCTTCAAAATGAATTTTTTATAAACAAAAATTCTTCCAGAATGACCTTTTCATAAGCAAAAGCTAAAATTGCAATCCGAAATAGCCTTTTTGGAAGTCCATTTTTTATCTTCTGGAATAGTCATCCTAGAAGTACTATTTTTGCTTACGAAAAAGGTATTTCATAATATTTTTCCTTGTATCATTCCGTAAGAGTATTTATACCCTTATAGAATGTCTATTTTGGAAACAGATCAAAAACTCAAAATAGGAATGCGATTTCCAGGAAGAAGAGTTTAGTTGAGTTGGAGAAGATAAAGAAGAGGAAGAAGGGAAGTAGAGGATGGGAAGAAGATAGAAGAAGTAGGGTGGGATTTTAAAAAAATTGGGAGGTGCAGGATGTAATAAGGGAGATCCAGAAATCAATTGCCTTAACGGCTTAACCTAAACGTACCAGCCCGAATATAATTGCAGTTTCAATTATTCACGCGCTTCGGTTTGTATGATTATTGATTATAAAATAAATAATGACGAAGCTTTCAATTATGCACGCAACAATTATTGTTCTAAAAAAATAGGCTCAAATAATAATGGAAGTTCCAATTATGCACGCGTTTGCTTTGATTTGTTAAAAGATTCAAAAGGATTTTATTCTAAATTTCTAAGTGAAAGGTCAAGCGTATTTTAAAGGGTAAAAATAGAGTTATTGATAAAAAAATAATGATTTAAATTATATTTACACATATAATATATAATGAAGTGATTAAAATCTAAATTATTAATCTTTCGATCATGAATGTGATTTTATATTTTATATTTAAAAATATACTCTTTTATTTTGGAATAGTTAGATTTTTATATAAAAAAAAGTAACTTTTGATAACTTGAAAGGTTTGCTTCAAACATATACTGTAAAAAAGAGGTTTGCTTGAAACAAACATGTGATGTGTATTGTGTAGATTGATATGTGGTCAAATAAGCAGTTGATTGAATAAAAGACTGATGTAAAATTTAATAAAGAATAATATAAATTGTATTTAAATAAAAACAAAGACCCAATCGATTTAGATTTATTCTAAAATCGTTCACTAAATCATCCTCTGACAAATTTTAAATTATTCCCCTCTCACCGAATTTTAACATTTTCAATTTCTTGTAACACGAAGAATGTGCAAAACTTATAACGAAGCTGGAAGTGTAATAATCATCATTACGCTATTCAAATACGAGCCCATAATTTTTGTTTTGGTGTTTCATACCAGAAACTCAGATACAGTAATTTCTAAAATTTTGTTCTCTTAGTTGCCATATAGCCGCTTATTTGTTTTAGCGGTGGCAAGATCTTAAGTAAACAGGAAATCAATAATTCAAATCAGCAAATACTTTTATTTATTTATAAACCATGTGTAGAATAATAAAATATTGTTTTGGGCATTATTATAGTAGATTATAATCTCCATAGCAATTAATCGGCTCAAGAATTTGAGATAATAATTAATGATATAACCACATGTCATTTTTTAGCTCATCGAATCCACGGCAATTCATTGACCCAGCTCATTCATTTTTCTTTTCCTCTTATCATTACCATTTGTGTTAATGACTGTTGGTGATAGCTCATTCTTCTTCTGCCCTCTATCTTCAAATTCATTTCGTTCATAATAAAAAAAAAATAGAATAAATAAAAGAGTGACGTTTAACCATTGCCCACCACTCATCATCCATCTCCATCACAAACCATTACATTCTACAAACAACCACCTTACCACCTTAGACTTCACAACCACAACAATTCCACAAACAAAAAACATGATAGTATCAAAATGTCTATGTCTAACACGCCATGTTCCTACTCACCCAAGTACTCCTTTTCTCACCCCACCCTCCAAAAAAACTCCAACCTTGTCTTACTCTTCCCCACATTTTTCCTTCCAAACAAAACTGAACAAAGCCTTTCCCACCTCATACAACCGTTCGTTAACCAAACACTTTCCAATGAAATGTTCCAATTCTTCAAGCTACACATCACCACCAGATTTTGAGCTTGAGTCTGATGATCCAACGCTCACCAATGAAGACCTCAAGCCAACAGCACCAAGTCAAAGGACATTTTCTGGCTTCGAAATAGCAAGTTTATGGGTTGGTTTAGTTGTTGGTGTCCCTTCTTATTACCTTGCTGGAAGCCTCGTTGACCTTGGCATGGCATGGTGGCAAGGCATAGCAACTGTGGTGGCAGCAAACATGATCCTCTTGGTTCCTTTGGTTCTCACTGGCCATGCAGGAACACGTTATGGCATATCATTCCCAGTACTTGTTAGATCCTCTTTTGGAATCAATGGTGCTCATGTTCCTACCCTTATAAGGGCACTTATTGGTTGTGGTTGGTATGGTATTGAGTCTTGGATTGGTGGAGAGGCAATTTTCCTTCTCTTGCCAAAGGCAATGAAGGAAGCTACTTCATTGTCTCAGCCTCTACCTTGGCTTGGCACTTCCCCACTTGAATTTGCTTGCTTTTTGGTCTTTTGGGTTGCTCAATTGGCCTTTGTTTGGAAGGGAATTGATGGCATTAGAAAGCTTGAGAAGTACTCAGCTCCAATATTGGTTGCTCTCACTTCTTGTCTTCTTATTTGGTCTTGTGTCAAAGCTGGTGGAATTGGTCACATGCTCTCTTTGTCTTCTAGACTTTCTACTTCAGAATTCTGGTCTGTTTTTTTTCCTTCTCTTACTGCTAATATAAGCTTTTGGGCCACTGTGGCTATTAACATTCCTGATTTCACTAGATATGCTAAGAGCCAGAAGGATCAAGTTATTGGTCAAATTGGACTTCCCATCTTTATGGGGGCATTCACATTTGTTGGTCTAGCAGTTACTTCATCCACAAAAGTGATATTTGGTCAAGTTATTTCTGACCCAATTCAGCTTCTTGGTCAAATTGGTGGCCTCACAACTAGGATCATTGCAATCCTTGGTATAAGCCTTGCAATTATCACCACCAATATTGCTGCCAATGTTGTGGCACCAGCAAATGCTCTTGTGAATCTAAGTCCTAAATGGTTCACCTTTAGAAGAGGAGCACTTCTAACTGCACTACTTGGGATTGCATTTCAGCCTTGGAGGCTTTTGAAGTCAAGTGAGAGCTTTGTTTATACTTGGCTAGTTGGATATTCTGCTTTGATGGGTCCTATTGCAGCGATTGTTCTAGCTGATTACTATATTGTACAGAAAACAAATTTGAATGTTAGTGACTTGTACTCTAGGAGTCCTTATGGGGCATATAGGTATTCAAGAGGGTTTAATGTGGCTGCTATTCTGGCACTAGTTGTTGGAGTTTTACCTGTGGTTCCTGGTTTCTTGCAGAAAGTTGGAATTGCAACTTCAGTTCCTAACACTTTTGTTGTGATCTACAACAATGCATGGTTTATAAGCTTCTTTTCTGCAGGATTCTTGTATTTAGTTCTATCAAATTTGAGAGGGAAACCTGGTAACTCTGCTGCTAGAGACCCCCTTTTGCCTACTGCAAAGTAAATAATGAGGAGCTTGTGGAATGGACCATCTCATCCTATGAATAAATGTTGTACAATGAGATATAGCCAATGAAGAAAGTTTATTTCGACATTATTCTTTGGTTGAAAAAATATTCCATGATTGAATTATGGAAGTTTCTGTTAATCATTTTAATGAGAGTTGTTTTACTGATAATTATGAGCTGGCTTGTACATTTTTTTCTTTCAATGATGGGATCATATCAATACTAATGTCTGTAATATAATATAACTCTTGACAGATTTGATATACAAGGTCCTGTTCACTATAGATATCAAAACCTGTTTTCAATTCAGTTGTAAAGTAAAACTAAAAACTATTGCTGCTACTGCAACTAATGATAGTATTCATCTAGAGTTATTGTGCTTTTGTAGTCCTTGTTAAGCAAAAATTATATACGAGCTTTCATAATTGACCCCAAAAATGAAAAGAATGGATAGGGTATAGGCATTCTAAAATATATCACAATAGTTGGAATATGTCATAATATAGTTATGGACTTATGGTGATATATAAGCTCTCTTGTTTCATAGAAGGGCAACTTCATAATGAGTTTTACAAATGATTTTTAAACTTGAAAACTAATACCACCCATAATTAAGATTTTGTTTGACAAAACATAGCTGAAAGTTAGTTACAAACTGAAAATTGGAAAGTTATTTTCTCCAATCTTATTGAAACATGAGTGTTTGATAAACATTATTCGGGCTAAAAAATATAAACTTTCAAAAAGAATAAAAATAATAAATTTTAACTTAAATAGAAAAGATTAAAAAGAAAATATAATAAATTTTTAAGGATAAAAAAGTAATAAATATAAAAATTTAATAATTAAAAATTAATCTTTTAAAAAACACTAAATATTAAAAGTTATTAAAACAATTCAATTACCAAACAATTAAATAAAATTTTCCACTAATAAAAAATTAAAAATTAATTAAAATATCTTATCAAACATAAATTACATAAAAGCAAAAAATATCTTAATTATCAGTGATAATTGTAAAAATAAAAGTGAAGTGAACTTTCATTATAGTGTTCGGATTTGAATTATAGGCTTATCGTTTTATAGGCTTCATAAGACTAAAGAATTAAGGAAAAGTAACTTTTTGGTGGTGAATAAGAAAAATTAAAATTTTAATAAGGCTACAATATAAACAAACTAAGGAGTTATATTATGAATAAACCCTTATGACACAATGGTTTTCAAAGGAAAACAGTTTCACCTTTCATTAATAGGTTCACCATAAAAGCAAGCTACCGCCAATTACGTTACTTAACTTGCATCGAAATTTGGTTTTGGGCCGAAGCATACACTGATTGGGCTGAATGCAATTGGGCTGGACTCTCATTTGAACGAGCTCATCGCTTCCCATCTTTCGCCAACCTTTCAGATTATTTATATCCACTAGTTGCCATTGTCAAACAATCTTCATGAATTTCTATAGGTATTTTTAGGAGGATATTAATCAGAACTGATTGAAATTGAAATATATAATGATAATAATTAGCAATAAAGATTGTGTGCCTTAGTGAATCAAGGATTTAAACGAAATTGAGAACTTTAATGACTCAAGGATTGTGTACTTTATTCATGCAAGGGAACAAGAAGTTGAAGTATAAAAGCTTCTAAGCATTTGAGTGTTAAAGGAAAGAAGCATGAAGAACAAGCATTGGCACTAAGCACCTGAAATTCTAAAAGCGTGGGAAAATAGAATACTCCATATTCGTAGGTGCTTGGCGCCAGAAAGACTAATAGAAGTTAAGGAATAAGTCTAAGTGCTAAGCATCGAATAGGCAATTAAAAAGCACTACTAGATGATAGTGAAGTCCTTGATTATCAGTCCCTTTTAATAAAATCTCAGATTCAAACTTTGTGGATAGAGAAAAAAAAGTAATTGAAAAAAAAAGATCCAATTAAATATAATTAATCAGGTTTTGTGATAAAAATTTTCAGCAAAATCAATAAATATTTTACACAAATAATATAGTTACCTTGATTTGTTATTCCGCCTAGGACCCCTAAAAATGTAGGAAACGGCCCTAATTAAAGTACTAGAGGTGTCAAAAGCACTAGAAAAAGCATCAGATTAGAGCTTAAGTGCTAAAGATTAGTAACAGTGCAAGCCATTGGCGCTTAAGCATCAAATCTCTATGATAAGCGCCAACATCTATAGGAAAAGAACTGGTTTAAGTGCTTGAAGATGTTCTAATGCCTAGGGCACGAAATCAGAAAAAGACACAAAACTCTTTCTATCCATTGAAACTCAATGTATCATCTACCATTCTTCTTCTCATTCTTTGTATCCAGTCATGTTTTACCGATTTTCTTTAAGCTATAGTACATGAACCTTAATTGGGTGGGATGAAATTCAAGAAAATAAAAATTACACAATTAAATGAGCCTAATTTCTAATTTTTAACTTATTTTATGTAAAGAATTTGATCATCTATATAGTGAAACAATTGGCAATGTTCTTTCGACTAAAGAGTAATAAATTATCATCTCATGATCACGAAATCATATGCTTATCTATGAAGGTTTACATAATTAGTTGGTGCGAGCTAGGGCTGATATATTTGGCTTTTATTGGGTTGGTAGGTTAGGTATTGCACGCATATTATAATTAATATGTTAACGAATAACGAATTATCTTTAATCAAAATAAAAACAACGAATTTGGTTTTTTGCCTAATATAAATATAATTCTGAATTAAAGATATATATATATATATATATATATATATATATGTTTAAAAACCCGGTCACTAAACACCATTTTTTTATAGCGTATACATGTTTAAAATCAGATTTAACACTAAAATATTACTTCTCAACATTATAAAATGAGTTTAATGGCTATGAATTACCATGTAAAATAATTTTATATTATGATAATTTTTTATGATTTTAAAATAATTATTGTAAAAATTAACAAAAATTTATTATATATGTAATTTATAATTGAATGATTATATAAAAATTATTT
>PYAF01001297.1:597984-627542 GCA_007407185.1 Glycine tomentella | reverse complement strand
AATTCTATAGAACAGCTGTTAGACCGACAATGCTTTATGGAGCGGAATGCTGGCCAGCACATAGGCAACATGAGCATAAAATAGGGGTAGCAGAAATGAGGATGTTAAGGTGGATGTGCGGATATACGAAGATGGATAAGATAAGAAATGAGGATATTCGACGAAAGATATCAGTGGTACCAGTATGTGAAAAGATGAGAGAGCATAGATTGAGATGGTTTGGGCATGTTATGAGACGACCGTTAGATGCTCCTGTCAGAACAAGAGTCTGTTACCAAGAGCTAGATACAAAGAGAGGTAGAAGTCGACCAAAACTTACCTGGGGAAAGGTAGTTAAACAAGACCTAATGGAGTGGGATTTAGATTGGCGGACGGTATGTCTTAGGACGGAGTGGAGAAAAGCTATAAGTCTGATGGAGGGTTAAACCCTTTAGTAGTTTTATGTTCCAGTTGTTCCCTGTTTTAATTATTTTCTCTTCTCCTCTCACCATTCTTTTATTTTAAATTTGTTTCTCTCTTTTGTTCTATTTTCGATTTATCATTGGGTTCATCTACCACCGACCTCAATTAATTTGGGTTAAAGGTGCTGTTGATGTTGATGTTGATGTTGATATTTTTAAATGATTTCATTTTGATCATTTTAAGCAAAAATATTAAATATGTTAACAAAGAATTTAATGTGTATGTTAATGCTTATTGAGATGATGTAGCATATTAATTGAAACCACATCATTTTAAATGATTTCATTTTAGTTTTTATATTTTTTAAAATAGTTTCATTTTGATATTTTAAGTTTTTAAATGATTTTATTTTGATCCATTAAGTTTGGAAAATGATATATTTGGTCCTAATAATTACATATGATGTTAAGATCTAGTAAATGCAATTGATGATATTCTTACAAAAATAGTCACAATGGTTTCTTAAACACTCGTGTGTGTACAATAACTTTAGGAAACACTTTGATGGTTTGATGTTGAAGCAAATATTGTGGAGGGTTGCCAAAATCAAATATCTACTTGGGAAGATAGTGTCTTACTCAGTATAAAGAAGACGTTAGAGATTAAATATGCTGCACACAAATATTGGTTGACTAAGTTTGTTTCTGTGTTGAATGTTATAATGCATTTACTATTTTCAATCCTTTTAGCATCAATAATTGATTTTAGCATCAATAATTGATTTACTTATGTGCATGTGTGCATATAACAAATGTATTTAATTTTAAAATGATTTTCACATGCACATAAGTCAATTAATAATACTAAAAAAACTGAAAACAATAAATATATTATCACATCCGACACATCTAATTGGAAACAATTTTGGTACATTAACTAGACTCTTACATCATTCATATATAACTTGTAGGATCAAAATGTATCATTTTACAAACTTAATAGACCAAAATAAAACCATTCAAAAAGCATAAAAAACCAAATTAGAACCATTTAAAATGACATTGTATCACTTAATAACTTGCTACATCATCATCTTAATCAACATTAACATATTCATCATATTTTTCCGTTAACATATTTAATGTTTATGAATATAAGGACTAAAACAAAACCATTTAAAAATATAAAATATCAAAATAAAATATTGAAACTTAAAGGACCAAAATAGAAAGAAAAAAACTCTTAAATATAAAAGAACAAAATAATAATTTAGCCTTTTATAAACCAATTTTAAAGTTATTTTTAAGGACCGATTTCAAAGTTATGACATTGGCTTATTTGTTTTGTAATTGAAGAAACTTTTTATTTAGAAAAAATGAAAATACCAATGACAAAGATTGAAATTTTAAACCATAATAAAAAATTATATAAATAATTTAAGAGTTTAATGATCTGTCAATATAAAAACTTATATTGTCAACTAATTAAAAATCATTATTGATATAACTTTTATAATAATTATTATAAAAGTCAATAAATATATTATATTACCATACATTTGTTATTTATGATTGAATTTCACTATATAAAATTATTTTATGTTATCTATACATAATCTATTTTCTCACAATTTTATACTTTTATAACCTATATTATGTTGCTATTAAATTTACCTATTTGCACCAACACTTGATATACTTTAATGGTAAGAAGATTAATTTCTTTTAAATAACGGCTTGATTTTAATCTTATGAAGAAAAAAAATTTGAGCAAGTTTTCTTTCTTAACTAAGTTCATCATAGTGATTTGACATTTATTGGTGAAAACTCAAAATAACTCAAAAATATAGAGGGATTTGAACTCCAAGGATTAGTCCAATGGAGTAAAATAAAGTTTTGTTTTTAATAGATTATGTAGGTTTCAACTAGGAATGACAACAAGAACCGTCTGGAGCAAGTTTATTTTCATAAAAGGTGGGATGGATTTGGATTTGAGTTTATAAAAGATGAAAAAAATAAATAATTTAATCTCATTCCTAGCAGATTTTATTGGGTTAAAAAAAATTCACGGAATGATCATCTCATATTTTTTAAAAATGTATTTGTTCATAAATTAAATTATTAATTATATTTTAATTCAAACAATATATATATAACGTAAAGATATTTATGAAATGAATTATATTTTAGTTAAATGTATAACATTTAGTTTTGTTATTTAATCAGGATTATAATTATAATATTATTTATTTAACTACTAAAATAATAAATAAAAATATGAAAAAAATATATAATTAATAAATATAATAATAAAATTATATACAAAATTTATAGGCTATAATTAATCATTATAAGATTAAAATGTAATTTTTATCTCCCAATATTTTTAAATCCGTGATTTTAATCCTCCTACTTTTAATTGCTTTTAATTGAGATATTTTATTTTCTACTTTTAAATTAAAGATTTACAATTTTAGTCCAATTATTTTTTAATTAAAACATTTCATCTTTGATTTTTAGAAAAATCTAATATTTTAATGTGTACCATATTAATTTTTTTTTACTTAAATTAAGTTTATTAGTAATTAAATAATTTAAAAATACAGTTGCTATATGGATACTAAATAAACATGAATCAGTTAACATTTATTAAGAACATAAATCAATTTTTTAAATTGATAACAGGAACTAATATTGTGAATTTTTTAAAAGTGAGAGACAAAATATCTCAATTAAAAAATAGAAAATTAAAATAGTAAATTTTTCAAAAATGAAAGATCAAATATCTCAAATAAAAAATAAGAAAACTAAAATCACTTATTTAAAAAAATATGGAAAAAAATAGATTTTAGTCTAATTATAAATATATACACATAGGGACACGGCAGAAATAAGGCAAAAGTGACATACTCGACCCCGTTTTCCTAAGTCAAAAAAAATCCAAACCAATCCCTAACTTTAATCAAATCAGATTTTTTTGGTTAAAGTCGAAATAGAGTTGAATGGATACTCACGTGTTCAATTTTATTGTTATGCTAATTTGAACTTTTACTCTATTTTTTTATGAGCTAAATACAAATTTATCGTTAAAAAAAGTGTGGAGACTTTTGTTGACAAAAAAAAAAAAAAAGAAAGAAAAGAGTGTCGAGGCTTTTCCTATCTTCATATAAGGCGTAATCTCTTTCCTAAATTTTATATATCAAATAAAGATATAGGTCGAGGCAAAGGAAAATCTTTATCCAAAAAGATTAATATCATGCACCAATAAATCGTAGCTAGCTAATATATATAGATCGACGCCAGAAAAATCTTTATCCACTCTTATGCATCAATAAACGGTATAGCTAGCTAGCTAATATATATTATGGTATCCAGCTAATAGATATAGAGCCAAACTAGCTTGAGGGATTACATTCAGGCTTTCAATTAATTATAATTGAATTACCTCTGGCCTCCTCCTTGGTCGTTTATTATATGGTTCATGTCACCTACTACTAAGAACATTATTCATTTGATTATTTGTGGGCCTCATCTAATATAGTATATTAATTTGTTGACACGCATATTCATGCATATTCTTCTTTTTCATGAAAAAATATGTTTATACAACAAAAGAGAGAGGAATAAGAAGGAAAAAAATGTGAGATAGAATAATTAATATAATAGAAAGAGATAGAAAGTAATATATATTATAAAATTTATTATACTGATAATATAACTCTTATTTGATAAGTGTATATAAGTATAATATAACCTACGGCTACGTATACCACATGTAAATCTCAAACAGCTGGAATGCATTGCTTGGATAAGCTTTATTATTAATTATAATTATAATTATAATTTAAGCCAAGGAATGTAAATCTTATATCTTGTGAAAAGTTGAACAAAATCATTGTGAAGTTTTAATATATCCTATTTTTTGTGTGGAGTTCGTGCTTTGTCATCCTCTCAACTCTCAGGCATACTTGGCAACTTCACCTCGCTTAGGCAATGAAAAGATAATCTTATATATCAAAGATATAATAATCAACGATAGGAAACTCCATAATATAATATTTGACGTGGATAAAGCCACTTGCAAGTTGCAAAGTGTCATGCAAAACCAGAACATAGTTTTGTTGCGCGAAACGAACTACGTATTCCATGCACTTCGTTGATTTTTCCGAGTCATTGAGAATGATAATTCAGAAATACTGAAATAATTAATCGCAGTATATAAATTGATGCACGAAAATGAAATATGTCACGCTACACAACCCTGAATTATGCTGAAACGAAATTGATAATGGAGCAGACGTGGCAGATGGGGAGTTGGAGATATAGAGGGAAAGTGAGAGAATCTTATTTTTACTAATTATTGTTATTAGTAGTAGGAGGAGTACATCTTTCCAAAATGATTACTCTAGTTTGAGATAAATGTGGTTTGGAATTGTTGAAGATGGGTTGACAATTACAAAACCGATATTGAAAAATCAGATAATAATTGTTAAATCTAAATTAATGACGACAAATCTCATGTGCAACTTGCAACTTGTTATGAATACGTTGCCAAAACCAGAAATTTTGTTGTGGCTAGAACCTACGACCTTCAACGGGTATTGCTAGGAAAGTAACAAAGGCACGGGAAAGGAATCGTTCAATTGGTTCCAAATTAAAAATTGATTAATTTCATATATATAAAGTTTATTTAATAAATAAATGTAGTTGACTGAAATTGTTCTTACAAGAGAAATAGCAAATTCTGTGTTGATAGTATTTGACTTTAATCAAGCTTGATATTTAATCGAATTTTATATTTAAGTAGGGGGTGGTTTGGTGCATGTATTAGTTGAATTGATTTCAAATATATATTAATTATGTGTACATTCCCACTTTCTCTTGTGTATTCCTCATTAAATTATTCAAGCAAAAGGAGTCATCAACGTATTGCTGAGCTGGTGTTAACTTGGACAGTGACATCATCACCCCAAACATAATAGGTCACGTCGCGCCTAGTTAATTAGATTAAGGACCACCAGTTCATTATGTAAGAGTAAAGTGTGCAACGTAATTCAGTGTTTCCCTCTATAATTAGAAAGTATTAAAACGTGACTGGCCCAAAAATAAAACAAGTTTGTAACAAAAAAAATAAACAAGTTAGATTGACTCACTAGTTTTTTTAATCCTTGAGGTATTTGGATTTTTACCTGACATTCAACTCATTCTTTTCTTATTGGAACCATCATTTTAAAGATAAAATGATATATTTATTTGCAATTTTATGTTCAAACTAAAGATCAAACCTCAATTTTTTGTTGTCAATTTGTCATGATTAAATGACACACAATAAAATGTTGTACATTGATGACTTAAAATTGATTTTAGATTCTTTTAGAGCTAAAATTGATTTTTTTGTGTTAGGTATCGTTGAGAGTCTTTAATAGTTTGTCTTCCAATTCTCTTTCAAGCATAAACATTCCTCATGGTATAAGGTTATTTTTATTTATCCTAAAAGTTCTTTCTAGGTTTTTAAAGTTGGATCCAACTTTTTCTGTTGCATATCATTTAGTTTGTTTTATAGTAGGGACTTTAGCAAATTTACAGCAGTAAACAAGGAAAGGAAAAAGAAGAAGAAAATTCATAGTATAGTTCGCATACCCACCAAATAGCAAAAATTTGAATTGCAACTTAAGATTTGTGCATCATTAGACGAGATTGATTTTTGGACAACAGGTTCAACATCTGTGATTCTTTTCTTTCAAAGGTTCAATTTTGGGAGGGAATTAACTCCTAGCTAAAATAATGAACCACTTATGCAAAGAAATTGTGAATAAGCAAAAGTTAGCCATTGGTCCCTTACTAATTATCGAAAATTTTGCAACAGAATAATTTTCTCTCTAATCTCGTGTGATTTAGAGAAGCAAGGGAATTTTTCTATCCAATTCCCTCACAATTTAGCGAGGAATTTGTGAATAAATATTGACAATGAACTGCTAAATAATGAGAGATTAGAGACAAAAATATTTCCTATCTAATTTTCATTGTTAATCCGCAAAATTCTTGAGTGAAAACTTTATTTTTGGGGGAGGGGGTGGGGGGCTATGTTCTTATTTTTCATTTTATAAGCTGTGATCAGTTTACTTTGAATCATTGTATGCATTCTTTGTGTAGTTATTGGAAAATTTTTTGTACCCTTTATTGATAATAATATTTATTTCTTTGGTCTAGACGACTTGTGATTTTTTATCTTGTGTTGAAAGATTTTTCATGTTAAAAATTTGTGTCTATTGTGAGTTTGTGGTTTATAATTTTATTTATCGTGATTTTGATTTTATGATATATGATGTGTATGAACCTTAAATTGACATCATGGGTGAAACCTAAATTTGACATACTATGTATGATTATATATAGAGATGAACAAAATAGAAAGAATAGTAAAAAAAAAAAAAACTTACCATCTACATCATTAATGCTTTAAGCGATGTACAAAGTGATTACTTTCAACATCGGTTAGGATAGAAATCAATGAAAAAGTGATTTTCTTCATCGATTTTGAATTCAATGTAGAAAATGAATACTTTTTATGACACCTACAATCTATAATGATTTTGGAACCAATGCATAATCCCTCCCAAAATCAATGTAGATTATGCTCTATGTAGTGATGTTTCTTACCTAGGAGCAATTATATAATATTTCCACAATGGAGTGACAACTAAACTAATAAGGCCTTCAACAACAAAGGGAAAAAAAAAAAGGATAACTAGTCTCTTTGAAACTTTTATGGATTTTTAACTTTTCCAATAAGAAAATAATTTGAGAAAATTATAGTGGTACCCTTATGTTTTACTCGAATTACAAGAGATAACCTTCCTTTTTTTCAACCAACAAAAAAATCTCTTACTTTTGTATTCTTGTTACAATGGCACCCTTTATGTCTCAAATGCAACACCTGGTTGTTTTGAAAATCAATAATTGTTCTGATAAATCAACACAAGACTTTTTAATTTGTTTTGACATCACTTACCTGCTTTATGGGAAATTTCCCAAAAAGTCACTCATCATAATTTACTTTTTTAAGTCATCCTAAATTAAACAGTTATATACTTACATAACCTCTAGATCATTCTCATTCGGATGTATATCTGATTCATTCAAGTATTCCCCCTATTGAAAGCTTGCCAAGAATCACTCATTGTTTATGTCTCATCTCTTTTACATCGACAATCACTCCTCATTCTCGTTTGTGCATGAAATGTTACACCAAACCGTGTAAACTCCATCTAGTTTAGAGGTCACATGACTAACACATGATCTTTATGTTTTTTTTAAACTCCCCTATGTTATATTTTTTTTGTTAAAACGCGACACCTTTAGCATACTTTTCATTTTCCTCCTTCTATGCCCACCATTGTCTTAGACTACCATGCACCATACCGGAGGCAATTTTTGGCTATGGCGTTTTGCCTCCCTCTTTATTTTTCTCTTTTCCCTTTCTTTTTTCTTTCTTCACCAAATCTACAAATCAATCTTCCAAACCAAATATGTAAATAAAAAAAATGAAAGCCCCACTTGCAGAATGAATAAATTAAAAACAGAGCCTTGCATGTGAGCAGAACGAAAATGAAAGCCTCCATCATCATTGGGACGCACTTGTCGGAGCTCCGCACAAAGGTGAGCAATGTGGACGAAATCTATGGTAGAGTCGTGGTGTCAAGTCTGTATTCTTAGAAACAATGGCAATGTAGATTGATAATCCGGATCTAAAATGACAAACAGATATCGTACATAATGTTTAAAAAACACATAAAATAGTAAAACATATGGAGTGCGTATGTAATTGTATAATCAGAGATAATTTTAGATTTTAACTTTTAAAACTAAACTAACTTAACACCATTATAAGAGAAGTGTCAAAGAAATATTTTCATACACAAGAATACCTTGTGTAATTCGCGTAAATTACAGGAAATGTCACTATAATTTGGTTTAATAATTAACGAGGGGAAAGACAAAAAGAAGTATGGTTTTGATTCAATATTTTTATTTTCCACAAAACCTTATCGACTGCGGGCAGGAAGTTTACCAAGTCATATACCTTTCCAAAAATCACCTTTAGAATCAAACAGTCTTTTTCAAACTTTTTGCACAAATCAACTATATTATTTATTGCAACAACGCCGAAAAAAGTTGTCCTGAAATAAAAGCTGAGTAATTGATTGATTGTATTTGTAATATATAGTCTTTAAGCTTTAAAAATCATTTTGAAATATTTTCTAAAGGCAACCTATGAGGAAAATTGGATTCAAATCACTAACTTTTTAATTTATGGATTTTTTTTTCAAAGACAAGGACTAAAAAGATGACATGACGCTTTCATAAATTTATCATGATGTGGAATTCCTCAATTATAGCACATATTTCCATTTTGGTTCTCAAAAGTATTTGATAAAGTTCAAGAGTTGAAGTCGGCAAGTAAGATTTTATGCATATCGTATATAGGAGTGGATTGAATCAAGGCTTTCATCGCCCTCCGAAAAAAATTCTTTAAAAAAATTAGATTTAAAGCTATTTTACTCCTTCAAAAATAAATGAATTCTTATTTTGGTTCTTGTAAAAAAAAGATTTTCATTTTTTAAAAGTATGAAATCGTTATTTTTTCCCTATTATCATTGACATTTATTAACCGCTTATATATGTTAAATAGAAGATTAAGTGATCATCCCAAATATTAATGCATTATATCAACATTTGACATCTCTAAATTTTTTTTCTTAATTCCTAAAATAAATATTACATATTTATCTGAAAATGAATATTAGGAACCAAAAATAGTGTTTCATATTTTGAAGTCATGAAATCAAAGATAAATATTTTAGTGAGGAAAACCAAAATTCACCTGCTTTACATGGATAAAAAATAATGATTTCAAGATTTAAAGAGATGAAAAAGTTATCATCAAACATGTGAATCAATTGGCATTGATTTGTTTTCACTTAATAAGTGGTTTAGGATTTGAGTCTTAGGTATGCAGATACTTAAATATTTGGAGGGAGAATTTTGTCGTCTATAATGATTCTACTCGATTCGAACATGATTGTCTTCAATGAAAAATACCTATGATTTAGAAGGAAAAGAAAAAAAAAGATGAATAATTTACAAAAAAAATAAAAATTAAAGTGACTAAAATCCAAACTCACTCATTTTGTGGAGATTAAAAACATATTTAAAGCTAAAATTTTTATAAAACACTATTTTTATATAAAATTATTATATATATAACAATTGATCACTCTAATTTTGTACCAAATTGCTATTAAAAGAACCGCATATTAAATAAATAGATAAATAAGATAGAATAGAAAAAAGTGATAAATTATTTTAAATATTTTCATGGAAATATAAGATTCACACACCTTTAGGAGAAGATGAAAAAATATGTATAATATGAATATCTAAAATTACATTATTTTTAGAAATATTTTTTTACTACCTATTAACAAACATGTGAATATGTATTTTTATCTTCACATTCCCAAACAAACGTCCTCTCAAAATAAAAATAAGATGCATAAAGTGATGAATAATTCCAGTTAATAAAAAAGAGAGTGATGGATAATTTTATTGATACGGGAAAATAGTATATTATTAATGAGTACATGTACTGCATTGTACTGCTTGAATGACGTATTATATTGTTAATAACTTAGACATAAATTTAAATGATTAACATAATGTTGAAAAATTTTATTGTATTTAAGTAAATTATAACAATTTACTTAATAAGAAAATTTGTGTTCGATTTTTATCATTTGTAAGATTTCCTTCAATCAAGGACAATTACAAATCATAATTGAGATTAATCTTTGATTTGGTGGATTGAGGGACACCAGTATTTGTTCACCCAGGAAAAAAACCACTTAGACATAATTTATATCAAGGAAAGTAAAGTGAACGCCTAACTCTTATTTTTCATTGGTATTTTACATCTTTTGTTGTGCATATTAGATTTTATTTATTTTCAGTCCAATGCCTTGTTTCTGGGATCCATCCTTGTATCTATGCAAGCATGTATGAAAGATATTATTATGATCATTGTTTTACAAATAAATAAATAAATTTAAGAGAAATTTATCTAATAAGTAAAAAGAAGTAGGATAATATCATTAAATTAAAATAAAATATGAAGTAATAATGTTATTAAAAGGATTACATATGAATTTCTAATTTAATTACAATTAGGATATTCATATCTTGAATCCATATCAATATAAAATATTTATATGTTTGAGTTATAAATTGAACAAAATAAGATAACTAGTCAACATATATAACCAAAAAGAAAAAGAAAAAAGAACAATCTTACTCAAATCGTTTGATGTTCTTCAATCCGTAAAAGTAAGGGAATTGGATTTCCCACTTGGCAGAGAGACTCAGAAAGAATGCAAGAAGGATTTCTACCATTATCGTTGTTTGGTTGGAAGGAAAAAAGATCATAAAAAAATTGAAATTTGAATTAAAAATTAAATTTTATTTATAGAAGTCAACTTTTTTATTTTTATTTTTTTTCTTCAATCAAATAAAATAAAATGTTTCGTTATATGTATTTATTTGTTATTTTTTTCCACTTTTTCTCTTCAACCAGAGATAGGGTAAAATTTATTCACATACACATGAAAAAATTAATAAATAAGGTAAACTGGACCATCATATTATGAGTGTAGAACCTGCAGTCAATAGTCAAGTACAGGAAACCCTGGTCCAAAAGCAAGCCCCTCATAGGTTGAGATAAATCACATTTACAATTTATCGTAATATTACTTATTCTTGTTTGCTGATTAAAAAAACATTATATATATATAAGATAGAAACAGAAAAGGATAGAATTTAGTTATAATCACCTAATTAATAATGTAAATATTAACATTTAAGTCATAAAATTATTCTTTGTCCATATGAGATACACTGCTCAAAACTTTTGTACTTTTAAAAGGTAGTGTTCTCTAATTTAAAAAGTCATATTTGCTCAATTGCTCATCATCCTTATAAATGAGTAGTTGAGTCATATTCAAAATATGTTACTTTCCTTCAACCCCAAACTATTATCCTTTTTTTATATATATAAAATGATATTTTAATTTTTAGTGTGTAAATCGATAATAATTCAATTATTGGAAAAAAAATAAAATTCTGATTTGTGTTTTAGGAAAATTTCTGTCTTTTATAAAAAAAAAATCTGTCATTTGTTTTCTTATAATTCTCAGGGTAGCCTTCAAAATTCTAAAGTATATTTTTTTACAAAACATATTAAAATTTTCATGAAAGGTATATACTTTTCAAGTCGGATATCATTATTGTATATGATAAAAGTATTTTTTCTAGTATTCATAGGTATATATTCAAGATTTAAACCTTTTAAGTTGGAAACTTGGAATAATTCCGTGTGTCAATATATAGATCCTTACAGTCTCGGTAGTAATGTTTCTTGAACTGAGAAGAGTTCAAGAATATGGAGAGATAAGTCATACGCCTATGTCAAAACCTAAAAAGATTTTTTTTTTTTTTTTATTTGCAACACAAAAGTCAGCGATCAAAATAGTACCATGGAATACGTATAGAGAGATATAGGTAGGTCCTATGAAAGGCACAATTAATGTATAAACAGTTGAAAACTTGAAATAATACTAGTTTTCAGCACCAAGTCGATGTAACTGTGGCGACCCTACTCCTTTTCCCCATGGTCTGACTCAACTTTTGTCAACGAATTTGTTAATATTAGAATTTTGTCCACTGTGTGTTCACAAACCTGAAAGCCGGTTTTCTCCAAAACTTGCCACTGTTCACTACCCCACACTTCTCTTCTCATCACACTATATATACCCATCAAAATGAACACAACATTATCATCCATCCAAACTTTGGTTTTCTCTTTATAGTCCCCAACATTCTTTTTCTTTATATATTTCTCAATCCAGGTAATTGGGAATGAATTATAGCTCTAATTAATAAGCTCTACTTTCTAATTTCTCAAACCATGTGGAAGAGCACATTTTGATATCCCCCAGCATATGTGCATTTACCAGACTATTATATAAATTTAAGCATAGTACACTTTTTTTTTTCTATCTTTCTTGGTATGAACTTTTTTTATCACCTTGATATGCACTTGTTCTTACTTTACTTGCATGTGCAGGACATTTTATAGTGAGAATCACACATGTCTCCAGCAATGGTGGTAGGAAGTGGTGAGAAGGGTGAGAGTGATACACCAGGAAATCAATATCAGAAAGGAGTGAAGCAGCTTGTTGAGAATGGCCTTCACACAATACCTAAAAAGTACATACTTCCTCCTTCTGATCGACCAGCTACAAATTCAGAAGATTCAAATGTTACCAAGCAAAACCTTCAGCTACCCATCATTGATTTTTCTGAATTGATTGGTCCAAGAAGGCCCCAAGTCCTTCAATCTCTAGCCAATGCTTGTGAGCGGTACGGATTTTTTCAGGTGAGCGACCAACTTGGTCACATAATTTTCCTAAACTTAATGATCATAGTGAAACCTTGTACCTAATTAATATATAAATGTTGAGATATATACATAAATAAAAATTTGGTGTTCAAACAATTTGGACCCTTCATTTTGAATCTTGGATGGAGGCAATTAAGTTGCTAGCTAAGAAATAGCATCATGAGGACAATATTAGTTATCATAGAATTGATGATGTGAATACGTGATTGAAGATTCATTTTGGTTTGATTGGTGCAGCTGGTAAACCATGGCATATCAGATGATGTTATAAGAAGCATGAGGGATGTGAGTGGCAGGTTCTTCGATCTCCCTTTTGAGGAAAGAGCCAAACACATGACAACTGATATGCATGCACCGGTTAGATATGGAACAAGCTTCAGCCAAACCAAAGATACTGTGTTCTGTTGGAGGGACTTCTTGAAACTCCTCTGCCATCCCTTGCCTGATTTCCTCCCCCATTGGCCTGCTTCCCCCTTAGACTTTAGGTGTGTACTATGAACTTAATTAATTAGATACAACTTTAATTAAATATTAATTAATGATTAATCTATTCACTTTCCTCCTTTCTCTCTCTCTCTGCGTGGACAACATTTTTAAAATGAAGTTCTAGTATCCTTCATCACAGATTGAGTTGCTTGTCAATTTGATTAGTGGCAGCTTTCTCCATACACAAATTAATAACTTCATGCCAACGAGATTGATGCAACTGGTAAGATTAAACAATATGATTAAAAGGTCCAAGACTCTAAAAAAGGCTCGTGACATGATCTTGCCTTGAAATGAAACAATCTCCCTTCTCTTAACCATTTTTCGGTTAATTAAAATATTGACAGATTCATTTCTTGCTGGAATATAAATTTAATGCTTTAAATTGTGGTCGTAGTCACAATTGTGTGGTTGTAGTTTCATTATCATCTTTAGTGCTATAAAATATTATAGATCGATAATGATGCAATCGCCATTGTACTTGGAAGAAACCACTTTTTTAAACTTTGTATAAATTAAATTATGACACGTAGTTAATTGTAAGCAATCATAGGCTAGAATAACCATTAGGACTGGCCTAGTACTAAGAGGTTTAGATAAATTTATGTAAGATTTTAAGTTCAACCTTAATTCATCGTTGTAAAAAAGAAAAAAAGTAATAGGGTAGCATAAGGATAAACTTAGCTTTTTATTTATCATTTTTCATTAATTGCAATGTAGGAAAGTGGTAGCTACCTACTCGGAAGAAACCAAATACTTATTTCTGATGTTGATGGAAGCTATCCAAGAGAGCCTAGGAATCAAAGTAGAAGGCAAGAACCAAGAAGAGGAGACAGAAGGAAAAGACAATAATATTCTGAAGGACTTGGAAGATGGGAGCCAGATGATGGTGGTCAATTTCTACCCACCATGCCCTGAACCAGACCTAACCTTGGGGATGCCCCCTCATTCTGATTATGGATTCCTCACACTCCTCCTCCAAGACCAGGTGGAGGGTTTGCAAATCCAATTCCAAGGTCAATGGTTCACTGTTCAACCTATCAATAACGCTTTCGTTGTCAATGTTGGTGATCACCTAGAGGTATACAAATTTTTTTCTTCATTGCACATTCTTGTACCACACTTGTTTTTTTATCATTAACTTTGCTAATTAAGAGTGTTAGTAACACATTATCTATTATTCTCTTATTAACTCACTCTTCACTTATGAAGAAATCATCAAATTATGTGATTTTTAATAAATTTTAATTAATAATAAAATATGTGATGAGGAGAGTTTGTTAAAATATATGTTATTAACATTTCTCATTCACATGCATATGTTGGTGTTTTAGTGTTCTATTTTTTCACATAAACGCTAGCAACACATGAGTAAATACAATCATTTTATCGTATTTTTATTATTGGTTAAAATTTCACGATTACAATTAATTAATGAAGAATGTGTTTAAAAATGAGTATTATTAATATTTTCTTTTTCATATATTAAAATTAGAGTTTTGCCTTAATGTATATTGATCTTTAATATAAACTTTTATTATCCAAATTACTAAAACAACACAAAAGGCACATAACTACGATTGAGTTTTGTCCTTACATGCAAATTTGAATTAAAAAAAGTCATATATTTGTAGGTCCTATTTAATAAAGTTGCTGATATTTTCCTTTTTGTTGTGTGGACTTATTAATCAGATACACAGCAACGGGAAATACAAGAGCGTGTTACATAGGGTTATTGTTAATGCAATGAAGAAAAGGACATCTGTGGCTTCGCTGCATAGCCTTCCTTTCAACTGCACCGTAAGACCGTCACCCAAACTCATTGACGAAGCCAACCCCAAACGTTACGCAGACACGAATTTTGATAATTTTCTTGCATACGTTTCTACCAGAGAGCCAAAGAGAAAGGAATTCCTGGACTCTAGGAAATTGTCTTCTACATGACTAGAAGTCTAGAAGAAAAAAAATAAATGGATTTTTTTTTCTCATCCAATGAAAAAAATTATATAAATTGAAGTGAAGTGTCATGACCTACAATAATTTTGGGTGAACTCAGATATACCTTGGTGGAGAGTAAAAGACTGATCTCTTAGGATATTGATCTGACACACAATAATTAATTGATTATTAAGGGAAAATTATATGTGTAACATATTATTAATCTTGATTTGGTTGGGCCACTTAGATTGTCACTGATCTTAGACTTGCAGTCTCGCCCTGTTTTTCTGTATTATTATTAACTTGCTATTATTATATGTAATATGTTTGTACGTGATCAGTCTCGTGAGCAAAGATGCTAGCATGTCCTAGCTCTGAAATTTTGGACAGTGAGATAAAAAGTAATTGGCTAAGTAAAAGGAAAATAATTCGATAACGACGAATGCATGGTACTTTAATTATGTAACAGTAGGCAGTATTTAATATTTAGATCTTGGGAGATTTCCTTCGCATTCGCACTGTCATAAAATAGATGCTGTCTGTCATTGAGCATAATTTGCATCGTATATGTACGTACGTGCAAAAAAAAATGAACCCCGTTAGATTTGAGGATCGTTTTGGACCAGCTTATTAAGACTGTAGAAATTACTTGGGCCGATAGCTGATTTGGGCCAACCGATCAGATAGTTCATAAGGCATTTATATTATGTACCTCCCATTTTGTATCCTGCATCTCCAAAAAGACTTAAGCGGACAAAAAAAGTCCTTTACCATGGACCCCCATTTTGGAATTGCTATTCTGGAATAGGATACTCTTCCAAAATATAGGTTTTTGTATTCTAGAATACTTATTCTGGAATGTAGGTTTTTGTATTTTAGAATAACTATTTTGGAAACGTATTTTATTTTAGAATAATCGTTCTGAAATAGGTGGTAGGACCCCCATTCCCTTCTTCAGACTCAAACTTGTGCCGCCAAGCCGTCGTGCCAACGTGTGCCACATTTGCACCTCCACGCCACGTACACCACCTTCTCGTCAAGCCTAGCCACCATTATCATTGTTGGGAGATATCATCTCCTTAAATGAATCTCAATACCTCAAGACGAGTTATGATTATCTAAAATAGTTAATCAACTGGCAAATGGTCCATACCCATTCGATCACAAGATTATGATTTCATAAATCATAACCATAGTAAAATGCTAAGAATGATGTAGAATATGAAGAATGAGATCTATTCTGGTATAGGTTTTGAGCCTCGTAGAGGCAACTTATTCTAGAGCATTCAATTGAAGTGTAATGGACAACCTGCTTGTCTTAGGTCAAAGTGATGGTCTTTTATCCTATCAGTTGCCCCATGCCCCTTCGCTATTCATGGGTTGAGGTATTATGGCGTATCAAAATGTTACTTCATATCTTGGGGATTCCAGCACATGATTATATCCTTGTCAACCTTATCGTGCGCTTAATACACATCATGAAGGACGATCAAATTAGACTATGAACCAGAGGGTGATTAGATCAGGCTAGGATTTAGAAAGTGATCGGATCGAACTAAGACCCCAGAGGGTGATAGGATCGAACTAGGTCTTGGAAGGGTACACAACCTTCAAGCCTCTAGCACAAAGTGCAAATGGGCTAACTATGTGTTGGATCAAATCGAATTGGACCCCAAAAGGTACACAATCCTTGAACCTCAAGCACAAAGTGCAAAAAGGTTAAGTATGTGTTAGATCGGATCAAGATTTGACCTGGAGGGTACATAACCCTCGAACCTCAAGCACAAAGTACAAAGAGAACTAAAAATGTGTTGGATCAAATCAAACTAGACCCTAAAAGGTACACAACCCTCGAGCCTCAAGCACAAAGTGCAAAGAGGTTAAGTATGTTGATTTCACCTATGAATAAGTGATAACTCGTGAAGTTTATTCTAAGTTAGTGGTGATCAAATTTCACATATGAATGAGTGATGACCCGCCAAATTTGTTCCAAGTTAATTGTGACCGAATTTTACTTATAAACGAGCGATAATTCAAAATACATTCTAGTTTTAAAATGTGATCGAATTTCACCTATGAATGAGTGATGACTCGCGAAATTTATTCTAAGTTAATGATGATTGGATTTCACCTATAAATGAGCGATAACTTGAAAAAAAATTTCTAAGTTAATTCTGATAAGATTTTTTACCTATAAATGAAAGATGACTCAAAATACATTCTTAGTTTTAAAATGTGATCAAATTCAACCTATGAATGAGTTATTACTTGCAAAATTTATTCTAAGTTAATGGTGATCAAATTTCACATATAAATAAACGATAACTCAAAATACATTCTAATTTTAAAATGTGATCAAATTTTACCTATGAATGAGTGGTGACTCGTGAAATAAATTCTAAATTAATTGTGATCGGATTTCACCTATCAATGAGTGATAACTCTCAAAAATACATTCTAGTTTTAAAATGTGATCGAATTTGACTTATAAATGAGCAATAACTTGTGAAAATTAAATTCTAAGTTAATTAGGTCAAAAAACTCTAGTTTAGTTATATGCATTATGGAATAGTCGAGGTCGATCGTATTTACATGATAGTGTTATGTCGTCGATCACGTACTCGTTTGATTGAGGTCGATTGTATACACTTGATAGATCACTTTATATGTACTTAGATCAACATTACTTATTTTAAGCAATATTGACTTGTGGATAAATGTTATGAACTCCTTTCAAACTTGCTACATGACCTAAGGCCCACAACAATACATAAGGGCTTCACCTTCCAAATTACTATCTTCTTTGACTCTAATTATAAGATCATTTTTAAAAATTTGTTTGTCTCTTTTTATAACATTTTTTCTTTTAATTTTAAATACATTAATTATTTTTTCTCTATACATTAATGAGAAACAATTAGGTAAATAAATAGATAAAAAAATGTTAAGAGCAAATTACAAAGACATTTCTTAAGCTTTGACAACTCCTAATTCTAACAGTATTAACTCTCGCTCCTCACTTCCACCCTACACTTCCCCAACTTCTTTCTTCCTCAGACTTCTCTCATCTTCTCTCACCAAACTCTAGAATCCTCCAAAAAAAAATGCGGCCCTTTCAAGATTCAGACCACACCCCCTCCTCGCCCTCGACTACGGCGTTTATGCCTTCCGCCACGCGTCTGCTCTCAGCATCGTCCCCAACGAGGCCTCCGTCATCGAATTAGTATTTTTTTAGACTAGTGATAATAACGTAAAATAAACGAATTAGTATTTGGATTGGGTACCAACAATAATTACATACTATAAATAAAATTACTCTTTAATACAATAGGTGACACTACACTCCTATCAAAAGTTAATTATATTTTTAAGGAAAGGATAAAGTAAAAAATGAGACAAGAGAGTCTTGTAGCGTGGGAAACTCCCACAAGCTAATCCTTACTTCAAACAATGCCTTCCTCACCCCTCTCTCTCTTCCATCCCCGCAGACCCACTGCTTCCTCTCCCACTCCAAAACCTTATCGCTTCTCCGTCAAATCCTCCATCAACAAACCCCCCGACGCCGGCACCAGCACCTCCAAGCCCAGCTCCTGGGTCAGCCCCGACTGGCTCACCTCCCTCTCCCGCTCCCTCACCGCCGGCAACGACGACTCCGGCATCCCCCTCGCCTCCGCCAAGCTCGACGACGTCTCCGATCTCCTCGGCGGCGCGCTCTTCCTCCCTCTCTTCAAGTGGATGCTGGACTACGGCCCCATCTACCGCCTCGCCGCCGGCCCCCGAAACTTCGTCGTCGTTAGCGACCCGCCATTGCCAAGCACGTGCTCAGGAACTACGGCAAATACGCCAAGGGTCTCGTTGCCGAGGTCTCCGAGTTCCTGTTCGGGTCCGGTTTCGCCATCGCCGAAGGTCCTCTCTGGACGGTAATGCTCACGCTTTTTCAAATATTGCTTCAATTGTGTTTGTGAGATTGTTTTTGAATTGTGAGAATGATTATAGCAATGTAGCAATGAGGTGCTGGTGGCAATACCTTCATTTTCTTTCTTGAAACCCCTTTCTCCTGCTGTCAATGTTTATAACTAGTAGTATTTAGCTAGTGACTTTAGTTTTTTTTTTTTTTTTAGCATGTTATTGGTACATAGTATTAATCAGCTTTGTCCATGACTAAACCTTCAAATGGAAAATCTGGCTAGACATCTTTTGTGGGATTCTCTCATTCCAATCATGTTTTTTCATCAAAAGACTCGAGCCCGAGACCTTGGTTAAGGTCAATACCACTCAAACTAATATGTTGGTTTTTATGAGTTTGATTTCTATGTACTTTTAGTGCAAAAAATAATATCAATCAATCAATGAGAAATTATCATTGGCAAAACTTTTAAAGATAGTTCATGACAAATTTTGTTGATTAGATGAGAATCTGCATATATATTATTTACTCTATTTATAATGAATAAATAATTTGACTGTATAAATTATACTATAATTAAAATTCATAATAAATAAATATCTTTGAATTTATAAATTATATTTTAAATTTATAGTAAAAAAATTTAAATTGATATAAGATTATTTTTAAGTATCGACATTCGACAGTCTCTTTAAAAAAAAAACTATTGAAATTCAATTTAAAAATAAAGATAAAAGAAGTTAGATTGAAAGTAATAGAATAGGTGATAAATACGATCAAGTATACAGATTAAAATAATTGGAGAATATTTTGAGAGAGATTTTTATTTTGACTAATTGTGGAAGTAATATGTGAAATGCACATCCAAAGGAGAGACAAAAGATAATATTCAAAATGTATAATAGAGAGTGGGAAAAATGAGGTTTTCACTCTCCTAGTTATATATTGTAATTCATAGTATAGGAGTAGATATAAACTATTTACTCATATATGGTTAAATTAGTATTAATTGTTCTTCTTGACATGATTTTATAGGTTATTTTGGGCGACAGGTTCTTTGTTTCAACTGTTTTGTGATCTATACTAGGCAAGGCGCAGGGCTGTGGTTCCATCTCTTCATAAACGATACTTGTCTGTTATTGTGGATAGGGTGTTTTGTAGATGTGCTGAGAGATTAGTGGAGAAGCTACAACCTGATGCACTTAATGGAACTGCTGTTAACATGGAGGCTAAGTTTTTGCAGTTGACTCTTGATGTTATTGGTTTATCTGTATTTAATTATAACTTTGACTTGCTCAACACGGACAGTCCTGTTATTGAGGCTGTTTACACTGCATTAAGAGGCAGAGGCTCAATCAACTGATCTTTTACCTTATTGGAAGGCATGTTTTTTCCAATCTTACATTCATGACATGGATTTTCTTTCCTTGTTTGTGATGTCATGCGTACATGTGTATATACAATTTTTTTTTCCTCTTTGTTGTTGCAGTTTAAATTTCTTTGTAAGATAATTCCAAGACAAATAAAGGCCGAAGAGGCTGTTAGCGTTATCAGGAAAACTGTTGAAGATCTTATTGAAAAATGTAGAGAGATTGTAGAATCTGAGGGTGAAAGAATTGATGTCGAGGAATATGTGAATGACAGTGACCCTAGTATCCTCCGGTTCTTGCTTGCCAGCAGAGAAGAGGTTTGTTGTATGCCTGTATTTTATTGCTGACATTTACTGTGTTTTTAACAGTGTTCTTGTGAGGGTTGCTGTATGTTCTAAATGTATAATAATAGAGATAGAGATTTGATGTGAATTAAATGAAATATAAATTTCTATGCACTGTTTGTACAATGTCAATCAATAAAAAATCATTGTTGGTAGTTATTGTAAAAGTCAACAAATTTACCATACATACTTTGTGATTGAATAATAGTGTAAAAACTATTCATTGTTAGTGTATAAACTATTTACTCATAATTTTATGGGGGCATTGATGATTGTATGTCAATACTGAACACTCTGGTCAAGGTAGTAATGTTGATTGATCATAACACAATCAAGCAAATGTCATCCTGTAATTCTTTGTTATTTACTTAAGAATGTTCATGTCTTGCCATATTTTTCTAGTTCATTATGTTACTTTCTGAAAAGTTTTTAACCATAATATTTCTGATTTCCAGACTTCTGGTTTGGACATATTCCGTAAGGAGATAAATTATGGGTTTTCATGTGTAGTTTAATGCTTACTGCTCAATCATTTGAGTTTATCAGCATAATTTAGTTACACTCCTAAGTCCCAAATATGAAGGTCTATGCTGCCACCACTTCTTATTACTTGCCATATCACTTGATGATGACACTTTCTGTTCTTTTTATTGATCATTGATCATCACAACCTTGTATAATCTACTTTTATAGTATGAAGAACTTTTTTCTTTGGATCTCTGTTCTCCATTTTTATTTTTATTAGATGGTTCTATATGTAGGTTTCCAGTGTGCAATTAAGGGATGATCTTTTGTCACTATTAGTTGCTGGTCATGAGACCACAGGTTCAGTGCTGACCTGGACACTTTATCTTCTAAGCAAGGTATCATTTGACTCTATTTCTTTCCTGGTGTAACATCTTTGTTACCCCAACTTTATGAATCGACTGCAAAGCTTCTTTCCCATTCTCATCAGTATCAATGAGTTGCTGTTGTATGTTTTTCATGGGGTAATGTGTGAATTGATTATGTGCATGATTTTCATGATCCTCCTGCTACATTGTTTCTGGTTTTCCTTTTGAACCTTAAATTAGTTATCCAATTAATCTAGCTGTTAATGTGGAAACTTGGTAATTATAAAACCTGTTTAACCTGGTTCAAAGATATTAGACCAAATTACACTGACACCCCCATGGGATTTCTTGAGATTGCACAGAACCTCTTACTTTTTAGTTTTTAATATTTATAACAACCTTCCTTATATGAGTATGCAATGTATTGTGTTTCTTAAGTAACAGGGGGTGTCAATGTAATGTATATGGGATGTCAATGTGTAGGGGTAAAGAAGGAAGGGGTTATTGGGGGAAATTTAATGAAACTTCGGGAGGTGTTATGTAATCTACTCCAGATGTTAATATCAAAAACATTATTCATTGACCTAATAACCATCTAATTATTTTTCAGCTTCCAGCATTATTTAAGGACTGAACATTTATTGAATTGTTGTTTTGAATTTACTCAATTTAGTATGTTTATAGAAATGTCTCATAACGTACTATTGTTAGTATTTAGGAAAAAACAAGAGCTCCACGTGATATTGCCCCTCAAATTATGAGCTCTATTTATGCAGGATTCTTCCTCATTGGCAAAAGCACAAGAAGAGATAGACAGAGTTTTACAGGGAAGGCGACCTACCTATGAAGATATTAAAAATCTTAAGTTCTTGACACGCTGCAATATTGAGTCACTCCGTCTCTATCTACATCCTCCGGTAGGTTGCAATGTTTCTCAGTATAATGATTTATAGTAAGAACATATATTTGAGATGGAAAATATTTGTACCATCTTTTGTGTATGACAGGTCTACACTTGTGATAGTTTATGCTTGTTATGAAAATTAGTTAGCATGGTAACATTAACATACAAGCTTAATTCCAAGTTTTTAATTCTAAGTAAACACTTATTTAAATGATCTTTATTATATCTCTGAACAGTTTAAGTTCACAGCTACAGTCTTACTCTCCCACATATGATTTATTGGAACTGGCGTTATCAAATATCTTTCGCTAATGTTACAATTTCTGTTCTTATATAACCTTATTATCCATCCTTAAGGTGTTGATAAGAAGAGCTCAAGTTCCTGATGAGCTTCCAGGTGGTTACAAACTCAATGCTGGTCAAGATATTATGATCTCTGTATACAATATACATCGTTCTTCTGAGGTATTACTTGGTGTTTTCAAATGTAAATAGCTTTCTTTTGTGGGTCAAATGCAGCTTCTCACTCTCTGTTGGAATGAACCCAAATCTGTATACTTTGTTATAAAATTTGGTCATGGAATTTTAAATCACAGTCTTGTCCAGTACTGGCTAGCTGAGTAATCAGCAGAGGAGATCCCTTGTTTCATATCTTGCCTAAAAGTTTTATTTACTATGACTTATTGTGTGATAAAACATCTTAAATGAATGCCTCTTTACTGTTCTGCTTTTGTTAACCTTCATTTTTTTTATGACCCCTCCTTGAAGTAGCTGAATTGTGCCATGGTGAACCGTCTGTTTTGTTACAGTAAGCACATCTTAAGGCCATGTCTTTTGCAATCAGGGTTACGAGACCTGTGAAGACTGCATAGAGCCTTCAACTTTTTATTTAATTGAGTAATTTAAAATGGTTAGAACCTGTTCTGTTCCATTTTAAAAAGAAACTTTCATTTTCTTGTTTTCCCCTTTCTATTTTGATGGATGGGGGGAGAAGAAGAAAGAAAAATAATAATTTGGATAACAAAACAAGTTTGATTCTAGGGCATAAAAAAGTTATCCTCTGTTTCTGTCTGTTTTCAGTATAGAAATAATAGTATCATTAAAAGCCATTTGCTGTGATGATAAACACAAGTTATTTCTATCTCGCAGTTGATGTATATTTTCTTTTTATTTGTTATTTTGGTAGATTAAATCTGATATGCAAGTTGTTGCACAGTCAGAATGTTATTTTTGCTGTCTAAATTCACTATTCTGATCTATTCTATAAATTTCATAATTTTGTAAGGTCTGGAATAGGGCTGAAGAGTTTGCGCCAGAAAGATTTGATTTGGATGGTCCAGTTCCAAATGAAACAAATACAGATTTCAGGTGTGTATTATTGTTACAGTAATAATTCTTGCACTCCACAAAAGTGACAAATTACACCACTGTGGTAGCTAGTTACGTGTGCCCCACTTGCTGGTGGTTCTTTATTTCTCTTCTCCCTATTAAGTCATATTTTCCTACTAAACTGCATCAGTAAGTCCTATCACTTAGTTTTTTCTTGTGTGGAGAGAAGGGATGGTTCATTCTGGTTCTTTCTTCTGTGGAATATTTTTGTTTCTATATAATAGTTTGCTTAGATTTTGAATCAAAATATGCTACAGATTCATTCCATTCAGTGGAGGTCCCCGCAAATGTGTTGGTGGTCAGTTTGCTTTAATGGAAGCTATAGTTGCTCTTGCAATCTTTCTACAGCACATGAACTTCGAACTAGTTCCTGATCAGCATATCAGTATGACTACAGGAGCAACAATACATACAACAAATGTAAGATTATATAATTGTTTCTTTGTGATGAGTATACCGAATAGGTATTCAGGCAGGAGCAACGAGTTTTCTACGAGTGACTTATTTCTATGTTTTGCAAATGTCAGTGTTTGCAAGAGGGGAATGAGTAAAAGGAAATGTCAAGTGGCCAATTCGAGAAAATGTTTTATTTTATTTTCTGTTTTTACTTTTAATTGCTTAAATATTACTTGTTTTCACTTTGTTGCCTGTTTTCAAAATTGAAGTTTGTTTAAGCAGTTAAAACAGTACAAACTTTTGAAAACAGAAGACAAATAAAAATAAGGTTACATTTTTATAATTAAAAGAAAAGAAATTTTGCTAGCCAAAATGCCAAATGACTCCTAAATTATTTAAGTTTTCACGAGCTTCATTTTTTTCCTTTATTTTTGTCAAGAGGAAGATTTTTCACTGTGTCCTACTCACATTTAACCAGTATTTTCTACTGTGTCCAAATAGAATTTTGTTTTTGCAGGGCTTGTACATGAAACTGAGCCGACGGTTGAAATAGTAACATTTGTTCATCTTTGCATAAGCTGCAAAATTGTCTATAACTATCACCGTATCAAATTCTTTCGATTTTTAGCTAGCTAATATACAAGGTATCAATAAATATGTATTTGATAGCAATTGTTTTCCACAGTCAAATCATTTATTCATATTTTCTAAATTTTGTAAAGAAGTTTAATTGGATGAATTACAAAGTGAAGAACTAGTGTAGACACAAAGTCCGGGTTATGGAACCATGTTTCCATTTTCATTGCGGGTTTTGCCATCCATCAATCTTCATCAAAACCGAGCGCATTCTTTCAAAAAATAATATAAAAGAGTACATTTACAAGGAATTGGAAATGACCTAATTACTTGTTATTCTTTCTTAAAAATAATGTGTCTTTTTCTAACTTATTTATTTATTTTTAGATATATATATATATATTTTTTTTTTCTTTTAATGTAATGGTGTATATATGTGTAATAATAATCTTATTTAAAAAAAAACACTAAAAGACATATTTAAGGTGATTTTCAATTAATTAACGATATGAAAATATTTACACGGGCAAATCATGAAAATTAAACTCCTAAAGAACCTATAAAATAATGAACAAATAATACATATTCTTATAGGGTAAATTTTTTACAGACATCGAATTGCAAATTATCATATTCAATATGTTAATTTTTATAATAACTAATTTAAAAGTTATATATATTTTTTTATTTGGCTGATAATGTAAATTTTCTCTAATGTATATTAAACTCTACAACCATTTTTTTTAAAGTTTGAATAAATCATAATCCACCAGAGGAGTCAATTTCTTGTACTCTTAAGTACCTACTTTTTCGTAGTTAACTTTCTTCTTTTTTATTTTGATAATTTTTTCTTATTTTAGTTCAAACAAATTTTTAAATAAGAAAAATAAGAAACATGCAAAGATAATGCTGCTTAGCTTCCATATTTTTTGGTTTTTTGACAAACCCAACAGAGATAAAAAACATTTATTTTTTATATAGATTACAAATATCTTTATTATGAGACAATCTTATTTAAATTAGATAGAATCATTATCAACGATAAAATTATTTTTATGAATATTTAATACAGGACTTAAATTTGACACACTAATTAAATTTGAATAATTTCATATATGTTGTTCCACGAATTTGATGGTAACATTTAATTTTCAATTTTAAACGAAAATGTTATGTATATTCATAATTAATATGTATTCAGAAAAAATATCATAATTAATATTTCCATCCACATTTTACAGACTGATTTGTCATTGAATGAATCTCATATTTAGACAACGAAGCTTTCTAAAAGTCCATCATTATTTAACGACAAATTAGTTTCCGAGACATTTTCAAAATTAACAATTGGCTTGAATGAATGACTTGACTATTTGTTGGATCTAAATTATTACAGTACTATTTTATTTTGTTGTCATCATATTACATTTTTTCTTCACTCATCTCCTCACCACTTCTAATTTCTAAATGTACCCGTCATCCATAATTGCCTTGCGTTTCACTTCATTTTGGCATGTCATGTTCATTTGCTGAGCTCGTAGGCCCCCTCTTTCTTCTCCCATGAGTGAAGTGAACATATAATAGTACACTGAACTCAACAAACGTATTTAAAATTTGAAACTGTATTTTATAATAGTTAAAAGTTAGGAGAATAAAAAAGTTCTCTATTATTGAGTTGTGAGAAGAGTTGGTGACTAGTGACTAGTAACTAGTAAGTGTACCATGGCTAAACTAACAATAGGATCCAATGCAAACCTACCACATAAAATAATATGCCCAAAACTTACCATAATTAAGATCCTGATCTTCTATAACGTGTATTGATGGAAAGAGAATGGAGAAATTCTTTTCTTACCAGCGGCAACTTTTACACATCCCTTCGGGCCGATAGTGGTGATTAGCATTTTCTAATCCATTTGACGGTTGAAAATAATTGTGTATGCTTAAGATTTAATATATCATGTAATTAATTTTAATTCCAGTAATAAAATATTATTATTTCTTTATCATTTTTTATATTGTTTATAAAAATAGTTGATTTGATAAAATTATTGATTAAAATTAAAGATTTATTATCATAATTTGAAAATAAGAAATAAATCTTTTATAATTTTAATCTAGATTATTCTTCATCATATGATTATTATGAATAGAAAATAATAATCCGAATTGATCGATATACATATTATATATATATAATATGATCTTTATTGAATAAAAATTAATAAATTTTATTTATTAAATTACATATATAAATGATGTATATGTGGATGTTATCATTAAATTGACTCAATTAAAAATTTCTAATAATTAATATTACCTTGATATATCAATAGAAAGTTATTAAGAAGAAACATAATAGTTTCATTTGACATGAGATTATCATAGTGATTAACAAGTTATTTGTTATATTTTAATTTACTACCGATTTAGTATTGAACCTAATAGGTCACACACAAACGAGTGTTTTCAATCTATGTAAAAGAAAATAATTTATTTGATAATTAAATTAGAGTATTTAATTTAATCAAATAAATATTTTAGTGAAATACAAACAAAAAGTATTATTTTATAAATGCGAAAATTATCCATAAGATAAGAATAAGATTTTATTGATACATATCAAGATCAAATCATATGATTAGTTATAGTAATTTATCATGTGATTATTTGAGAATTATCTTTGCTTTATACCAGGAAACTTCTTAAGATAAAAAAGATATGAGATCATTTTTATTTTCAAATATAAAGATAGAGATATAAAATTATTTTAAATAAAATCTCTCCTTTTATGAAAAGACCCAAATCCATATCTCTTTAATATTATAAATAAAAGTGTCTACCTAAGAGCAAGTGTACTAGACATAAATTAGAAAAGTTAAAGCTTAGTTTTAGACCTGGAAAGTAAAAAGAGGATTTTCTTTTTAGAGTTCACTCATCAAAGAGATGATACCAAAGATTGATCTTGATGTGAATATGCGTAAAATCTTCACACTATTGAAGAAAAGTTTTATCACTTCAAAAACATGTATCTGGGTACACAAATTTATTTTCTCTATTTGTTATTGTTGTATATTTTGAATGGAAAATAAATCCTAATAATTTTATGTTATAAATATTAAAAACACTTCTATTTAACTATCAATTACCTCAAAAAAGTATGAGAAGACAAAAACTTACATAGATGAAAGAGATAGATTTTTTTTCTTTCAATGAAACAAATAATACCTTAATTACTTGTTAAATTAAATTAATCTATGGTAGCAGGCGCAAGTTGAATATGTTGTCCCAAACATGAACATTTATATCCTTTGTATACCCTAAGTTGTATTAAAATATTTTCATAAAACCGGAAGACACTCTAATACTATGGAATAAAGTGTCAATGGCATTGGCATCACATGAGATGCAACTACCAACAAAGACTCGCTAAAAAAATTACTCTACAAGTTTAAACCACAAGTAGTTTTAGTTAATTGTAGCTAGTTAATTAACGTATTTGATTAATTAGTCATAGTTAATTTTATCCGGTTATAACTATTCAACTAGTTCTTAAAAGCAAAACAAAATTACACCTCTATTACATTCATATATAGAAGATAAGAGTTAATTTTGAGTCTTTAACTCCTGGTATCAAATATAAACTCAAATTGATCTTGTCTCAAAAGTCAAAATATTCACACTCCCTTTTTTTCAATTCCCTCGCCCTCCCGGCCAAAGTAATAAGAGGGAGCAATTTTTTTAAATTTTTTTTTATTTGGGATAAAATTTAAATTAATACCCATTAAAAGTAAGTCGCAACAGATGTTCCGACTTCTTAATTAAATGACTTAACATCAATTATGACTTCATATATTTTTTTATATTGTAACTATAAAATATTTTATGACTTTAATTATTTTTTTAATTACAATTTTAAAGTCATAAGAATTTTTTTTATGACTTTAAAGTCGTAACGAAATTTTTTATTTAAGTCGTAAATTAATTTACGATCTCAAATTTTCATTTTTTAATTAGTAAATAATTTATATTATTTATTTAATGAATTAATGTATGTTTTATTTTTTAGTTTTATTTAATATTATTTATATTTTTACATGATTTTATTTAATATTTTTTAAATAATATTAAGGATTTTTATTTTTATAAATTAAAAAATAATATAAAAGACTTAAATTATATAAAAATCTTAAAATATACTACATATTTATTTAATAAAATATTAAAATAATTTTTTATTAATACTAAAAAAATAATATTAACTTATAATTATGTATAGTAGTATTAATTAATTTTATTTTATAAATTATTTTAATATTAATAATAGAAAATAATTTAATATTAAAAGTAGTTGTTTAAATAAAAACAACATAATACATTAATATATAATGAACAATACAAATTAAATAGAAATATAAATTAATTTTTTTAAAATTAATATTATTTGATATAAAAATATATTAAATAAAATAATAGAAAATATTAAATGTAGGAAATATA
>PYAF01001297.1:521173-593519 GCA_007407185.1 Glycine tomentella | reverse complement strand
TGAAGATTGCCGCCTTGAAGAAGGCGTTGAGCTCGTCCTTTGCAATGAAGGACTTGGGTCCAGCAAAGCAGATTCTCGGGATAAAGATTATCCGAGATCGAGAGAAGAAGCTACTGTGGCTAAGTCAGGAGAAGTATGTTGAGAAGATCCTGAAGAGGTTCAACATGGACAAAGCCAAGACAGTGAGCACCCCCTTGGCTAGACATTTGAAGCTGAATGAGAGGCAATGTCCGAGCTCGGATGAAGACCGCGAAGAGATGGAGAAGATCCCGTACCAATCTGCAGTGGGGAGTCTGATGTATGCAATGGTTTGCACCCGACCCGACCTCGCCCATGCAGTTGGAGTTGTTAGTCGGTATTTATCAAATCCGGGCAGAGATCACTGGGAAGCAGTGAAGTGGATCTTCAGATACCTCCGGGGTACGACCCGTGTGTGTCTTCGGTTTGGAGATGGCAAGGCCGAGTTGCAAGGCTACTCGGATGCTGATTTAGGGGGAGATACCGACTCGAGGAAGTCAACGTCGGGTTATTTGATGACCTTTGCTGGAGGAGCTATTGCGTGGCAATCGAGATTGCAGAAGTGTGTGACACTTTCGATGACGGAGGCCGAGTACATTGCAGCAACTGAGGCATGCAAAGAGTTCCTGTGGATGAAGAGTTTTCTCCAGGAGGTCGGCCATGAGCAAGACGAGTATGTCTTGAAGTGTAACAGCCAGAGCGCAATACATCTTGCGAGGAACTCGGCATATCACTCCCTCACCAAGCACATAGATGTGCGGTATCATTGGATCCGGGATGTGGTGGAGGACGGAAAGTTCACACTTGGAAAGGTGCACACGAGTCAGAATTGGTCTGACATGATGACGAAGCCGGTACCAGCAATGAAGCTTGAAGATTACTGTGTGGGAGCCGGGCTCGTAAACTCGGAATGTGGTCCGAGTAGGCCTGCTCGGTAGAAGACCGAGTAGAAGTCCTCGGCAGGAGGCCGAGTAGAGGAGGTCGGTAGGTGACCGACCAGGTGAGGTCGGCAGGTGACCGACCAGGTGTCCTCGGCAGAAGGCCGAGATGTTGAGGTCGGCAAGAGACCGACTTGTTGAGATCGGCAGAGTGCCGAGTTGTTGAGGTTGGCAAGAGACCGACTAGAGGAGGTCGGCAAGTGACCATCTAGTGGAAGACCAGCTTTTGTCCGGGTAGCCAGTTTGTCGCATTGAAACGGAAGGGGGAGATTTGTTGGTGATTGTTCCGTTTAATGCTGGCCCAAATCCCTAGGTGTAAAAGGGAATAGTTATTGGGCCCAAATCCCGAGGGAGTTGACCTCGGCCCATTACCATTTAGGGTAATGTGGTGCCTCTCAATAAATACTCCCTTTATGGATGGAGGCAGGTGACGCAAGTGACAGAGAGTGAAGCTGACGCTAGGTTGCGGCAGTGTGAGGCTGAGCGAAACAGAGAGTGGGTGTGTCTCCGGCATTGTTGGCCGTCGAGGGTGTGTCTCCGAGAACAGTGAGCTTCTTGTTGAGGGTTTCCACTTCTGTTGTAAGCAAGGTTGAGTAGCTCCGGCAGGTGGCCGTTGAGCAGTTGTAACCATTATTTCTGAATAGTGGATTGTTTCTGGACTTGTCCCGTGGGTTTTTCCTCTTGGAGGTTTTCTCCCACGTAAAGCTATATTGTGTGTTGTTCTCTCTCTATCTTCTCTCGTGCTTTACGATCCTGTTTATTTCCGCTGCATTATTGTGTTTGATTGTGTTTATGTGTTACTGGGCTGTTCTGGGTTGAGGTGTTGCTCCCCAGTGTTACGGTTTGGTAGAGGAAGCTCCCAGCCGACCAGAAGGACGTGGTGCCGAATACTTTAAGTGCCGACCTCGTGAAATGCCGACCTCGTGAAGTGCCGGGCACCCGAGTATCCGGGTAGAAAATTCCACGTCGGTTGTGGTGCCGAGCCGACTACGCGGCGTCGGATCGTCAAATTTCCGCAACACAGAACAAGTATGTGATGCTAACCAAGATTAATCAAATTAATAAGAAATAAATTCATATCTTTTAAAGATGAGTTCGATTTTAATTATGAATATGAAGACATTATTGATAGATAATTTATAAACACTTCTCTTACAAGTATTCTTATTCTTTGAGCATTGAAGTCTAGTCTATCCGTAGTGAATCCGGATACCTCACTCTGCTAAATTTTTAGTTTAGCAAAAAGACAGAAAGAAAGAACAAGTATTTGATTTCCATGTCATATATATACATATATTATTCTGAATTGACTATCGAATCTTGAATTATCAAATTATTCTATTCCTATCCTGGCATCCATGGGAAACAGGTTGTTCATTTTTGTTTGTTATTGCTTCAGTTCAGTGCTTGGGGTGGTTGCAGCAGTAATAGTATAGTAAGTTGCAACCTCTCCCATTTGTGAAAGCAACGCCTTTCAGGTTCTTGGCCAACCACCGTGTGCCACGTCATCAAACAGAACTTTTCGATGACTTTCCCTTCCCATAATTAAACAGAAAAAAAAGAGTAGGAAAAACGGGGATTGGGGTCATAACGGTTTCTTTCTGTTTCGCTACACTGCATGATGTTATGCACGCATAAATAAATACCAATAGCGCTTCTGTTTTTACTTTTTGTTGTTGTTGGTTTCGTCGTTGCGCCTTTTTCCGTTTCTCTCTATGCGCGATGGTTTTGTTTGAAGGAACAATAAAATAACACCCTTCGAAACAATGACAACTGAGCTAATGCTCTTTCTCTCTCTATTCGTCTCTTTCGCCAGTTGGTGACAGTGGTTGCGGAGAAGCTCATGAAAATCATGAATAACGTCATTTTTAGTAATTGCTGAGAATGAGTGATTGAGAAAAAACACAGTGAGAAGAGAAACAGAAAGAGAAAGAGAATGTTTAGGTTGCATAAGCACAGGGCGGCGAAGTCAGGGGACAAAATCGAGTTCAGAATCTCTCATCTCAAGGCGCTTCAGGTTTATTTCTTCTTCACTCTTTCTCTTATTCGGTTTCTCGTGTTGTTATCTCAATCTCTCTCTCGTTTTCTTTTTGTTTTACGTTGATCAATTTGACTAGTATAGTATAGTGTCTGTATGAGTGTATGTGGTTCCGTGTTGCTTAATCTGCTTCTTCTTCGGAACTGTTGATCCGCAATGATATTTCGTTTGTGCAATGCAGCTGGAAAACTTAGATCCTAATTTGGAAATGAATAAACGAGCATTGGTATAGTGATGTCGTTTTCTTTTAAAATAGAAATTTATATTATATGAAGTGCTTCGTATTATATTGTTTGAGACGAGTGATAGCAAAATACTCCTAATCAAGGTTTTAAATATTGGCCGCGTTGGAGTTTCGTCGCATTTGTTTGTTGATATTGCAGCTAATCGCGAACAAATGCGGTCGATGCGGTCTAAATTGCGATCACTCGCGGAAAGTTAAAAAAACTTTTATGTTGCTGCCCAAATCACTGGACTGTTTTCTCAAACCTTGCTCCTAACATATTCTCTATCATTGGTTAAAATTTGTTAGAGAATACAAAATTACAAATGAAACTCACTAAATAAGAAGTGAAATTCACGTAATTTTGTAATTTGCAATAATTTCAGCTAATAACCAAGAGTATAGTAGAGATTGTCTTACTAGCATTTGTCTTATTAATTGATATGAATAGCTAGCTGCAATAGCTTTGTGGTTTCTGTTCTCGTGGACTGCAGAACAACGATACATGTATGTTTTAATAAAGAGCCAAATCATAAAATTATTTGCGTTTAAGAGTTAAAGACCAGAGGGTACTAACTTTACAAAAATTCGTTAATCGTGGCAAAATTTCTTTTCAGAATTTGACATACAAATGCTTTAAATTTTCTAAAGTTTCAATACGAGGCTATAAAAAAACGCAGGTTCAGTCAATAATGAATGCTGATTCTAATGTTAGTAGGTACCCAAAGGGTGGGACAAGCTGTTTGTTTCTGTTGTCTCGGTAGAAAATGGTAAAACTATTGCAAAGTCGAGCAAAGTGTCAGTGCGTAATGGAGGTTGTCAATGGTCAGATACCTTTTCAGAATCTATATTGATTTCGAGAGATAATTCTTCCAAGGAGATTGATGATTGTGACCTCAAGCTTATTGTTGCCATGGTATTATCACTATTGCTGCTACGCACAGCCTTTTTGTTATTCTTCTGTTCCTTTATCTTTATTAGCTTGAAATTTCTCAGTTTAGATTACTGAATTAATAATCAGTATCACTTAACAGGGGTCATCAAGATCTGGCATCCTGGGAGAGGCCACTGTTAGTTTGACTACCTATATGAGTTCAGGTGCTGCTATTCCACTTTCAATCCCACTGAATAAGTGCAACCATGGGACAGTTTTGCATGTAAGTCATATAACTGAAGTAATATCTTACTTGTGACTGGCTTTAGAAAGTAAGAAGGGATTGCTATTTTGCTTTCATGGATGGTCATTGTCATTTTGGATTAGATTCAAACTTTATTTTTCTCAAATTGGGGGAAAATATAGTACTGGATATATGAAATATTTTGCTGACTGGAATTGAATTAAGAAGTATTTCATTTTGAATTTTGATGCTTAAAAATATATAATTATCGTTTTGAATTAACAAAATAATGATATTGCAGAAAAATATTATTGAATTTAGAGTTGGGAATTCAGTGGTTATGCATTTTGCAGGTAACTGTGCAGTGCCTTACACCAAGAACGAAACTCAGGTTTGTATTGGAGGGTAATCTTTTTGTATTATAATGTCAATTATTCTAGTAAGTATTTATCTCCTACACTTTTTCCAGGGATCAAGAATCAAGTGAGACAAAATTCCATTTGAAGGCCATCAATGAAAGTAATTATGATCTGTCTGTCAAGTCCAATGAATCAGATTTTTCAAATGTACAGAGTGTTGAATCTTCCTCTGTTGAAGATTTCGACTCTATCTTATCCCCCGGAGAAATTGAGACAATGGTAAATGTACAACTTTTTCCCAACTATAATAATATCTGTTCTATTGCATAAATGGTTATAGATTTCTTCCCACGTATGCATATTGGTAAACAATAATTCTCCGTGTGCGCCTAATAATCAATTATCAGGATGAGCTTTTCAGACTCAGATAATTCTCTAGTTTAACTGTTTGTTTAGATTTAGGGTCTCCTGGTTTATCAGGAACGCATTCATAAGGTTTATACACGGAAAGTTTTGCACAAAGACATTGCATCATCTCCACCAATTCCAATTTTAACTGGCTTTTTCTGTCCTTTTAAGTTTGCAAAAAACAGTATTACTAATTTAGAGAGATTTTTGCAAGATGGTAACTGTTTTTTCATCCTAGAGGGTACTTTAAAAGTCAGAGTTGTCTTCTATCACGGTCCAGGAAGCAAAATAATTTCTTTATGCAGTAGAGCCATTAGCTTGCTTATGCTCAAGCTGTGTCGTAATTTACTGTTGGCCTGCCTTAATCATGAAACTAATGACACACTGCACTTGCACCTTGGTTGCAGGCAACAAGCTTCTCTGGATCTGTATCAAACTGCAGCCATAACTCAACTGACGGTTCCACAGGAAGGGGAAATATCTCCCCATCTATCAGTGATGGGCAGAGCCCGACTGCAACACAAGATTCAACCAGTTCCCAGAAAAGTGTATCCCATCACGGTTACCCTGTGAATGATACTTCTCAGCCAAATAATTCATCATTTAATTCCCAGAATATGCAACACATTGGTGCATTATCTTCTAAGAAGACCAATGCTTCTAATAACCATCTGGAAGCTGCAGAGGACACGAGTGAAGAGCTACGGGCAGAAGCAAAGATGTGGGAGATGAACGCCCGGAAGCTAATGGGTGATTTAGACATGTTGAGGACAGAATTCTCAGATCAATCCAAAAAAATGGCTGGTATAGAAATGGACCTTTCAGCGGCACAGGTAGAGCGTGATGGTTTGAAAAAAGAAGTTGAACGGTTAAAATTGTCATTTGAGGATCCAGTAGTGAGACAGAAAGCATTGGAAGATTCAGTTTCTCAAGTTGAAGGTATTCCAGAAATTGAAAATGCTCTAAGAGAGGAACTGAAGTTTGAAAAAGGATCCAATGGCAACTTGTCTTTGCAACTGACGAGAAGCCAAGAAGCAAATATAGAGCTTGTTTCTGTTCTCCAGGAGCTGGAAGAGACCATAGAACAGCAGAAAGTTGAGATAGAAAACCTTTCATCATTACCCTCAAAATTCAGTGATTTAGATAAATCTTTCCAACAAAGTATAGAAGAAAACAAACACTTAATGCAACAACTAGAACAATTGGAGGAATCGAAGAAAAATCTGCTGGTCAAGGTGCAAGAGCTGGAAGGAGCCTTGGAGGATAAAATGCGAGGCACTGAACATGCGAAGATTCAAAACAACAGAACACTTTCAGATATTGAAATGGAATATGAAAACAAATTATCTGCTAAAGATAGAGAAATTTTAAGTTTGAAAGCAAAGCTATTTGATTCTATCCTAGAAAGTTGTAATAATGTGGAGACTGTGTCCAGAAATTTAGGTGATGCGGATCTTTTGAGAGAAATTGAATTACTGAAAGAGAAAGTTCAGGAGCTTGAGATGGACTGCAATGAGCTGACAGAGGAAAACCTTGAGCTCGTATTCAAGCTAAAAGAAGCAAAGAAAAATTCGAAAGATGGTGGTGCATCTGAAGACCTTTTGTCAGACAAGCTCAAAGATCAATCTTCTACGAGCTTGGGGTCTGAGGTAAGCAACAATTTATTTCGGATATTCCATTCAGAAGACATGGTCCAGGCGAAAAAGGACACCAAGATTACTAATGATGGTCATTTTTCAATTCAAGAGCTTGAGACTTCAAAATTAGCTCTAGAAGTCCGAATCACAGATTTGAATAAGGAACTGACTAATAAAACATCTGTGATAGGAAATCTTGAGGCTAATTTATCACATAAAGAAAAGGAAATTGGGGTTCTGCAGAAGCTTCTGAGTGAGTTGGAAGCCAATGTTTATCATCTTGAACAGGAAAAAAGTCAACTAGAGAAACACATGGAGACCTTGCTAAAAGAAAATAAGCATGAACTGGAGCTTCACATATTAGACATAGAACAGGAAAAACAACAATTGTCAATTCGTGTTTCTGTTTTAGAAGCTCAGTTGAGAGATTTGACAAATGAACAAGAGTTTCGTTTATCAGAACTAGATAACTCTAGATCCCAAGCTGCAAGACTTCAAGAGAAGATTATGGAGATGCAGTCTGAGATAGATTCTTCAACAGAAGACTTGAAACAAAAATTAAGGGTGGCAAAAATTCACTTGTCAAAAGCACAAGAAGAATGTGAATATCTAAGAGGAGCAAATCAGAAGCTACAAATTACCATTGAGGATCTTGCAGAAGAATGCAGTTCTTTCGAGAAGCTAAATGGAGATTTGAAGCAGCAAAACTTGAAGCTAGAGGGATATTGCTCCCATATGGAATCCAGGTTGAAGGAATCAGATGAAAGATTGTCCAAGTGCTCTGAAGGAGTGGAACTCTTGGAAAAGAAATTTGATTTAAAGCTGGAAGATATTGCATCAAAAGAAAAGCATCTAACTTCAGATTTAAATGTTTTTTTTAATGAAAATCGGAAACATATGGAGCAGGCTCAAACCTTTTTGAATGAGATGCAAATGGAGATGATGGTAGAAACTCAGAACCTCGAATTAGAAGTTGAGAAACTCAGTCTGAAACTTTCAGCAGCGCATGATGAGAAAGAGAGAATAGCTTCCAATGCTATGCTTGAAGTATCCACATTACGTGCTGATAAAGGCAAACTGGAATCTGCTTTTGAAGAAGCTCAATCTAAAGTGATTTTGGCTAAGAATGAGGTTGATATGATGCAGTCTCAATATGAACAAAAGCTGGAAGACCTAACAACGCAGCTTGCCGGATACAAAATTAAAATGGAAATACTAATGACTGAACATGAAAAGTTGTTGAAGCTGGTGGAAGACTACAAATCAAGAGAGCTAAAATTCAAAAGTACTATAAATGCCCTTGAATTAAAGCTCGGAGTCACTGAATATGAAAGACAGCAAGTCATGGATGAATCTGGAAATTTAAAGGTTCAGTTGCAGCAGACCCATCAATTTGAAAATGAGATTATAGCTCTAAAGAATGAGCTCAATGCTTCTAATTCCGAGAAAGAGAGACTGGAAGCCTCATTGTGCCTAACATCTGAACTATGTGAAGATCTGAAGGCAGAGAAGACATCATCTGGACTAAAGATATTAGCCTTGGAGCAGGCTGCGTCTGAATTGGAGGACTGCAAGAAAACTAGAGTGTCCCTGGAAGAAAAACTTCTGCAGTTGGAGAATGACTTGAAGGCAAAAGAAACAAAATGTGTCCAGGACATTGAACTCAGTCACAGCAAAAGAATAAACAGGCAGCATCAACAGACCATACAACTGCTTGAACAAGAAAAAGCTGAGTTCCAGACAAAAGCCCAAGTCCTTGAAGAAGAATTGAAGCTGATTAAGGAACAAAAGAGAAATCAAGTTTCAAAGTTAAACAGGAAAAGTTTACCTGTTGACGATGATCTGAAGGCCTCAAAAGTTAGTGCTCTTTTTCATTAATGGCATGGTAACATTGTGATGACAATACTAGTAATTTTCTTTCTATGATTTAGCAGAACCCTGTGGTGAAAAATACCAATCAATGTCGCAGCAATAGGAAAAAGTCATTAAAGAATGACAGAGAAGTCATGAAAGATCAGCAGGACCCTGGTTACAGCATCAAACATCAGAGTGAGGTAATATGTTTTGAATATGGACTATATTGCAATTTACCTCCATGTCAAATGTTACAAAGTATATTTTATAATTACAATTTCTGTGGTGCAAAGTGATAATATCAAATAAATGTAGTCTCACTGGAAATGACACCTTACTTTACAATGTTTCTGTTTCATGTCTCCTTTTCTTAAATAGGTAGAAACTGAACTTGGACTTCTTGATGAAAATGTTCATGCTGTTGAAGTAGATCCACAACCAAAGACTCAATTGCTTGAGAATGAACTAGCAAAAGAAAAAGAAGTCAAGAACATTTATGAAGTTCAGTTTGACAGGTTAGAGGAGCATACTGTACCTTCAAAGCTAAAAGGAAAAGGCTTTTAATCTATTTATATGACCCCCTTATGCTGATTCTTTTATTAGTTTGAAGCTTTCTCTTCTATTTCGAACAATCCAATAACATCAAAAGTTGTCTTCCCACTAGGTGGGTTATTTTAAATCATTTGAAAGGATAATTCCAATGTCTTGAAAGACAATATGTTCCAAAAGTAATATATATTCATCACATTGGTTGCTGTACAGATTAATATCAAAGATGTCGTAGTTACTCTGCTGCTAATTTTGCAAGCCTTTTTTTTTGCACATGCCTTATAGCTTATATGAAGTGATTTGTGTTACATAACTCCTTGTATATTTATCCTGCAGGTCGCCCTCTCAAGACCGAAACAACCAAGCAAATGGCCCAGTAAAACCAATGGTTGAGGAACTAGTGACTAAAGAAAAATTTGAACGTACAAAATCTATGCTAGAGGCAGAGTTAAGAGATATTCAGGAGCGCTACTTCCACATGAGCCTTAAATATGCTGAGGTGGAAGCTGAGCGTGAAGAGCTTGTGATGAAGCTCAAGGCAACCCGGAAAAAAGGATGGCTTTCTTAGAATTATGATCAGTTTGACGACCCTTTATCGAATTTGAGGCTGCCAATATCGGGTAACCTTTCACGAATTTTAAGTGTAAGAGTTTTCAATCCACCACCATAGGATGCATGATTTGGGAATGACTCATTCATTGAATAGGAGATAGTAATAAAACTATAATAGTAGTTTGTACTTGTAAATATAGAAATTTTGAAGTTAAGAATTACACTTAGCAAGTGATATTATTGTGATTTACATAGTTTCAAACTCGCAGCATTGCCATTCATTATTTGGGCTGTTATATGTGCTGCTATTATTAAATACAGAGAAAAGGTGCACACAAAATAAACAAATGTTTCTTCCATAGTGCCACGTGACCAACAGAGCGTCCCACTAACAACGGAGAGCATGCAATTACAATTTAGCAATACCTCGTATAGGTCTGCATTATCCTGACCCACTTTAAAAGCACCTGATACGGTTTTAAACTGTTCATATGAAAAAGTGTGTTTGGATTCACATCTAGAGAACTCAAACGTGGATCACAGAAGCAATTTTTAGTTGCTTTTGGTTCATTTTGACGTGAAAATTTGATCAAACATGGATCACGGATGCTAGTCCAAAACACACATGAAGTAACAAACACATTGCCAAAGATAGATAAAATTTCATTAGTATCTTTGGAACAAATAGTACAAACATAAGAGCTAACACAACAAATGATCCGAAATCTGGGATGAACTAGGCGATTGCAAAGAGGGAAATATTGATCAAAAGAGAGTCTAATCAAACTGAATCACAAATTACAACTTGTCTTTGAATATCGTTGGTGAATACTACTGAACAACCCTGTCACTAATCAAGTCTTACACCTATTTATAACCATTTGAACACTGGTTGGTTTCCTCAATAAAACTTAATTAGCCATGTAACTAATTAATTTATTTGACTAACAAATCAATCAAATAATTATCACACTCTTTTCAATCAAAACATTATAGAAGAAATATTTTCTGCTGCATTCACTTGTCATAGTTACATTTTTATTCTGCATAACAAATAACAATAGAAACCTTATAAATTTGTCCATGATGACTCCCACTGACTACATTGGTGGGCTGTTTAGGCCCTCATTTCCAATATATTATATGCTTTCAAACTACTTTTCCTATCAATCGGATCCCAAAACTAGAAAAAAAGATGGTAAATAAATATTTTTGTCTTTGAATGTGTAGAGCGCTGACAAATTCGTTTCTGAAAAATGAAAATTCAAATTTTAGTTCCCAAAAGTGAAAAAAGTACAATAAATACATTCATCCATTAACTTCTGTCCGTTACGAAAGAGCCTATGTGGCACATTCATGGATGAATTTGTCAGCACTCTGGGACGAAAATGACTATTTATCCAAAACATAATTTAATCTTATCTTCTCCCCTTTTTTAATCATTGCAAGAATAAAATTACAATAAACACTTAAGAAATTAGGAAAGCAAGCATATGTTAGAACAATAATAATAATAAGCATACTATATCTGTTGCTTTAAAATTTCTATTGTAACAACATTAGGTAGACACAAAATCAAGTTGAGTCTCATTTTTCAAAGCAAAAATAAATTAAAATGCACAATCATTAAGTTAATCCTTACAAAAAAAATGAAACCCAGCTTGATTTTGTTACTACCTAATGTTGTCATAGTAAAAATTTCAAAACAACAGACATATTATGTTTATTGATCAATATTATGTTTATTATTATGTTTATTTTAACTTATGTTTTCCTATTTTTTAAGTGTTTATTGTAATGTTATGCTTGCAATGATTAAAAAAAAGGATAAGATGAAGATTAAATTATATTTTGGGTAGAACACTAACTAATTCGTCTCAAAATATGTAAAGTACTGACAAATTTGTTCCTAAATGTATTATGTAGGCTCTTTTATTAACGGTAATGGATGGAAGTTAACGGATGAATGAATTTGTCGCATTTTTTTCATTTTTGTGGATAAAAATTTAAATTTTTATCTTTCAGAAATGAATTTATAACACTCTTTATATTTAGAAATGAAAATAACTAATTAACTATTTATCCAAAAAAAAAAATCCAACAGCAATTCAGGTAAAAGCATCATTATGTTTCACTTTGGCATCAAATAATATTCTTCTCTTTTGGTTGTTCAAAGCATCCAGTGATGCTAACCGGCGCATATGCTTTTTCCCAATTCCTACTGTTGTATTTCTTTTTTTTTTAAAAAAAAAAACAGTTGTTTGATTTGCAAAAAATTCTTTCATTGTTCAAAACATCACTTTCTTGTTAGCCTTTTCCACAAAAGTAGTAACTATTACATTCTTACACTGATAAACATTCCTCAAAAGATGTTTTTCGTGTATTAAGACATGCGATGAGGAAATCTATTTTAACCCCCAAATTAATTACATAAAGTCTGGTCTCAAAGTGCTCTTCAAAAGACCAAACCCTCTAGCGAAGGGAAACATTACGCAAGCAAATAAACTAATCAAACTTTTTATCAGAAAGAGGGCAAGGCAAATAATAATTGATGATGCTGTTGTCACTAAGAATGGGAAATCTCAATCATACAATAAGAATAGCTATATAAAAGTCTGACTCAGAACGGCTGAAAGCGAAATATGTAGTTACCTAATATATCTGCTCAAATTAATGGTAAAATATTCAGAGCCACACGGCCCTAGCATATGACTCCCAGCTTAACTACACACCTTACTCCGCGCAAGCCTAACAAATTTACAATGGTCGGTGTGTGTTTTTTCTGGTTATCATGTTAGTTGGTAGAATATTTACTGTTATTGATAATTAATCTTTATCATAAAATCTGATTAGTTCATTTTACGAGACTTTTGATAGAATTTTCTATTCTTGAAAATCATGAATTCTGAAAATCATATTTATTGAGAATAAATAAAATTTGTTTGGTTAATCATTGAAATTTTAATATAAGTTTTTAAAGAATTAAAAGTTTAAGCAATATTTTTATGATATTAAATAATTTAACGAAGAGTAAGATGATATTTTTATTACAATAAAAAAAATTACTTGAGAAAATAAGATTTCCACCTTTACTTAGAAATGTTTTTATGAAGAATTGATTAAAAATATTCTCGAAAAAACTTTTTTTTTTTTTGAAAAGTTTCCCAACATATGATTTGGTGGAAACAAAAAAACTCCTCTCTTGCCAAATGCCTCCTTAGTAGAATCTCTTCTTCAAACTCGATAATTACTTAAAGACTAAGTACAATAGTACTCATAATAACATCTTGTTTGGTTGAATGTTTATGAACTTAATTTTAAAAAGAAAAACTGTTAACAATCCATTTAAAAGGAAATTATTTATGTTAAAAATATTTATTTCAAAGTTAAATTCATCGTACATTTTTTTATTTTTCATTTTTGAGAAGCAAAAGAAATTTTATTATATAATCCATTGGATCAGCACAAGAAGAGCCTAAAAACCAAGCGAAAAAAAATCACAGATAAAAATAATTGGTGATATGTTATGATAGCAGCACGATCAAAACCCACACCCCACCCAAACTGCAATGCTCCCCAATTGAAGTGGTCTATATAATTCACCAAACCGCATGACAGAATTATTTGTGCATCATGAACGGGTTGACCTTCATACAAATTCCTTAACAGACTGCTATAACAATGTACTGGCTCCACGCAATTAACTGCCAGCAGATTGCACAATGGATAAGCTCGCATTGGGATATTGAGCATTTTTACTGCATAAAAGCTAATTAGCTTCATATTACAATTTAAAATGAATTTATCACCAGAACTCATTGGGATTAACTTAGTGATAGAGGATGAAAATAGTTTGCACGAGGTCCTAAGCTTGAATAGCATTGTTGTTATTGTACACACAAAAAATAAAAATACCCTTAATTATGAAATATTTTTCTGATTTCAATAAATAGTAAATGAAATACATTAATGTCTTATGTTATTTGAAAGTTTAATTTTGGTTATGTTCAACATGTCATTTCAATTAGTTTCTAGCTTTTTCCACTAGTTTAAAAACTCATTTAGATGTTTGATAAACAAGCTATTTTAGTAATTTATCAATAGCTTATAACATTTTTTGAAATGCTACTTAAAGTGACATTTTTTAAAATGCTAGTTTCTAACTTCTAACTTTTATATGTTCTTCCACTTTTATTCTTAATATATATATTTATTTTTTTGTTATCTTTTTTTAAATAAATCATGATTTTATTATTTTCTATCATTTTACATTTTTCAGTTACTTCAACATTTAATTTTACCGAATATTTTATAAGTTAACTTTTTAGTTTCTAACTACCAACTAACTTTCCAACTTCCAACTAATTTTGTTGAACAAAACCCTTTATCTTGAGTAAAAAGTAATTTGTGAACCTTACCTTGATTATTTACATGCTAACAAAATTTAAAGCAATAAATATATTAATGATGAAAGCTAATTATTAAAGGAATTAAAACTAATAGTAATATTTGAAAAAAGAATAAAACAATCATTAGTATTAGGGATAACTTTGGGGAAAAATATAATTTGAAGAATTTTAATGTTACTAACTAAATTAAATAATTTTAATTATAAAAAATTAATTAATTGGATATTATAAATAGATTTGGGTAAAGTATTTCACGAAAAAATTATGGTTAAAAGTAACTAAACATAATTAAAAAAAACATGTGTAAAGGTCCAAAAGCCCAATATACATAAACATATCATTAGTTTGTTTTTTTTTCTTTTTAATTAGTTAGGGAAAGGGAAAGTGTGAAGTTATATAATAAGCATATTGATTATGATAAAAATGGAAAAGATATATCAAGCATATGGAGATTTTAAAAAGGGGGAAATGTATGACTTCAGATACATGGTAAAAATAATCAACCTTTCAAAAGTCTCACTCTCCTCCATAAAATTGTCAACCACGTATTAATATTTATTAAACAGCAATTAACAAAATAAATAATAATAAATGTGAAAGCGACTTTGTCCACTTCCATTAAGCAAGTGAAAAATTAACACAAAACAATAGGAAAAAAAAAAAAAGAAATAAAGTAATGAAATGAAATAAGCCATCATACTGTGTGTATGTATTTCTAGATGAATCGGCCAACCCATCCAACCCTCCCCAAAAATGAAGTTATTTCTGGAAACTGTATTTGTATTTTGTACTCTCAGAAATTAAAGATTTCAAAACCAAATATCCAGCGAGTGGTGATCCAATCAGAACCATGATATAAAAAATAGTGGGTTGTTTTGTTATCCCATAGTTCTCCTGCTGCTTCAATTCAAAGAACTCCTAATAACAAAAACCATATTTGCTACTACCCCTTTTGAAATTGAGTGAGCAGTGAGGTATCACTCTTTTCAATTTTCAAACAAGTGTTGGATGGAGAATTTTGATCACCACTGTAATAAATCCTAAGGGTAGCAAAAAAGAAGACACGTGAGGGGAAAATTGGAAAGGTGTTTGTCATATGTGGAACCAAAGGAGGGTAAGCAAGGGCATATGCTTTGGAAGATGCTATATTAGGAACCTCCATTTCACTCTTTATCACTTTAATTTATGTTCCCTTTAACAAAAAGTCACCCCCAACACCACACAAGGTACTTAAGTCATCTTACTCCTTTATTGCCATTATGACCAAACAAGAAACAAAATCCCTATAACACCCAATCCTAGCTACAACTTCAAACCCTCTCTGAATTGCACCACCCCCATCATCCCAAACATGTAACACCCCTTTTGAAACTTTTTCTCATGAGCCACCCCCCCTCTGCCCCATGCCACCACTTCCTTAACCAATTTGGCATGTGGGGGTGGTGAACATGTTGTGGATATATGGTGTGTTTGGTGTGGCTATAATGGTATCTTCCTTATCTTTCCTTGCTCCTTTTCTTTCAAGGCTAAGCTAAAACGCTCCTTCTTGAGGGCGGTTTCTCTTGGAAAGGGCAACTTCAATCCTTTGGCATTTTTCAACTCCTCCATCTCACTTCACACACTGTGATTTGGGTTCTTGAGGGACATCTCAGAATGACAACACCCGGCCCCTTTTTATGTGTACTGTACTCTCTTCTAGTTCTTTTTCTTGTAGGCGAAATTTAGATGCAGTTTCTTAGATGTTGGTGTTGCTTTTTAATCAAAATTAGAGTTTTATCTTGGTAGTACCAGATTATCAAGGTAAAACTCTGATTTTGATAAGAAAATGGCACCAAAAATACTTTAAGAACTGTTTGCAAGTTTTGTTGTTTTTTTTTTTTGTAAACCTTGTTTGTGATGTGATGATTTCAACTGCAAACTATGCCTATCAGTATGATCATGGTTACTATAGACTATATTTTATCTAATAAATGTACATTTGAATAGGCCTTTGGCCAAAATGCAATGTATTACTGTAGTCGTTAATATGAGTATGGTTAAATCTGACTCTAGTCATGTTATTTTGCTAGTGTCTTTGCATCTTACATTATTATTCATTTACTCTATACTTCTGCTGATAAAAATAAGAAAATCATTTTCTCTATATAGCACGAGACTTGTTTTATTTTTTTATTTTCATCTTTTTGATAAATTAACTACATATCATCTGATTATATATATATATATATATATATATATATATATATATATGGCAAAATCTACTGCCAATGTGCAAATCATATGGAGCATATAAAGAAAGCCCCCACTATGTAGTGTTGTAAACGTGTTCTGCAACACACCTTAGTAAACAAGGAGCATATATTATCCCTTCGTACGGAGAGATAGATTACTAGTGTTTTATTGCTCATGTTTTCTAACTTCATCTTCCCTTTGTAAGGTTGGACCATCTGTTTGTCCTTTCCTTTTACTAGTGTTTTTTTCTCTTTCCTCTTCAATAATTAATATATCTTCAAAAAATTTTATCATGTGAGTTTCAATGTTCGTTAGTATGCGACATGCTAGCTGATGATACTCAATTCACACGTCAGTGATATCAACGACGTTTAATTACAAAATTCTACACTAGCTATTGGTTGGAACTGATTTAGAACACGAATCATATAGTTATTAGTCAATTACATGAGAAAGCGGGTCCCAAAGTAATTTCAGCGTCTTTGCAGTTACGTCCAAATTTGGATCTAGTCCTAGTTTCTTTCAGTTAAAGTCGTAATTAGCTATATATGATGCTTTCTCAGCAATTTTGCATGTCTAATACCCAGTTTGTCTAGTTATTAGACAGTTTAATTTCCAAATAACTAGCCTGACTGCGTTTCAAATGTATTATTTGGTGCAAAATTAAGCAGTACTAGGCAGAAATCACCTGGGATTTTTTATGTGAACGGAAATCAGAATGTGTTGTGGGTGTGTTTATATACATTAAATTAAGTAAAATAAATTTTGATCAAATTAGTTTTAAATTACATTACTGAGATGTGTGTCCAAAGTTAGTTTCAATCATGAATTCTCCCTTGGAATGTATGGTATGGTGGGAGGAATTGATTCTAATGTGTAGCCAAAATAGACACTAAAATCAATAACAAGGTGTTGGTCTTAATGAATTGGACTGAATCTCTTTAAGGAAGGTCTTGGTTCAAGTCTTATAGATGAAAAAATATGACTAAAAAGAAAGAAATCCATTAAAAGTGATGACCAAATAAAAAGATAAACAAAAAAAAATGACACTAAATCAATTGAGAGGAAAACATGAAGTAGTATTAGACAGCACGTGCAAGACAATTAACTTTGACTTTTACAATCATGATATAGATGAGATGATAAGATGAATATTGTGAATTCTTCTCATTTCTTTGACACTCTCACAAATCACAACATATCTGATATGTAGACGATTGCTAACCTCCTCACCTTAATGTGAAAGTAATTAACAACCTCCACATTTTGTTGTAGATGAAAAAAAAACAAAATTCTACTTTATATAAAAATAATCAAATGTTCTTTATCAGTAAAAATTGAAAATGATATAAAAAAATTTATAACACTTACATATCATGTTGAACCAATAAACTATACCTTTCCGGTTATAAAATAATAAAGTTTTCATTGTATCTTTGTCACTTTAATTATAAAATTTAATAAAAAGAGAGAATACTTGAATTTAATTGTGTTAATTGGTTCAAGAACTAACATACTTAAATGTATAACTTTAACCACATGTCTAGATTGGTGTCAGGTCAGTGTGATCCACATCCTTATGAAGCAAATATTTCTATGCATGTTTGGGAGTGTGCCTGTTATGCACATCTCCCCCTAAAATCACGTCAAGTGGACTCATTTATGTGGAAACAAGAATTTGTCAATTCTAAAAATTAAAATAGAGAAAAAGAATATATATATATATATATATATATATATATATATATATATTACAAAGTCGTAATCAAACACACACTTTAACAATTCCACGTTAACTTGGCATACTTCACGTGAATTTGGTGCTAAATGTGACTGAAAAACAGAAATCCAAACATGCTATAATTAAACACACGCGTTTAATAATTTAAGATAAAAAACACACATGCATTGGTGTTTATCGCTAATTGGCTACTTCTTCAACTCAAAGCCATGTTGTGGCGCAAGATCTTCCTATTGTAGTGTTGGAACTAATATAGGATGAGAAGGCCCCTCCACAAGTTTCTGTTTATTATGTGGAACCTATATATATAACCTATTGAGACATTACATTTCTAAGAGGCCCTCAAGACTCGTCTTGTGGAACCTATATAACCTATATCTTCCTATATTGCATTATATGTATAATGTAATCTATAGGATGATATTTTTACATTTTACATTTACAGTACAAATATTCTTATATTTATATAAGAGTGTCATGAGTCGAAGGCAGTGGATATGCAAATTGATGGAGTTGGCCTTAGACAAGGAGCAAGTAAAAACCATACTGCAGCCATAAGTGGTTTGGTTCCCTTTTAATGTGAGATATAACTTGAAGATTATAAGACTTGAAGACATGTTGGAAGAAATGTGAGTTTTGATGAAGGCCTCACACTTGTTGTCAAGAAGTATTACGTCAAGCTTTTCAGTTTGGGCTTATATATGTTTGTTGTGTATTGATCTCTTCATTTTAATTTTTTTTTTATCTTATTTATTCTAATGAGAGTTTTAGATCCCTGAGTTATTTGAGAGTAGGAGTTAAAACTGTTAAAAAGAAAAAGTACAGGACCAAAATGTTAAAACAATTTGTTTAGTGATTAAAAGCAAAAATTTTAAAAATTTTAGAAATAAAAAAAATATTAAATCCTTTTTATATATAGTCTTTGCAATGATTTATTTAATTTTAATATTTATTTAAAAATTAGTTAAAAAATAAAATCTCAACATGATATTTTTAAAAAGATAAAATAAATTTTTAATCCATCATTTTATCTTAATTTGTGTTATTAGTCCCTTATATTTTTTTATTTATTTTTAGATCCTTAAATTGTTCTAGTTTGTTTTGGTAGATACTAATTTCAATTTAAATTTATGGTGACTTTTAAACGCTACTAAATTTTGGGATCTAAATGTTTATTTTTGTAACATTTTCTAGTGGTTTCAGAAAATTTGATGTTCAGGATTTTTGAAAAAAATATTTTCAAGCACAAATTTTTCTGATTACGTCTTCACTTACTCACTTAACAACTAAAATTAATATGAGAAATAAAAAACAAAATAAAATAATTTATGAGAGACTAAAAATTGTATTTTTTAGGTTAAAATATGTTTTTCATTCCTATAAATATTTAAAAGTTCAAAATTTGTTTCTGTAAAATTTTCAGCATGCTTTTCGTCCTTATAAAATTGAAATGTACTATTTTTTTGCCTGAAGCCCGACCTAAACAAATTTGAACTTACAAGGCAATTTTTTAACTTATATTTTAAAATGTAATTTTTAGGGGTTAAAAACTACCACAAATTACATGTTTTTTTAAAACCAAATCACATTTTGTGGCGATTAAATATTGCCACAAATTGTAGGATTTTTTTGGCAAAAAAATCATTTCTCCCAAACTCATAATAACTACCATTAAACATTACCCTAGCGCTACCACCATCAAAATCACCCCCAAACACCACGATAAAACCATCAAACTACCAAACATCACACTCGTTTCTCTCTCCCTCATATTTGTGATCCCCGATACTATCACGTGTCTCAACTATATGTGACCTCGATAATTGTGTGTGTTATGCTGGTTGGTGCAAGTAGTGGCATGCGGTGGAGGAGGTGATGTAGGTGGTGATGAGACACGGAGGAGATGGGTAGGGTGGTGATGGCACGTTGATCAGAGTTGTGGTTGAAGGAGAATCAAAGAAGGTTGAAGGAGAGAGCATTGGAGTAAGAGAAAGAAAAAACATAACTACAAGTGTTAAATTTTTAGTGGATAATTAGGTTTGGATTCGTCCAAGCCTAACTTTAAACAAAAAAATAACACATTTTAATTTTATGAATATGAAAAATATACAAAAAAAATTGTAAAGATAAATTTTAAACTTTTCAATATTTATAAGAATGAGATAAAAAATATATTTTTATCTATTGTGATGTTGATATTTGATGATGTAATAGGCCACTTGTGCATTGACCAAACAAACAAAATATTCCATATACTGTTCACAAAAATAAAACTTATAATGAGTAAATTATAGAAAAGAATAATCAATTTCATTCATAAAAATGTGAAACAAATTGGTTATTAAAGATAAAAAAAATATTAACATTTTATATACATTTATAAACTAAATTAAAATTTTTAATCTTTATTAAATTGTCAGTGTCTCCCGTACTCAGTGAGATACAATGTGTCTGATATTCAGGGAGAGACAAATGAAAATGAGAGACAAATTTTATTATTTATGTTTGTAAAAAATAAAAACATAAACAAAAAATATAATAAAGAGGGGAAAATTTAATCCTGAAGCTATCCCCACGCATGATCCGCACCTCCTTCCCTAATGTGGGAGCTGGTCAGTTACTTACGAGGAGTGAGTGAGTGAGTGAGTCAAACTCGTCGTGGACCCCTCTCGTCTCCAACCTCTCCCTCATTCCCATTCCCCCTTCTCTTCTCAATCAACAACATCACTTCAAAACCCTACTTCTCTCTCCGATTCCCATGTCCCCTTCCTCCTAATCCCCCTCCCCCGATTTCAATTCTCACCCCCCTATGGAATCCACCGCCACCACCGTTTCCCCCGATTCCAAAAACGACATCACCAACACGCGAGTGAACGGCTACTTCGTTTACACTCGCCGCAAGCGCACCCTCCTCACCCTCCATTCCGTTAATGACGCCGCCAAGAGGCTCAGAACAGCTGAAATCAAAGTCGAAGCTCGCGACGACGACGACGACGTCGTTTTCAAGCGCCCCAAGCTCGAGTCTGAATTAACGGAGGAGGAATTGAAAACGACGTCGACGTCGAAGAAGATCATTGTCGTCCACAAGAAACCCGTCACCGTCAAGGAGCTCTTCCAAACCGGCTTGCTCGATGGGGTACCGGTCGTTTACGTCGGTTGCAAAAAGGTTCCTGCATTTTTATTTTTCTCTCTTCATAATCATAATAATAATAATAATGTACTAGTAGTAGATTGTGGCGTGCTACGTGTCCGAACGTTAACTAATCTCAATTTTAGATTAATTTTAGTGACACATATTTCGGGTTCGGGCACACTCTAAAATTAGCTAGTACGTTTTCTTAAACAAAAAAAAAAAAATCTAATCTGGTTCGGGCACGTCAAGGACATTTTCTAAAACAAAAATTTAATCTTAACCTTATTTTAGAAAATGCATGTGCTTACTTGGTTGGTTAGTGACTGTATTTGTTGACTGAAAAATTGCTTGGCCCGTTGGGGGAGTGCGTTGATAAAGGTTAATATTATCAATGCAATTAAAATTTGAGAAATTATTTTGTAAGTTAGAGAGAAATAGGAAAAGTAATGAAATAAGATGAATGATAAAGAGAGATGAGATAAATTATAAGTTGTGTTGTAATAATCTTATTTATAAGAAGAACAAATAATCCCCATATGTTTATAATAACTATAAGTTGTGCTTAGTTGCTTACTATATCTATAGAAATTTTTTATTGTTTGGTTGATAATGTCAATTTTTTTTTTAATACGGTGGGTACTATTACCTAGTTGAATGATATTGTAAAAAGTTTTAGATTGACATTACATCGAAATTAAGCTCTTATTAATAACCCTTTACAAACAGGCTTGACTCAATGTAACCTTATTTCAAAATTATTATCTTGTTTTTTGTTTTTTGCTTGGTGGGTGGGTCACTAGTTGTCTATTTTGACGTGTGGCTTTCGCGAATAAATATAGTGTCACTGAGTTTAATGCTGGTATGGTGCGTTGGGATTGTAGGATTCAACTACGGAATTGCGAGGTGAAATTAAGGATGGGGGGATCTTGTGCTCATGCAGTCTGTGCAATGGACGCAGGGTGAGTTATCATTGTCATTTTGTTTTTGGGTCATGCTGTCATGGGTACCCACTACACTACCCGGTGGTTCCTTTGGTTCGAGACTACCCTCTCATTTGTTCTTGTTCCTTTTGTCCTTGTAGGTTATTCCACCTTCCCTATTCGAGATTCATGCGTGCAACATATATAAGAGGGCAGCACAATATATTTGCCTTGAAAATGGGAAGAGCCTGCTTGAACTAATGAGAGCATGCAGGGCAGCTCCACTGCATAAATTGGAGGCGACCATTCAAAATTTCATTAATTCTCCGCCTGAGGAGAAATATTTTACTTGCAAAAATTGCAGAGGTGAGAGCTTTGCTTTTGTTATGCTTGTTGTTCAGTTATCACTCTGATCTAGTGTTTTTTTTTTTGTTGGATACTTATTGGTACTATTATTAATCGCATAGGATGTTTCCCTTCTTCCAATGTGGAAAGAGTGGGGCTTTTATGTCTATCTTGCGTGGAATCAAGGAAATCTGAAAAAAGTTCTATTCATGCTGTTGGCAAAAGAACTAGGTATTCATTTCTTTGGCCTGCTGAGTTTGCTAGTTAACTTGCTGTCTTTGCTGAGATTTTGAAAAATCATGCCCTATGATTATTTGTATACTTATGTTGTGAAGTTATTAATAATCTGTGGCTCACTAGAACAATGGCTTTTGAAGGATAGAAGTTATTGGTTATTGAAAGTTGAAATGTCACATAGGATCTTGATACTTGATATTTGTTTTAAGAGTAGTAAACGAAAAATTTGACAAGATACAAATTCAAGAATCGGGTGATTGCAGCTCAAGGGTGAAAAACACTTGTCTTTAAAGAAAAAGTTATTGAAGGAAGGTAATTGAGAATCACCAGGTAGCTTTAACCTCATTTGAGATGCGATGTCTGAGAAGGATAGAATGGTTGGCAAAGTAGTCTTCGGTGAATCAAGAAGTTTTGGACCTAGATAAGGAATCTTGGTGGTGGAAGGAAAGTAATAGAAACTGGTTCAGGTGCGCAAAAGAAAGAATGAATATTATTGAATAGTGACTGTTACAAAGTGATCTTTCGAGGGAATCACTACCTCCAAACACTTCTCACTCCGAGATAGCTTTCCTCACTGCCTCTCATCTATTTATACATTCCATTGGTTAGTTATAACTAACTCAGTTAGTTATACTAACTGTTATACTACTATCTAAACCCCCTAGAATAGGTTTGACGCCACCTCCCACTCTTATCAATACCCTCCCCTTGAAGCTGGACCTTGTCTTCAAGGTCCAAATCAGTAAAAGCATTCTTCAATTCCTCAGTCAACTCCCAACTATTCTCATGATGAGGCAATCCCTTCCATTTAATCAAAACTTTGTTTTCCAGCTTCATTTATCTGTGCTTCAGAACCCTTTCAGGTTGCAGTTGAAGTTCCCATTGCTCATCTAACATTGCTGGCAGTGGTTGAGGTGAACAAGTTGCCTTCACTGACTTCTTAAGCAATGAAATATGGAAAACTGGGTGGATTTTACTGCCTGCAGGAAGTTCCAATCTGTAAGCCACTTCTCCAATTTTCTGAATGACTTGATATGACCCATAAAATCTAGGACTCAATTTTTCATTTGGTTTTCTTGCCAATGACTTCATTCTATAAGGCTGTATTTTTAGGAAAACCCAATCCCCACCTGAAAACTCATCTCCCTCCTATGCTTATTAGCATGCTTCCTCATCTGATCCTGAGATTTCAGTAAATTACCCCTCAACTCCTACAACAAAACATCTCTGTCCCTGCATAACCGATTCACTTCTTCTAGCTTAGAAGGAATTTCAGCTCCTCTTATCAACAATGGAGGTTCCTGTCCATACAATGCTTGAAAAGGAGACATTTTGGCAGAGATATTATAGTTAGTATTGAACCAGAATTCAGCCCAAGCTAACTGAGCAGGCCACTGTTTAGGTCTGGTTCCAGTCAACAGTCATACACCTCAAATAAGCTTCCAAGCATCTATTTACCACCTTTGTCTGCCCATTTGTTTGTGGGTGATAGGCAGAGTTCATCTTCAATTGAGTGTTTGCCTTTCTGAATAGTTCCTTCCAAAAGAGGCTCATGAATAACCTATCTCTATCAGAAACTATAGAGGCAGGGATCCCATGCAGCCTAACTACCTCCTGAATGAACACCTCAGCCACTTCCTTGGCTGTATAAGGATGACACAATGCCAAGAAATGGACATACTTGGTCAGCCTATCTACTATGACTAAGATAACTTTCCCTTGTGCTTTTGGCAGCCCACCAATGAAATCCATGGATATATCAGTCCATAACTTGGTTGGAATAGGTAAGGGCTGAAGCAATCCAGCTGGGGACAGGGTACTAGCCTTATTCTTTTGACATGTTTCACACTCAGCCACATACTCCTTTATAGTTTTCTTCATCCCATGCCAAAATACCACATTAGCTATCCTTTTATAAGTTCTGAAAAATCCAGAATGCCCCCCTACAGGGGAATCATGTAGTTCCTTTAAAAGTAAAGGAATTCTAGCAGAATTCTTTGGTAAAACCAACCTGTTTTTGTAATAAAGCTTGCCTCCCTAAATTGTATAGTTAGGTTTCTCAGCTGTTTTAGTGAGAATACCCTGATAAATCTCATACAATTCCTGATCTGCTCTCAGTTCATCACCCCAATCAACCCACTCTTCCTCTTGCAGCATAGAAATTGCAGAAAAAACAAACTGCCTTGATAATGCATTTGGTGCTCTCCCACATGCTTGCTGTTGGAGAGCCCAAGGCCTTATAAACCCCACACTAGAATCCCATATTCCAATGTGGGACTCCAAGTCCCATACCTTGCAATTGGATCCTAACATCCCACCACGCTCCACAGCTCCGGCGCCCACGCAGGATGGCTGTGCACTAGCCCTTTAACTAGTCCTGAGTTAACACTGCAATGCCGACGTCACCACCCACGCCGCTCGTTTGCAGCTGAGAGTCATGGTGGAAGGCTCTAATACCAGTTAATAGGAAGTAGGAACTGGTTCAGGTGTGCAAAAGAAAGAATGAATATTATTGAATAGTGATTGTTACACAATGATCTTTCGAGGGAATCACTACCTCTAAACACTTCTCACTCCGAGATAGCTTTCCTCACTGCCTCTCATCTATTTATACCTTCCATTGGTTAGTAAAACTAACTCAGTTAGTTATACTAACTGTTATACTACTATCAAAACCCCCTAGAATAGGTTTGACCCCACCTCCCACTCTTATCAGAAAGCGATCAAGAAATGGTAAGAAACAAGAGGGAATGTTTTAAAGCTTTACACAAATGCAAAAGTTAAAAATTGGGCAAGGTATTGGAAGTTTAAAAATGAAACAAGGAAAGTTGTGAATGAGACTAATCCAAAGCTTTTGAGGAGTTTTACCAAGATCTTGAAACATAGAATGAAAAACACAAGATATATAAGCTTACCAAAAATAGGGAAAGGAAATCAAGAGATTTGAACCAAGATGTATTAAAGATGAAGAAGGAAAACTTTTGGTTAGAGATCAAGATATCCAAGAGAGATGGGAGAACTATTTTTATAAGTTTTTCATTAGTGTAAGAATCGATCATTAATATGAAGGGATTAAAAATCCGAGTGGATAAATAGAGTTTTATTTACTACTGTAGAATCTGAGTCAGAGATGATAAAGAAGCTCTTAAGAGTGTGGTTAATGGTAAAGTTGTTGGTCGTGGTGATATTCTTATTGAAGTTTGGAAATGTGTAGAATGACGGTATTATTTGGCTTACTAATTAATTTAAAGAGATTTTGAGATCTAAGAAAATGTCATATGAGTAAAGAAGGAACATTTTGGTTCCTGTATATAAGAACAAAGAAGATATTCAAAATTGTATAAATTACAGAGGGATAAAACCTATGAGTCACTCTATGAAATCATGGGAAAAAGTGATTGAGCATACATTAAGAGAAGCTTGGATTTTATGGAATTAATTTGGATTTATGCTAGAAAGATCTACTATCTTTTATGGGGGTTGATGGTACTAAAATAAATAAATAAAAAGAGACATACATATGATCTTTATTGACCTGCAAAGAATATATGATTGATTGCTAAGAGAAGTGTTGTAGAAAGCTTTGGAAAAGAAAAGTGTCTGTCTGTCTTATATCTAGGCTATACAAGATATGTACAGTGAGATGATTGCTAGTTTGAGAACTTCTAGAGATGAGACTAAGGACTTTCCTATAAGGAGCAGTTTACATCAAGGCTTAACCTTGATTCTTTACATGTTTAATCTAGCCTTGAATATGCTTATTAGAAACATACAAAACATTATCCCCAAATGTATGTCTTTTGCATAAGATATTGTTTTGGTTTTGATTAAGGAATCAAGAGAGGATATTGACTCCAAACTTGAGCTTTAGAGACAAACATTGGAATCAAAGGGTTTTCACTTGAATAGGAATAAGACAAAAGTATATTGCATTACTATTTTAACAAGAAACAAGGGAAAGGATGTGGAGGTAAAAATTGGAGATGATGTCTTACCATAGGTTTCTTAATTTAATTATTTGGAATCAATAAGATGATGGAGAAATCAATGAACATTTTACAAGTGAGATACAAGCTGGGTGATTAAAATTGAGAAGGGGTTATTTGTGACTGCAAATTACCTATCAAGCTGATAGGGGTACAAGGTGGGGTGAAACATATCACAGGGGATTTAGATAGCAGTATCAGCAGTTTAGACAGTTAGTATAACTAATATGTAATTAGTTATAACTAACAGAGGGCATGAATGTATAAAAGAAGAGAGGTAGTTAGGAGTGGGTACCGTGAATTGTTAGGTAGTGACCCTCGAAGATCACTGTGTACTCAGGAGTTAAACTCCAGCATTCAATAAAAATCTATTTTCATTCTAAACTGAACCAGTTCCTAACACAAGCTTAAAGGGAAGTTTTATCATATTGTTATCTTAGTGAATGTTGGACTTTAAAGGGATGAGAGAAAAAGTGGGAGTAGCAAAAATGAATTTTTAAGATGAATGTATTGCTATACAAGAAATAACATGATATGAAATGATTGTGTATATATGGGGAGATATTAGTATGACACCTGTCGAGGAAAAGATGACAAAAAAATTGGTTTAGGTGATTTGCATACAAGAAAAAGGCCTGGAAGCATTGATGAGGAGAGTAGATTACATGGTTTTTAGTCTTATGAAAAGAAGTAAAGGGAGACTGGGAAGAACATTTGAGGAGATTATTAAAAGGGATCTCATAGTGAATAATGTTTCTGAGAATTTAGATTTTAATCAAGCTCAATGAGATTGTGTTGTCCATGTAGCTAATCTCACCTAGTAGGATAAGGTTATTGTTGTAGTTATGAATGCTCATTTTACATTTTGCTTACAAATACAGCTGCTGTCTATCTGATATAGTCATTATAGGAATTATTAAAAGAAAATGCAACAGGTAACTTTTACAACAGAATAATAAAGAAAAGAGAAAGATCTTAATTTGGTCCTCCAATGTTAGATGTGTCACGACAGTACTCCAAAGTTATGATTACAAAATACTAAATTGTTCCCTAAAGATTTAAATCATCACTAATCCTCCAAAGATTTAATTTGACGTTGAATTGGTTGCTAAAAAATATAAACTATAGTACTATACACTGTATTTGTCTTTATGGAGAATTAAAGTGATTGATCCACAGATCTTATAAAATTTTAATATAAAGAAAACAATATCTTAAGCTTAAGGCAATGCAATAACATAATTACATGAACAAAATAAGATCTGATAATCTGACTAGATATATTTTTCTTCTAGTTTAAAATGAAAGCAAAATAGGTGCAAAATGTTGAAACCATGTGTATGGTGCTATGAAAAGATTTTGTGCCCTTTCCGCTCTGACATTCTTTTCTTTCATCATTGCATTACATTATTTCAGGTCCCCTCGGCCAGTATTATTCTCCCGTTCATGTTCATGTTGTACTTCTGAATCTGAACTATGTATCACTCCTCAAACTAAGAAACAGTGGAAGACAAGAACAAAGTTGGTATTTGTGTCTATTTCATTTATACCGTATATGATGCAAATTTGAAAAGTTTTTGCATAACTAATTGCACCAACTAATAAACTGTGTGGTTAAATAGTTTTGAACTTGATGGATTTCATAAAAGAAATTTCTGATTATTTGGCCATCTGCTTTCTTGTTGCTATTTATATATTTTTAAACTTCTATGCTCGTGAACAAATTGTACGTTCATCAAAACTGGTCAGCAGCTCAAATTCTTCCAAGAGTGTTTCCGTGCCTATTCTATTTCACAAGAAAAGCTTGTTCAACATGGAGACAGTTTTTTTTTTATATCATTCTTGATATTATTAGGATAACAAGATTGCAAGTTAAATTGATTATATCCAAGTATCCCTCTCTCCCTTTTATTGTAATCACTTGTTATTACTAGGTCATCAAAACTGTCGGTAAAATTGAAGACTGCACCAATTACTTCAAAGAGTTTATCTCCACAAAATAAAAGTCAGTGGAGGATCTCTAAAAGGTTAGTTCCTTTCTGCCCCTTGTCTTGTGTGTGTTTATCTGCCTGTAATTCTTTATGCATATCTTCTTTAGTGATGAGATGATATTAATTATTTTTCAACCAATATATTCTTCTTTAGGTATCAACGATTACATAAATTAATTTTTGAAGAGGATGGATTGCCTAATGGAGCTGAAGTAGCTTATTATGCACGTGGACAGGTAGGTCATGTGTGAATTTCTTGTACATATAATTGTGTGTCAGTTACCCTGTTAATTGTTTCATTCTGGTTGGCAGAAATTGCTTGAGGGTATCAAAACATGCTCTGGAATTGTCTGTCGATGCTGCAACACTGAGGTATTTTTTCTTACTTTTGTCTCATTTGTTTGTGGACAGACCTCAGGGATTTCTAAGTTGTATAGATAATGTTTTCAAATTTCATTTGTTAAATGTTATGCAGATCAGCCCCTCACAGTTTGAGGTCCATGCAGGCTGGGCTTCTCGCAGGAAACCGTGAGTTTTCTTCTTGTCAAGTTTCAAGAGGGGGGGGGGGGGGGGGGGGGGGGGGGGGGGGGGGGGGGGATGTGGATTATGGTTGTGTGGGATGAATCTTCAGAAGCTTTTTGAATTGCTTGTACCTATGAATTTTCATGGCAGTATAATGTTTTTTGGCAGTTATGCATACATCTACACATCAAATGGGGTGTCACTCCATGAGTTAGCGATATTTCTCTCAAAAGATCACAAATGCATGACAAAGCAGAATGATTATGTATGTGTTGTTTGTTGGGATGGTGGAAACCTGTTGCTTTGTGATGGATGTCCTAGGGCATTTCATAAAGGTCAGATTTAAATGACAGAAAAAAGTTGATGGACGAATTATCTAGTTTTTATTGTGTATGGAATCATTTCCCCCCCCCCCCCCCCCCTCCCAATTTTCTATCCCCTGGCAAGAAGTTCTATATCACCTACACTGAAGACAAGATATCTGAGATGCAGGAGTTTTGATACAACTGTATTCCCTAGGGTGCTGACATAAGAAACAGCTCCTTTACAGTTTTTTCAGTGAGCCTGTCGATGAAATGTACAAGTTAGAGTGTATACACCCTTGAATTTTAGTGGTACAGAATCACAGTATACTATTAAGTTACTTGAAGAAGGAGCAAGAGAAATGCTTGTTTATATATTCTTTGCTTTCTTTAATACTTCTTTACCTCCTATGCTAAATACCTTCTTAATATTTTGAAATGCTTACAAGTTAGCATAATCTCATTTGTCTAATATAATTGATGGATGGGATTATTTTACCCTGTAGAATTTGTACTTTGGCCATGGTTTGAGGCCTTTTGATTATGAACTTCTATAATACTAAGACATTGCTTTCTACAGTTATTAAGTTATTAAACTAAAATAATAGAACTAGATGAAGCTTTTATTTTCATACTGCCTAAATTTTTGTTTCACGATTTACTGAATTGGAAGCAGCAGTTATGAAGAATATTATTATTATCTTTGATAAATTACAGCATAGTCATCTTGTAAGTGGATTTATATGTTCCTATGTTTGGAAATGTACAGAATGTGCATCTGTATCAAGTATTCCTCGGGGTGAGTGGTACTGTCAAATTTGTCAACACACATTCCTCCGAGAAAGGCCTGTGTTATACAATGCCGATGCTGTGGCAGCTGGAAGGGTAGAAGGTGTCGATCCTATTGAGCAGATTGCCAAGAGATGCATTCGCATAGTAAAAGACATAGGAGCTGAGATGGGTGGATGTGTTTTGTGCAGGTGATAATTGTATTGTATTGAATTAGAACATGAAGCCAATGTGTGGACTTCACTTGGCTCTCATCTAAATACTTATTGAAATTAGAAAGAGTCATCATGCTTTTACTTTGGTATTCAAGTTTAATCAAAGATTTTTGCAATAGATTCATGAATTTCCACCTTTATATACTTGAAAAAGAAAATTTTGTGCATGTAGGAGTTCTGACTTCAGCAGATCAGGATTTGGTCCTCGCACAATTATAATTTGTGATCAGGTATGCATTATAATATATTTTTTATTTTTCGGTAACATAGATAGCCCTGGTAACATGCAAAGCCATGTTCTCTTTTTTGAAGTGTAGTATGATCAACATCGATTTATGCCTGGTTCTTGATGATGCTAGTATCTAACTCAAGGGATTGATCTGACTATACTGAACTAACTTCATGTTGTTTTTCATAAACCCCTTACCCCCCTACTTGTTTGTTGTAGTGTGAAAAGGAATATCATGTGGGCTGCTTGAGGGATCATAAGATGGCATATTTGAAGGTACTCACCATATTTATATGTGGATACATTAGTTTAGACACCGAATTTGCTGTTCACTTTTAGCCCTTTGGACATAATATGTGTGGAACCAATGACAGGAGTTGCCAGAAGGGGATTGGTTTTGTTGCAATGATTGCACAAGAATACATTCTACTTTGGAGAATCTCCTGATTAGGGTGGCTGAGAGACTTCCTGAATCTCTTTTGGATGTTATAAAGAAGAAGCAAGTGGAAAGATGTTTAGAACCCCTTAATGAGATTGATGTACGATGGAAACTTCTAAATGGAAAAATTGCATCTCCTGAAACTAGGCCGTTGCTTTTGGAGGCAGTGTCCATGTTTCAGGTAAGTTCTGTCTGTCCATATGAGTTGCTTCATCATCATTATCATTATATCATTTTATATGGTTGCTTCATTATCATTATCATCATCCTCGTATCATTTTATTCTTTGTCATTTACTATCATCATCCTTGTTTGTTCCCAATGAATGGTAGAGCTGCTTTGCATTTTTATTAATGGCGTTATTCTTATTTTACTAGATTGATTCTTCTTCATCACATGACTTCAGCGTGTGATTTAATAGTTGTTGAAACTATTATCTATAAATCCATTTTTAGGCAAGTAATAAAAAGTTTTGCCTTATGCAAAAATGCATGTTAATGGATTTTTGATTATATAGTCATTTTCTTTCTGCTTTATGTCAGTGTAAGACTTACACCATTCAATCACTTTATCTAAAATGTGATTTTGATCAATTAAACAATTGAATCATAAGTATATATTATCTTGATTGTTTGTGTTAAATCTTTTGTAAAAATTGAGCAACAATTAAAGTATAATCAAATTGTTCTTATTCCCTAAAGAAGGATATATTATGTTAAATTTGATCAATAAGGTATCCAATGATTTTGGATTACTATAAGATTTTATAGACTGGAAATTTATGATTAAAAATTTCATTGGGGAATGCCTTTTTGAGTTCCTCATAAGATTATTAAAAAAATTTAATACAATTGTTGGACTTTGGCCTTTAGACATATCTTGCATGTTTCAGGAATGCTTTGATCCTATAGTTGATCCAGCTGCCGGACGTGACCTTATTCCTGCCATGGTTTATGGGTAAAATTTCTTAGAACATTTGTTTGCTTTTCAATTTTCTCTTCAATTTCTTTCTTCCCTTTGTCTCAACTAAAATTCACATGCAGAAGGAATTTGCCGACTCAGGATTTTGGAGGAATGTATTGTGCATTATTGATTGTAAAGTAAGTAGTTTTCTGTATTTAACGTCAATTATGTCATATCTTTCTGTCAGTGATGTTCACATTTTGTTCCCTTTGACATTGAAGTTCATCTGTAGTATCCGCGGGAATGGTTCGAATTTTTGGTAGAGATATTGCCGAACTTCCCTTAGTTGCAACAAGATATAAGAACCGTGGAAAGGTGCGAGACCGTGTTACCAACTTGATTAGCATTTCTTGGGATATCATTGTCTCACCTGCCTCCAACCTCATTTTGTTTAAAAATATTCCCATGGGGATTTAAAGTTCAGGTTGGGGAAGGTGTAAGTAACCTGTACAACATATCTAATAAGCTACTAGTTCTGCAAATGCTTGATTAAAGTTAGCTATATCTCACAAGTTTCCTTTTAATGTTTTTATTGACAATAGATTTAGTTCTGTGATCTCCACCACTGCTCTTTTATGTATTTAAAGTGGTTTCTGTCTTGCTTGCTTCATAATTTCATCCCATTGAAATTTTCTGTCTGGAATTTTGATATATTGCTCTGTAATGATGATTTGAATAGCAGGATGACTAGATAAAACTTGGTTTTGTTATGTTATGATCACTTTTGCCTATGTCTTGGTAGTGCGCTATTTATATTTCTATTGATATACCCTTACAGGGCTACTTCCAAACACTTTTCACGTGCATTGAGAGGCTGCTGGCTTTTTTGAATGTGAAAAATCTTGTGCTACCAGCTGCTGAAGAAGCAGCATCTATATGGACAGAAAAATTCGGGTTTAGCAAGATGAAACCCGACCAGGTGTATATGTCTACAATTAGTTTTCTGTGGTTTTGATAATTTAACTAGCTGCATTATTTGTCACAAGACTCACCCCAGCTCAAAAAATGATCGGAGTTTAATTGTGTTGCAGCTTACCAACTACAGAATGAACAGCCATCAAATCATGGCATTCAAAGGGACAAATATGCTTCATAAAACGGTGCCTCAATGTCGGGTCACCAATACTCAATCGTGAGAAATCTGTATACAAAAAAGTAAATCGTGAAAGGGGAAAACCCTAGCTTTCTCGTTGCCGTCTTTTTCCATTCAACCTAGACTGTACATGTATCGACTTTAGGTTATTTGTAGCCATTCCTGAGCTGCCTATACTTGATATTTATTTAACATTTATAATGTCATTTTCCTATTTTAAGTTTTGGTTACTCTTGAGCATACTTGAGTTCTTGATCTTGGACCTTGTCTGCGGTATAATATAATGCTGTTTTATATAAATGAGATGTTTCTAGTATGATTTAGAATTTTAGATGGGGATAGGGGAGGGCTAGAAACACACATTTTCTTTGATACACTCCTAACACTTTATATAACCTTAGTAGTAGTTGAATGCACAAGAAATATTAGTAACACATTCTTAACATTTTTTTAATATATTCTTCATTATTGGGTGATATTTATCCGAAATCACAAAATTGTGAGTTCTACTTTTTAATAAGTTATATTCAAGCTAATAAATGGGATAGCAGCAAAGTCAGATCATTCTCCTATCTTCATACAATAATGCCTTCAATTCTACTCAAAGGATAAGATACAATAATGCCTTCAATTTTGAAAATTCTTGGTTACTTGAACCTGAGTTAAATGAAGTGGTCCAAAAAGGCTGGGACAAAATTCCTGATGTTGATCTTACATCAAAATTCCAAAATTGTTATGAAGAAATGAATACTTGGGGCAAAAATATCAGGTGTCAATACAGAGACCAAATTGATGATTACAAAATGGAATTAGACATAATCCGCCAATCTTCTTATGTTGTAGCAAAAAATTTCTCAAAAATAAATAAAAAGCTAAATCAGTTGATTGCCCAAGAGGAAACATATTGGTAACGGCGATCCAAAATTTTCTTGCTAAAAGATGGGGACAACACAAAATTCTCTCGTAGTGTTAAATGCCAGGAGAAAATCAAATCCTATCTCCTCTATCGAGAAAGGTTCTGGTGAATTGGTCTACAATCATAAGGAAATTTGTGATAAGACAATTTCTTATTTCAATAATTTATTTCGACAGAAAAATCTTTATAATGATTTTCTTCTAGTCATAAATAAAATTCTCGTTTATGTTTTGTTTTATGACAATGACTTACTTTTATCGCCCTTCATAGATGAGTTCAAAGCAGCCCTTTTTCATATGAACTCTGATAAATCACCAGGACCAAACGGTCTCAACCAACTCTTTATAAAAAATTCTGGCATATGTGGTGAGGAGATCTTTCAAACACAACCACATGGTTTGAAACTAGTAATTTTCCTCCTCAAGTCAATAACACCTCCATTATTTTCATCCCCAAAACCTTGAACCCAACCACCATGAAGGACTTTAGGCCAATCTCCCTATGCAATGTCTTGTATAAAATAACCTCGAAAGTCCTAGCCAGCATATTGAAACCTATCCTCCACAACTGTATTTCCCAAGAACAAGTTGCTTTTGTTGAAAAACAAGTCTATCCTAGATAATGCTTTTTTGGCCTTTGAAATTATCCACCATGAAGTGCAAACAAAAAGGGAAAGTGGAAGAGGTCGCCCTCAAAATAGACATCAAGAAGGCTTTTGACTATGTGAATTGGAATTTTATGTTTGATGTTTTGCACAAAATGGGTTTCAATGATAAGTGGATTGGATGGATGAGACTGTGTCTAAAATCTATAATACTCGATCCTTGTAAATGGAGACCCAAATGGACAAAGCACTCCAGGGAGAGGCCTTAGGCAAGGGGATCCACTGTCCCATACCTTTTCATTTTGTGTACTAAGGGGCTTTCTTCTCTGCTAAACACAATGAGGGCAGAGGAGAAATTCATGGAATGAAAGTGTGTAGAAGTGTTCTAACACTCACACACCTTTTATTTGTTGATGATTTTTTTTATTTTGCAGGGCAAAATAAAATGAGATAAACAAACTGAAGGAAATTATCGACTACCAGAAGTCATAAATCTTTTACAACAACACCACCCAACAACACCTCAGAGACAACATCTCTACAATACTGGGGATCACTCAAACCATAGATTCAAGCAATTATCTGGGACTACCTTCAATTATTGGCACGAAGAAGAGAGTTATTTTCGGTTTTCTCAAGGTCTGTCTCTGGAAACGCATCAACCATTGGTCATCAAAGCAACTCTCAAAAAAGGGTAAGGCAACAATCATAAAGTCAGTTGCTCAATCAATTCCCTCTAAGTGCATGAGTGTTTTTCTCCTACCAACCACTCTTCAAGATGAGCTTGAGAAAATGATTAATCCGATCCTTTTGGTGGGGTTCTAACAATAACCCATCAAAAGGAATACACTGGCTTAACTGAGAAAAATTATCCATGAAAAAGGAATTTGGGGGAATGGGTTTCAGACATCTACATGCTTTTAATCTTGTTATGCTAGGAAAGCAGAGTTGGAGATTATTGACCAACCAAGACACTACTTTCTCAAAAGTATTCAAAGCAAAATACTTTTTGTCAGAGAACTTTTTGGAGGCTAATCTAGGTCATAAGCCAAGCTATGTTTGACGTAGTATCCACATTTCATGGGTAATTGTAAGATAAAGTATGAGATGACATATTGGAAATGGAAACTCTATAAACGACGTGTGGACTCAACCTTGGTTGCAAAATAGTTTGTTCTTTTGTTTCCTCTTCTCCTATTTCAGGCTTGGAAAATATCAGTGGCAAATCTCATAAACCATGACCTACAAGAAAGGAATAAAGACTTGATAAAGGATACTTTTAATGATGATGATGCTGGCAAAATCCAGAGTTTGCCTTTAATACTCACGGATGAACATGATTTTCTTGCTTGGAGCCACACCAATACTGGAGCTTACATCGTTAAAAGCACTTACCACAACATCATGAAAGAAATCCCTGACACAAGTCATCTCAAGGTTGTTGGAAATTGGGTACAGATTTGGAAGCTCAATGTCCCTATAAAGATCAAGAATTTTATTTGGAGACTACAAAGAAATTGTGTGCCAACCCGACAACGATTGCAGGAGAAAGGTATCCCATGTTCCTCTGAATGCATATTTTGTAACTTTGAAATTGAAAATACTTGGCACCTCTTTTTCACTTGTCATAAAGCTCAAGAAATATGGAACCAAGCTGGACTTTTCGAAGTCATCCAAAGGCAATCGCAAATAGTAGAAAGTTTTCACTCTCTTGTGTCTAAGCAACTAGATGAACCAAGTAAAGCACATTTCACAATGTCCTTGTGGTGCATATGGACATGTAGGAATGAGGCCTTGTGGAATCAGATTGCCAAACCTCCTAATACTTCTTTTGATGCAGTTATGAACTACCATTCTCAATGGCAAGCAACACGCACAACAACATGCTCCAACCAAACACCACCAGCACTAGACCAAGTTATAAAATGGAGTCCTCCACCTCAAAACTACATCAAGTGCAATCTGGGATGCGGCATTGCTCGCTAATGATAACTAATTTGATCTTGAAGTCTGTTTCCGGAATAGCCTTGGAGAGTTTCTAGCAGCAAAGACAGCTTGGTTTTACGGCATTCCGTCAGTTTTAGGAGCAGAAACATGGGCACTATTATCAAGCAATTCAGTCATCCATTCAATTGCAACTCAACAATGTGATTTTTGAAGTAGACTCAAAGATAGTAGCACACAATTTAAATAAACAAATTTCATCTCATGCTTCTTTATCATCTCTCATAAGAAAATGTCGTGACAGTTTAAAATTGATTTCAAACTCAAGGGTGAGTTTTATAAGACGACAAGCCAATCATTGTTGCTCACACTTTAGCAAGAACTTCACCATTTCATTCTCGCAGCCAATTCTTTGATATCAGTGTTACTTGTATTTGTGTTTTACTTATGAATGAAATACCATAACCTTATATTTCTTTTAAAAAAAAGTTATATTCACTATTTTGTAATTTTTAATAAATTTTAATTAATAATAAAGAATATAAAAATGTTTTTAACCGCATATAAAAATGTTATTAAAAAAACACTGATGTAATAAACAGTGATATAAAAAACATAGAAAGTCTATGTTTTAGTCTCTGTATGAGCAATTTTTTAAAATATTTAGCCTTTGATTGTCAAGTAACTGTTAATTTTTGGTGCTCTAACCCCATCACAAAATTGAAACTGATGTAAAATCGTTAGGAATTTTTTGTGGTTGTTAAATAGACAGAAAATTGAAAACGAAGATGGTTTCACCATGCACCCCTACTAAAGGAAATTTTTGACAGTAGGGCCCCTCTTCCTAATTTTTTTCTCATGCTTCTCTTCCCCGTTCCCTCTCTTCCCTCCTCTTCCTCTCTTCTTTACAAAAACAATCAAGACAGTGAAGACACTAATAAAGCTAAATTCAATATACCTCAAACAATGTCCTAAATTGTGAATTTTTGTCCATAAAATCTCAAAGCCTAGGCAAATATGCCACTGTGTGCATATCCAACTATAATTGAATTCCAAGATACCTAATATTCATCTGACATCAGAAGGCACCTCCAACGAGAATGTGTGATAGAAACATCTTTGTTTATAAATATTTGCCTATGTTAGAAATATTAAAATATAAAATTTTTAATAAAATAAATTAAAGGAGAATAGTTGGGTTGTCAAGTTAATAGTTCACATGCATGAGTGCAATATTTATGAGAGGTTACTTGAGCACTAAAGTCTTTTTTATTTATTTATGAATTACATGTATTTTTTTTAAGACAATCGTGTTTTAGTTAGAAAAAAATAATGAGTGGTTAACTGAGAAGTGGATATTTATGATTTCTTATAACTCTTAGTGGTGAGATACTTTAATTTGTAAAATAGTACTACACATTTGAAAGTGGATTTCAACTTTTCACAAAATTTATAATCTTGTTGAGACGTACTCGTGAACATAGGTAAAAAGGTGTTCAATTTCGTAAATTTTTCTATATATCACCAATCACCATTTTTGTGATGTGTTGTGTGTGTCTGTCATTGATATGGAGTTTTCCCAAAAGCCCATTCATTCCGTATCTCACACTCCAATCAGGCATCACTCCATTACCCTTTTGCCTTTTCACATGTTATTAGAGAATAAAAGCATTCATACTTGCCTCCTCCACTCATACTGACCAATTCATAAAGCTCAAGCAAGAGAATCAGCAAAACCCCTTTTAACTCACTTGGTCAATTTTCTCCTTTATGTCTTAATTTCTCATATTATGTCACGTTTCCCACCAGGCTACCACCATTACGTGCTGCCATTCCATTCCAAATTCAATATTTGTATGAATTCAAGACTATAAAACTTCAAACGTGTATAGCATGCAAGGAGAATTAGCAACATATATGATCGTCATTGTTCATTTATTTAAAATCCTACATTGTTTTATTTCTTTTGCTTAATCATTTGTTTTCTCCCTCCTGATCATCTTGTTGTGTATATTTTGCATAAAGTCTTGCATGATTAGCTTTAATATGATACTTCCATTTTGTTTTTTCTTTCTACTGTTATTCATTTGTCAGTTTATCATTTCCTTTATTCTGTTATTGATTTTTTTAATTATATTTTATTGATAAATAGTTTATCTTGTCATTTTCTTTTCTCATATCTTTCCATTATTATTTATTTCAATTATTTATTTAAATAATAAACTTGTATAATTAAAATGAAAATAGTTTTTCATTAGTTATTCTCATCAAAGATGTTTTGGTACATAATTCTAATTTTTGGGTATATTTTTATATTTATTTTAATTTTAAAATAAAAATATTGATTAAATAAATAATGAGATTGAATAAGAAAAAAATGAGTAAGTTATTTTAAATATTCCCATAGGAATGTAAGTCCCACTCTTTTACAAGAGAATAGAAAGATGGAGAAACATATATAAAGTGAATTCCTATGAGCTATGTTTGAGAATTTTTTTTATTACCTTTTAACAAACATGAAAATACATATTTTAATATCTATATTCCTAGAAATTCAAATAAGAATTTGTGAAACAAATGTCCCCTTAGTTTTTAAGTAAGAATATTTTAATATAAACCAAAATTCTTAAAGTGATAAATAATATAAAACAATAGGAGTGTTTCTAAAAAAATGAAATAATTTGAGTTTTATTTTATATAATAAATTCTTTTTTCTTATTATTTATCTTGTATCCATGAGTACCCAAGCACAACTACCCCATATTTTAAACATATCATTACTTTTACTAAAACAATTAAACATATAAACTATTAAAATAAAAAATAAATAATAATACGATTATACATAAAATATTAAAAAAATACTATCGTGTTTTTCTTCTTTCTGAGTTGAATACTATCATGTTTCCTGTACAAGTATTCAAATAAAATAGTTTTTAAAAGTGTTAACACGATATTCTGAAACATTTATAGGTATTTTGTGGAAAATTAAAGTTTAGAAGAGGTTATCCTTATTTAAAGACCAATTATGTAATGTCAAGTCACTGTTATGTTATAAAAAATAAAAAAAAGCAATCAAGTCATTAAGAAAAAAGCATAGCCTACTTTTAATCACATTTAAAAAATATGTTGAAAGATGACTGATTAACCTTTTAATTTGTGAGAAATTGACTTTTTCATTTCTTTTTACTGATTAAAGACTAATTTTACTTATAATATATAAATGTTGTTGGTCTAAATTCTCACTCATATGAATGCACGGGGGACTTACATCACCCCCACAAACCCTTTTTAGATTATTGATCACTTCCTCATTTAAAAACTCAAATTAACATTATAGATTCCGACATTGAAAATATCTTAATATTCAATGCTCCAACACTCAATACACATCATGCAATCCTCAATTATTCCATTGTCAACACTATTCTGGGATATTTAAAGATATTTTGTGGGGGGGAAATGTTTAGAAAGTTATCCTCATTTAAAGACTAATTATGTAAACTATATGAATCATAAAACGAGAATATATACAGCGATGATATAGTTCTATCAATAGATTAAAGGATCCATAAATTCACAAGCAAGTCTTTTTCTTCTTATAAAAATGCAATCAAGGCATAAAAAAAATAGACAAACCGACTAACATACCTTTTATCACACTTAGAGGGAGAGTTTTGTAGCTAGTAATAATCTTACTCGACTCAAACTGGATTAACTCCAATAGAAAGTTGTTATGATCTAAAAATAACAACCAAATATACAAAATTTTGATTAATTAACCTTTTACTTCGTCTTCTCTCAAAAAATAAAATATTTTACTCTTTTTTCTTATATATAAGATCCAATTAAGTAATTTATCAAAATTAAAAAAGTGATTAATTTAGTTGATAGCAATAATTTATCTTAAATTTACAATTTTTACTAAAATTATCTTTGTCATTAATACTTTTTTCTCTTCTTCTTTTAATGAGGGGTATTTTTAGTATAAAAATAATTAATATAAAGAACATTACAGATTAAGTCTTATAAAAATAAACAAACACCATTTTAAACTTGGGTCTTATAAATAGAAATGAAGAAAATAAATTGTTCAATAAAAAAAAAAACTTTTAATTTGTGAGAATTTGAGTTCCTCTTTTTCTTTAATGTTTTATTAATATATTATAAAGATGAAATATTCGTTAATTTTGGTTATCCGCCAAATAGTCTTACTGATTATTTTTTGTGAAGTCTTCACTCTTAATCATTAGTTTGATCCCTCTTGCCAATAAACTTAATAATTAATATTTATCAATAAAAAATATATTCAATACTCATCATGCAAATCCTCACTAATTCAATAGTTACCGCTGAGTACTCCCTCAAAAAAAAAAAACAAAACAAAATACCGCTAAGTAAAGTGTAAACATCATCTATCATCTATATATGATTGAGTATTAATTCAATAATACAGGCATTTTTATTTAATTATAAATTTCTATGTATAGTATAATTTGTAAATTTTAATAATAACTATCTTATAAATCATTTTAATGATAACTTATGATTGATGATATAATTTTTTACGCTAATAATATATGAAAATTAATCTTGTGGAATAAATTCTATTTTATTTCATTGAATATCTTTCTCATTGTTTTTATCAAATTTAAAAATATATGTGATTGAATCATTTTTTTATTCCATCATAAAAATATTTAAATAATATTGCATGATGAGTATTGAGTATTAGGGAATCATTAAGTTATTTTCAATGTCAAAATCTTCCATGTTAAACGGTGTTTTTAATTGAGAAAGTCAACTAGTATTATGTTGGTATCAATAATAAAGTATTGGATTTGAATTTTGTGGGTATAAATATTTACTATTAATATTGTTAGTTTGAGTGACATTGAGTTTGAATTTTTTTAATAAAGTTTGAATCAAGTCTAAATGTTATATTATTTATATAATAATTTTCAATAATACTTTATACAACATTTTTCTTTCTTTAATCCTTTGTATTACATCAACCATCTTATTTTATACTAGGGGAATATTTTCACGTTCCTTATACACGTTGTTGGTGTAGAACAGATTCAAACACCTAGCAAGTAGTGTCACAGGATAAAATTGTCTAATAAATTGTGTACACTAAAGATAAGTATTCTCTTTATTATTAGTCTGTCGCTATCTTTTTGTCTTTTTTTTTCATCATTAAACAAAATAGTACTTACATAGGAAGAAGATAGTTTCCAATTCATGTACCTTATCGTGAAAATCTAATCTACTTTTTCTTAACCCGGGTACGGTTTTCTTTTTATTTTTGTTACAAATCCTCTGTGACAGACAGGGAAAAACAAAGATTTCATGAAGTAAAACACTAGCTACAACAAAATCTATTTACTTCACCCACCAATATCTTAACTCACCTCACCATAAGTAACAAAGAAAGAAGAAAAAAACTAATCATATTCATGACTCTAACCTTTAGTCGATTAATGTTTCATTACATCTTGAATCAAGCATGAAATGTTGAAACGAGATGAACCTTCCTCCTCTAGAGCCCTTCTAGCAATGTTTCCAAGTTCTGTTACTCCTCTCCTCCTCTTGTCTCCCTCTTCACCTCCTTCCATAATCATCTCTATAGCTTCCATGATTTGTATTTTCTTCACCAAAACCCCACCTTTCTTTTCATCACCAAACCTTACTGGTACCTCAACCCCTATCCTAACTCCAATCTTCAAAACTTCAACAATGCATTTTTCATTCAAAAATTGCTCAGCAAACAAAGGCCATGTTATCATTGGCACCCCAGAGCAAACACTTTCTATAGTTGAATTCCATCCACAATGAGTCAAGAACCCTCCAATTGAAGGGTGAGACAGTATTAGAATTTGTGGTGCCCATCCCTTAATCAAAAGACCTCTCCCCTTGACCCTTTCCTCAAAATTCTCATCTTCCAACCACTTTTCCACCTCAGAAAAATTCTCTCCTATAGTTTTTACCACCCATATAAAGGGTCTATTTGATGCTTCCAAGGCCAACCCAAGCTCAATTAGTTGTGATGGAACAAGCCTACACAAGCTACCAAGACACACATAAATAACTGACCTTTGTTCCATTAAGTTGAGCCATTCCAAGCATTGTTTCTCTTCAATTGAAGGCTTGTTCCCTCTCTCAAACTTGTCCAAACTCTCCTTGTTACACAAAGACACTGGACCTATGCACCAAACTCTCTTGTTCATAGCCTTTTCGTACTCGCCGTCGCACCCTTGTTCCAATTCCTCGAAGCTATTCACCACAATCCCATACGCAGACATTTCAGCCTCAACCATTTTATCCCTGAAATCATCCAAGTCAGGTAGAGCAACAAATGCACCAGGAAGCTGTGCTCTTGTTATCTCAATTACCCTTTGTGGCAATCCAGGAATCACAAAAGGCTGTGAATCAGAGTTGACAGAAAGATGAGCATTGCTGAGTTTGATGTTGTGTGAACTGAGCAATGAGAAGCATGACATGCCGTGGAAAACAAGCCTTGGAATGTTGAACCTTGTGGCTGTTGCTGAAGTCCAAGAAATGCACTTGTCTGAGATAATGCAACTTGGAGGAGTAGCATGGCTTTTGAGATACTTTTCCAAGGGCTCTTGAAGCATGTCAAGTGCATTGTAGAACTTTCTGAGGAGGTTTCTTGATTGCAAAGTGTCGAGATTCTCGCACCCTATCGGAAGACCAACTTGTTGGCATGGGAATGGGATTTGCAAGAGGTGAATTGGGAGGCCAGATTGTGATATTGCTCTGCAGATTGTTTGCTCAAACCTAGAGGCGTTTTGAGGGGTGCTGAGCAAAGTCACGACAACTCCTTGCTCGGCCAAGATCTTTGCCATGTCTATCATGGGGATCATGTGGCCTTGAGCAAATAGTGGAACCAACACAAAGTGAGGTTGCATTGGTTGAATGCCCATGTTTGCTTTGTTTGGGAGCTGCTATGTGACTATGTTGTGGGTTTGGTCAATTGGATTGTGCATTGTGATGTAAATAAACTGATCATATGGCTCTAGATTGGGTTGGTTAAGCCTCAATCGAGGACCTTGACTTTGAAATTTGAACACTTCAAACGTGGGGGCATGCAACCAGCATTCACATGAAACTTCCCCGCTTAATGTATAGTATTATCAAATTAACAGTGTTTTATCACTTGCTTTTTTAATATATATTTTATGCTCTTTTCTCTTTGCATTTTCTTAAAAAATCGTGCAAATGTACGGGCCCACTCCCACGTATCATAGAAAAATATTAAAATACGTCTCGTTTTATATATATATATATATATATATATATATATATATATATATATATATATGAGAGGAAGAAAGAAAGAACAGAAAAGAAGGAAAAATAAAAAGACTAGAAAATGACATGAGATGAGAAATGAAAAAGATAAAAATAAAAATGGGATGTACGAGAAAATAACGATGTAATAATTCTAATATAATATTTTTATGGTAATCTTTTCACACTTATAATGTTTGATTAACTTACGACAGATTTCACATAGACTCAATCAAGAATTGCGTGAGAAACAAGTAAAAACAATATTGTGTCCTTGCTATATCAATTATATTGTATCTTCAACTTTTGTGATGACGATTCTAGGTTTTAGCAATCATGTATAAATAGTGAACTAATAATTTGATTATGAATATATCTGTTCTCTAAATTAGTTAATTTTATCCTATTTACTTTGTGTTTAATTTATGATGAGAAGTATTGGGATTAATTTTGTCTCAAGTCAAATATGATTTTAGAAAAAAACAAAAAAGAAATATGTATATATATATATATGTATATATACATATATAGTTATTGTTAAGTAATATTGATTTTCCAAAGTTCAATTTGACTAGAAGTAATAAAAAAAAACAGCTTGCTCGGTCATATCTGGGGATCATGTGGCCTTTGAGCAAATAGTGGAACCAACACATAGTGAGGCTGCATGGGTTGAAGGGCCATATTGCAATTTGGGAGTTGCTATCTACCTTTGTTGTGGGTAAATACTGATCACATGGCTGTGGATTGGGTTGGTTAAGTCTCAATCGAGGACCAAGACTTTGAAATTTGAACATTTCAAATGTGAGCGTTCACGCGAAACTGATCAGAAAATGGTCCAATTACATCTCTTTTTTTATCTGAGTGGAAGAAAGAGATAAATGAAAGAAACAAATAAAAGGAGTGAAAAATGATAGATGTGATTATAAATGACTGGAAAAAAAATAGATGTAACATGTAAGGGAAAATAATGGTATAATATAATTTTTGTTTTCATTGTAATCCTTTTCACATTTATAATATTTTATAATATTTGACTTACCGTGTACTTCATGTGAATTCATTCAAGAATTGTGTAAAAAATGAGGATAAATGATATTATATTCATACTATATCCACTATATGCACTATTGACTATTAAGTCATGTTGAGGGAATGTTTATAAGTTTATTTATCTTATCTTAAAAAATTATTTTGAAGAGATCGTGGATATAAGAATGAGAGTTGAATTATGTTAAATAAATTGAGGTTGATGAAAATGTAAAAGTGAGGACTCAAATCATGTTAAATAAATTTATAATTTTTTTCACTTCATTTATGATATTGTCTTTTATTCTTGTGTGATTTTTGAGTAATAAAAATGAGTGTATTTTTTTCCAACAATAAATGTTAATTCGAAAGGAGTGTTTCTTTTCCTTTTCCCTAAAATCAAAAGGATGAGAAACACTCTAATCATAATTAATTAGTTATAATATGTAACCAAATGCCTAGAGCAACCTTACCAACCCTAGACGGCTACTTAAGACTAATTATCAGGATTTTATTTGATAACCTTCAAAACAATTATCTTGTTCGAATAGGAGTGTTAGGAACCATCAAGGCAACTACGATATTAGTTCTGTCTGGACTGAATAGATGTACAGCGATATTTTCAAAAATAAGAAATGTCAATATGAAACTGAAGAAATTGATAACCAAATATCCAAATAAGAAATGCCAATAGCGATGATCATGACATTGATGCTATAGTTTTGGTCTATCGAACTTAAACAAACATACATATATTTATTGGTTAAATATGTTTTTACTCACTTATTTTATCCTGACTTATGTATTTAGTTTCTCATAAATTCTTTTATTATTTTTAATATTTTATAAATTGTTCCATTTTATTTTTAGTCTCTCATATTAATTTCAATTGTTACGTAAAGTCATGGTGTAATATGTTGAAATTTTTATCAAACTATAACGTTTGTTTTGTTAGGAGATAAGTGAATTTTGTCGCTTATAACTTAGCTAGAGGGGGAATCCTAAGTTGGTCCCCATCACTTTAGTAATATTTAAATTTTTATTGCTACACAAGTTTCTTTGAAAATAATGAAATTTTTACATTAAAAAAATAGTAAAGTCATAACGAACAGTTTGACGAACATAAACTGTGTGAAATTTTCCTGATAAGTTTTTTTATCCATGTGTTACATATTCAAAACTCTTTTCTTTTCCTTTTTTTTTTTTACCTACTACAAGTAATTGGACAAAACACTAGAAAATGATGAGACATTTGCTTGGTTGTTTGTACATATTGCATTGTCCAACGTTGATGTTGGTTGTTAGACCTTCTCTCTAATTAATTAGGTGACCATCTATTGGAATTTTTAACTGACCAACTCTCTTCTTGTCCCCTCCATGAACTTGAAATGCTTGTTTTTATTGAAGGGGACGTGAACATAACATTAGTTTTATATTCCTACTTCCTAGTTAAGTTTCTGAATAATTTGCTAACCCGCTCATGCACGTTAGATAGCATTCCTCCAAATAATATTCTAAATTAATATATTTCGTGTCAAATTTGCTTAAATCTTGTCTGGCTAAGCGGGATAGTAACATGTTGATGAATACTGTATTTTAAAATCTTTAAAAAATAATTGGACTTGAGAACTTATTTTGCGTTCCGAGTTTAAAAACTCTAACCCATCTTAATTAAATAGAATAATCATTCGCTTTCTCTTCTTTCTTTTTCTATTGTTCCTACTTAAAATTTTGCGGTATTTTGACTATTTTCACCCTCAGTAATGCATTTAGTTAATCGCTATCGTTGAATAAGGATTAAATAACTCATGTTTATTAACATCTGATTGTTCAATCTTCATCTAATAGTTAACATTTTCAAATTACATGAATGTAGATTTTTTTATTACATTACTGTTTTCTTTTAATTTACAAAAATGCACAATTTCTCTTTAAAAAATTACGTAAGTTAAGGTAAGTTGTATTTAAAAAACATGACTTTAAATGTGGAAGTCGTGTTTTGAAATATAACTTTGTATTTTTATTTTTAATTTGATTTTACTGATGCCGAGTTAAAAAAAAAACACTTTTATAAAGAAAACTAGAGTTGTGTATCAAAGACAAATTTGTAAAAAAAAAAGAAGTTAATATCCTTTTTGAAATCACAACATAAAAAATAAAAATAAAAAAGTTAAAGTTTCATTTGAAATTATGACTTCATAAAAAGAAATTGAGAAAGTCATGATTGAAAAAATGACTTCTAAAATTTAAATAAAAATTAAAACAGGTCATATTTTAAAACACAATTTTAAATATAGAAGTCATATTTTAAAATATAATTTACTCATATTTATAATTTTATTTAAAATTTATCGTTTTTTTTTTAAACTCGACGTGACTTTGTCTAATCTTGACAATTTTAGTATACATATACATTTAGATTTTTTACAACATATTTACATATTTATATTACTTTGAAATATATATATATATATGTATGTATCCTGGCTCATGCAACTCCGATTAAATCATAAATCTCTAAACAATATCTTAAGGGTACTTAAAACACTGGTAAGTAAAACCCATATATTTAAGTATCTTTCATTTATTTGAGAATTATTATAAGTTAAATATAAGACTTTTGTTGTTGAAGTAAAATTATTTTGGATTTAAACAAAAATTATAAATACGATGCGTATAATATTTTAACTTTTAATTAACATTTATTTATTTTTGAACAAATTCATCAAATAAAAATTGTTGAAACGCAAGGTCAGTGACAGCGTCTCCATGGCCCAGGGTCGAAGCCCATAAAAATTATCTCACAATGGAAGGTGGGCTTGGAAGGAGCAACGTATGAACCAAAAAACAAAGGAGAAAAAAAAACCGAGCCTTCAAACCTTCAACAGTTCAACCTAGGGGTGTTCACGGGTATGGGTGACCCGTGAATCCGAACTGATTCGAAAAGTTTAGGTTGAATTATTTATATATTTGGATCAAAATCGAACCGAATCGATCAAAATCGTTCATGTACGGGTTGGATTACGAGTTTAGATTTATAGATCCGTTGACCCGATTCGTGAATCCGTAATAAAAATATAAATTTTATTATTTATATATATATATATATTAAAATTTAAAAACTAAAAAATTATTTTGACAATAAAAAAGGTGTGGTAATGTAAATGTTTGGGCCGAATGAAGGGTCAGCCTATAATCATCTCACCTCATCTTTAATATAAAGGTGTGGTACTATAAATGTCACGAGTTTATGTTTCTTTTTTTTTTTGCACTTCTGTATTTTGTCTCATCTCATCTCCTTCTCTGCACTTCAGCTACTTCTGTTCTCTCTCATCTCATCTCCTTCTCTGCTCTCTCTCATCTCATCAGATCAATCAAGCATCAGGTTTTCCTCTGCGTTTTCTTTTTCTTTTCTGAAGCTCTTTAACTTCTCGTGATTTTTCTGGTTTGTATTCATTGGGATTTTGATGGAAACAAGGATGGAAAGAAAAGAAATAACCTTCATTATTGAGTGTTGACTCAAATTTTTGGTCATAGCAAAACTTATTGCAAGAAATTAATTTGTAAGAAATAGTTGCGATTCAGACTATTATAGTATACCTTGTTCAAGAATCTTTTGTTTTAATTTATATTATAAGTCTATTTTAGAACATTATGTTGATGGTATTAAATAAATCATTTTTAATATTTTCATACATTTAATAATATTGTGTTAATTGTATTTGATACTTGAAAAATCATGATATAAAATAGTAGTTCAAAGAAGAAAAAATTAAATGAATAATTCGTTGGCTCGAACCGAATTGAATCGTTTATGAACGGGTTGGGTTGAGTTGAGTTTAAAAAAAAATAATTCTGAAAATCAAACAGAACCGATCGAATTTGATTGGGTTGGATCTTAAATTTGGCCAAAACCGATCCAAACTTATCCGCGAACATCCTACTTCAACCAAATAAAATGGTGCCAGCGTGGCAATCCCGTGACATAATCCAACGGTTCATGCGGATCGCCACACAATCCAACGACAAAGAACCCTCCCCCTTCATCCGATATATAACAAACCTCCATAACCCAACCTCAACAACGCACCACACAACACATAGTACAAACAAAAACAAGTGTACAACACAACATCCTTTTTATCTCCGAAGCCGCCGAGCCACGATGTCAGGAAGAGGAAAAAGACGCAAGGGTTTGGGAAAGGGAAGAGCGAAACGACACCGTAAGGTTCTCAGGGACAACATTCAGGGGATCATAAAACCTACGATTCAGCGTCTCACGAGGCGTGGCGACATTAAGCGAATCAGCGGCCTCATCTACGAGGAGACACGTGGCGTCCTGAAGATCTTCCTCGAAAATGTGATTCGTGATGCTGTAACCTACACCAAACATGCTCGCTACAAGACCGTCACTGCTATGGACGTTGTTTACGCCCTCAAGAGACAGGGCAGAACCTTCTATGGTTTCGGTGGTTAGTTAGGAAAATTAAGAAGGGTCTTGCTCTTGTTAGTATTTTGTACGTTTCAAATTTGTTGATATTGAATCAAATGTTGCTGGATGAATCTTCACAATATAATGGTTATTGTTGTTTAATCCTATAGCTTATTGTTGTTTAGTTTCTCTTCTTTCTCAGCTGATTTTTTTTTTCTTAAAACGGCGCGTATTAATAACTTGTTACTCCTTTTGAATGATAATGGCCTTTTGAATGATAATGTGATTGGAGTTTTTATTTTTATTGGGGCCTTAGAATGTGTTACTTTGATTAGGGTGTCGCGAATTTGTGATTTTAATTTCTTATAATATAATGTTGTTCTTCCTTTTCATTTTTTATTATCGAATATCACAAATGTGTGAATTTAATCATTTGGTTTCAATAGTGTAAATTGGATTACTTAGGCATCATAGTGGTACAGTTTTAATCCTTCAAGTATATATGTTAAGAAAAATGTCTTACGAGAAGCCAACTAGGTTGCAAATTCTTTGGCTAAGAAGGGTGCTCTCATGACTAAAGGCCTTCATGCACGACAAGCTTCACACAAGCACTAAGAATTGCAACCCAGTAACCAAAAATCCCACCGCTTTGTGCTTCTTTTTTCCCTCCAACAAAGCCCAAGCCCGCCACAAACTCCTGAACCAGCCCACCTTCTCTGCCGAGCCAAAACTCGGGCCATTGAAAACCCTGTCAACAGAGCAATTTTGAGGCCGCCTCCGAGCAAAGCCATCAACGGAATTGATTCAAATTCAATCGATTTTCGTTTAACTGACCGAAACATAATTAATCTCGTGTGTTGTTTGTGGTAATTGTAGAGAATTAAGATATTTCGAAGGAGGTTAAGAGAGTGAGGGCGTAAATGGAAGAGGTCGCCTAAATTAACTACACGGGCTTCACGGTGAAGCAAGTTCCAGGAGCTGTTGATTGGGATTGGGGTGTCTGGTAGAGGTGATTTTGGTTTCCGGGGTCATTCTCGATGCTGCAATCAGTGGTTTCTTTTTTCATCTTTTTTTCCCTTTTTATATTTTATTGCTTTATGTATATAAAAAATATAAATAATCATTTTCATAAGCGCTAATAAATTTGTCTATCTAAAAGATGAAAATTCAAATTTTAATATCTGAAAATAAAAAATAGTACTACCAATTCATAAGTATGTTAATTTTCATCCATTATCTATAATGAAATAACATGTGGAACATTCGGGGACTAATTTGTCACCGTTTTACACATTCAGAAATAAAAATTATTATTTATACAAAGTATAATTTAATCTTCATCTTTCCTTTTTTTTTTAATCATTGCAAGCATAACATTACAATAAACACTTGAAAAAATAGGAGAACAAACATAATAATAAGTATAATATTGATTAATAAATATAATTTGTCTATTGTTCTAAAATTTCTAGTATGACAATATTATGAAGTCACAAAATTTGAGTCTCATTTTTTTGTAAGGATTCATTGAATGGTTGTGCATTGTCATAATAGAAATTTCAGAACAATAGATAAATTATGTTTATTAATCAATATTATATTTATTATTATGTTTGTTTTAACTTATGTTTGTTTTTCTATTTTTTAAGTGATTAGTGTAATGTTATGCTTATAATAATTAAAAAAAGAGGAAGATGAATATTAAATTATATTTTAAATAAATAGTCATTTTTGTCTTTAAATGTATAAAATATTAACAAATTAGTCCTTGAATGTGTTAAATAGATTCTTTCATTAACAGTAATATATGAAAGTTAATTAATAAATAAATTTGTAACACTTTTTTCACTTTTGGAAACTAAAATTTGAATTTTTATTTTTGATAGAGTAATTCGTTAGCACCTTAAATATATAGAAACAAAAAAATGACAATTTACCTATAAGAAAACACTTGCGGTTTTTATACTACAAGAAATCCTCCTGAAGTGTAACAACAAAACATGTCTATACATTAACGCTGTTAATCTTACTTTGGATGGAAGGACTCGATTGAAACAATTATAAAAATTAGAGAATTAAATTAAACCATTTAAAATTTAAAGGATCAAATCAAATTTCAAAAATAAATTATAAAATCAAAACAATAATTTAGCCAAGTAATTATTACTGTGCCTTCTATTATAGAAAAAAAAAAATACTCAAGTTGGACTTACAATTAGCTCGAAATTTGAGGCTGGGTTTGGGAAGCTTAAACGAAAAGTGGAGAAACGTTGAAATTAATCTGTAAGCAGAAGCCTAAAAACTAACTGATTGGCTCACTTCACAAGCAAGAAATCTTAAATTGTATATCTGATTTCTTTACAAAATATTAAAAGTTTATTTTTTGGATCCCTCTCATTTATGGGCCCAGTGCAAGTGCCCCTCTAAACTATGGCCAAGCCTGTCTTATTCTAGTCTATTAAGGTTACTATGGCCAAGCCTGTCTAGTCTATTATGGTTACTAATGTTAATCTCTATCCAATGACAAGAAAATGAAAAGAAAAAGATAGGGAGAGGTGATAATGCATTAAACCATACATTTGAACCATATGATCTTTTTATAAGCTATAAATGTTTCCCCATCCAAGTCCAATGAGATTCAAAACATAGGCCCCAGAAAATAGAAAATGTTATATTTAATATCCCTATAGCTATATGCAATCTTAGAAGATTAAAAGAAATAAAAAAAAATAAAAAAGACAAAGTAATATATATGATATAGAAAAAAGAAATAAAAAGAGTATAAAATAAACCAAAGTTGCATTTTTTTTATGAAAGGTAAAACAAAGCTGCTAGAAAATATTATCCCAGTTTATGCTCCAAACATTAAAAGACATAAGGATTCCATATTTATTACAAACAATGCCACAAAACAAGGAATCATTGCATCGATTTCGAGACAAGGTTCCAATACCAAATGCATTCAGTCTCCATTGTGGCTTAACTTTGATTCAGCAATTGGGCATGTGCTATGTCATCAATCAACATAGACATATTACGGTAAGACGAACCACCTTCTTCTATGGTTTTCTTTGCAATGTCTGCGTACTTTTTAGCCTTTTCTCTTCTTTTTTCATGATCTTCACCTTTACTCATCACTTTCTCTATAGCCTCTTTAACAATGTCCATATTCACCGCTCGAACACATTCTGCATACTTATCTTTCCCTCCACAATGAGTAGCAATTTCAGGTCTCATCGTCACACCAATCTCAGCCACTTGAGCAAGAAGCTTCTCATTGTAAAACATTTCAACAGCAGACACAGGTAATATCACCAAAGGCACACCAGCACAAATGGCATCCAATGTGGACATCCATCCACCGTGTGTGAAGAACGCTCCCACTGCTCTATGTGACAATATCGACACTTGTGGCGCCAAGTTATCCCGAATCAAAATTCCTCTCTCTTTGACCCTCACTTCAAATCTTTCTTCTGACAACCACTTTTCCACTTCATCTCTCCCATATATTCCTTTGAGATCCCAAATGAATGGTCTTTTTGTTGCTTCCAATCCTAAACCAATCTCTATCAAAATCTTCGGTTCTAGTAGACAAAGGCTACCAACATAAATTACCGAGCTTTGAGGCCATGAACTAAGCCACTTCACATATTTGTTGGTTTCAATTTCACTAGCATTTATGCTTTTGCTAACTCTCCAAACTTGGTCCCAATCATCCTTGTTTGTTAGTGATAAAGGGCCAACACACCATACCTTATGCCCTGTAACCCTTTGATACTCTTCAACATATTCTGCTTCCAACTCTTCAAAACTGTTCACCACTATCCCATATGCCTCTGCTTCAGAAACCCTTATTCTCTCACGTACAGCATCCAACTTTTGGCTTGAGCAAGGCCTGGATACTGTAGGCAACCTACATTTCCTCATTTCAATTCTATGGGGTAATCCGGGGACAATAATTTCATCAGAGTCTGAAGAGACAGTCTCATAGATCTTATAAGTTAGCAAGTTGTGATTGCACAAGAGATTGAAACAATTGGTCCTATCAAATGTTATTCTTGGGACTTTTAACTTGACTGCGATGTCAGCAACACAAAAAATGTGCTTGTCATGTATAATGCAACATGGAAAGGGGTTTAGCTTTTTAAGAAGCTCTTCTAGTTGCGGCTGCAACATGCTTAAAGCTGTGAGAAGTTTCTCCTTCAAATCTATAGAAGGTACTTGTATGTTTTCAAACCCCTCTGGTACTCCAGCCTCTGCATTGGGTAATGTAACTAGTTGAATTTGGATTGATGACCCAGATTGGATCTCTCTGTCGATGCTGGCTTTGAATTGGACTGCATAGCGGGCTGTGGTGACTATGGTAACTTTTACTTTGCGTCGTGCCATTAATTTGGCCATGTCTACCAAAGGAGTCATGCAACCTGACACCATCAAGGGGATGAACACAAAGTGAAGGTTGCGTTCTGGTGTTGTCTCCATTGGAAGTTCTTGTGTTGTGTCACGGGAAAACTGTAATTTGAAAGCAAATAAGTTACAAGTTTCATGAAACTTGTCACAAATTTGGATTTAAATGGAAACTGATAGATAAAATATCTAATATATCTTATGAAGCTTGTCGTGTATGATGTGTCAAAGGTTATGGTTGGTGGAGAATGATATACTCTCCCAATCTAGCTAATATTTTATAAAAAGTATTAAATGAAAAAAAAAACCTTTTTTGAGGAAAAATAAATATACTTGATATCTTAGAAATATAAAAAAGATTTGATATTTTCTTCACCTAATAAAGCAGAAAGATTATGCAAGTCATAATACTAATACATACCAAATAAGAATTGCAAATCTAGTCACAAATGATGTGCATCTTTTATATGTTGTTAGTACTCCTAAAATAAGTGAGTTTTGATTTTAGTTATTGTAAATTTTTTATTCCTCTGAATTGAAAATATTTTTTTGTCATTATTATTTGCTATATGTTATTTGCTTATGTGTTCCTTCTAGTCTCATTTATAAGAAAAGAAATTAATTTCACACATAAAAAAATTAGTTAAATTCATTAAATTGTGTCAATTTCAATTAAAAATAATCTTTTTTTTTCTAAACTATCTTATATTGAAACTTAATATCAAACTAAACTCCTTATTAAATGAAGATTATTTTAAAAGTAGTTTCATTATATAAGACAAAAGTAGTATAAATTTATTTATATTTGAGACCAAGATATAATAATTTTTTTTGTTTATATTTGAGACCAAGAGTAATATAATGTTAGAAAGTGATACCTCTAAATTTATTTCAAGATCCCTAAAATAAATGTTATTTTCTATCTTAAAATTAACTATGAGACTAAAAACAATGATATCAAATTTTTGAAGTATAGAAAAAAAAATTCCAGGACCAAAACTAAAATATAAAACCCCTATTTTAAGTCCCAACATTAGTCACAAGGACCAAAAATAATGATTTCAAATTTTAAAGAGATGTAAACCAAAGATAATTTTTACAAGAACCAAAATCAAAACACAAGGATGTTATAGGCATCATATTTCTTTATGGATAATTATTAGATAAGAGGTGACAACATAACTTAGTTTTATAAAGCAATTTTACATAGCCAAACACAACAAAGCTCAAGATTTAAAATAGAAAGGAAAACAATTATTCTAACTTTATCATTATAAATAATACAGAGTACCACCACAAGAAAGAAAATGAAAAGGTGAGTAAGTTAGTTATGATTAGGGGTGTTTACGGGTGGGGTTGGCTTGGGTCTAGGCATGGCAACAAGACGGAGGAAAGGCAGGTTTGATGTTCTCTATCCCCACCTACAGTTCTGAATACCGTCCTAGTCCCCAATCCCCAACCTAGCTAATTTTTTACACCTATCCCCGTTTTCGTTCGAGGTCAAGTATCCCTACCCTGTCCCCATCCCTAGTCCAAAATTCTATTTTTTAAAAAATATATAATAAGTTTGATTGGATTATCATACCTGAATGTGCATAATACAAACACAATAAGTGGTTCATAATTGTACACACACAAGCTACATAGTGATGACAATATTTTGAGTAAATATTAGTGCAAATAACATATTTTGCCAACTATTGGCATTACAAACAAGATTCAAAATACCAGTGCAGATAACATACTTTGCCAAGTGAATGACATTACAAGTTTATAACAAGATTCATAAATAAATGAAATTAAAAGTTTGTAACAAAAGTCCAGTTGAACAAAATGATAACCTTCAACAATTTAGGCAATCTTTATTCTATTGTCTAACCCTAAATAAGATTACATAAGTAATTTTATATATTTGTGATTTAAGGGGGGTGGGTAACGAGTACGAGTATGGAAAAAATTGGCTACCCATCCCGTCCTCGTCTCTAAAAATAAAACTTAGGTATCACCCATACCCATTCCCATGCCCAATCAAACTCGGGGCGGGGGCGGACGATTACCCATGGGTACGAGGTTGTTTGCCATCCCTAGTTGGGTTAGGTTTGGCTAAACCTGTTACCCAATCCGATCAAAATTTCACAGGTTGGGTTGGGTTGATTTTTCTTACAACTAATGCAACATATCAAACATATATATATATATATATATATATATATCTTGAAAGGAATGTTAATCATTTCACCAACAGACCAAACATTTCAAAACTAATGTCATTTGAAAGGGAAATAAAAGAATCAACTACTTAATGCATAAAAGATGAAACCAACCTTTAGTAATGTGCCCTAAACCGTAAACCCAGCTTCACTCAACGCTAGCCAATTGAACCTGGAAAGTTAGGGTTTGATGAAGAGAGTTTTTTCTTGAAATTTCTTGAGGGGAAATACTTTGGGTAATGTGAGGAATGTTTTAATAAGATTATTTTATCAAATTGCGACCAAGAGAGGTAGGAAATGACATTGAAAACATATAGGTTAACAAATTTTATGAAAGGGTCGAGAAGAATAGAGAGAAACAAGAGTATATGAAAAAAAGGAAAACCGATAAAAAGTCAAAAAGGAAGAGAAAAACTGAGCAAGAAAAAATGTTATTGTTGCTTACACATGTCTTGAGGGGCTAAAATAGTAAATGTTGTAGTATTTAAGTTTATTATAAATAAAGTAATAGACTATATTTTTCAAATAACACTAAACAATGTAACTTTCAAATTGTGCTTTAAATAAGGCAATAAAACCTTTATTGTTTCCTTTGAATTTCATTATTAGATTATTAAATGAGGGCATAAAATGTTTACTATTTCCTCCAATTCCAATAAAACATTATTAAATGCATCGTTTTGTAGTCACACTACAAGAAAAATGTCTTATACCTACAAACACCTTTTACATACACACATGAATTAGTGTAGGTAAAATTCAAAAATACTTTTGCATATGATTGTTTAATGTAGGTTAAACTCAAAGACTTGTACATACAATTTTTGGTATAAATAAATCTCGATAAAATATAAAAAAATTCTACCTATAATTACATGGTGTAAGTAAAATCCTATAAAAACTTATACCTACCACCGATATCAGGTAAAATAAAAAATATTTTTACTTACAAATTGGTAGTGTAGGTAAATTCTAAAAAAACTTATGTGTACAATTACTTGGTATAAATTAATTAAATAAACTTGTACTTACGATCAATTGATGTAGGTAAAACTCAAAAAAATTCTAAATTTTAAAGATGAAATATATTAATTAATATTTTAAGAATTCATTTTAATTTGATTAATACTTTTTTTATGGATTAAATTAATATAGACTGTTTGTTAAAATTATTAAATACGTATTATGAAGGATTAATTAATGAAATTTTAAGATATTACTAATATTTAATTAGGTGTTTACTCTTATTTTAATTTTTTACAAATAAGGATCGTTCTAATTCTAACTATAATTTAATAAATAATAGACTTAGTCCATCTCATTCTAATCCAAACTATAATTTAATAAATAATTGAGTTAGTCCATCCCATTCTAATTCTATTGTATCATTTTAGGGATTAAAGTTTCTCATGTTACATAAGATAAACTTTTCTCCTATACACCAAAATTACGTAGTTTTGGGTTTTTTTTTCTTTTTAATAAAAAAAACAAAATCAAAACAGATAATTCACGCATGTCTCCCATCTCCCATCTTGTTGCTGAATAAAAGATAATGTTCCTTGATTTTAGGAGATGTTATTGTTGCATGAAGTATCTGTTTTGATTGTGTTGTTTTGATTAAAAAGAAGAAAAAAATTTAACCCAAAACTACGTAGTTTTGGTATATAGGAGAAAAACTTATTTCATGTAACATGAGAAACTTTAATCCCATCATTCATCATTTTAATTCTATAATTTAGAATGGAACATAATGAACATGTCTCTCTCTCAAAAAAAAAAAAAAAAAGAGAGGAACATAGAGAGTTGTGGAAATGGAAGGTGGCAGCGTCATCTTCCTCGACTCGGATTCAGTGGCAATTGAAGGTACTCAATCTTCTCCTCTCTCAATTTGCATCTGTTTCTTTCTTTATCTTAGGGTTTTCTCATTCCTATCTTCTACAAATTTGATTTTGATTTTTAGGTCATTTCATTTGTTTCTTACTTTGATTTCTATGGATGAATTTGTTCTTCGGAATAAATTTTAGGTTCTACACGTCTTCATCTTATCATCATTATTTGCTTCACTTTTCATTTACTATAAGCTATGTTATGTACATATTATTCTATCACTTTCATTATTGGTACGTGTTTTATGGTTCAATATGTGTTCTAGTACGTGCTTAACACTTCGTGAATGTGTTCATCCTAGATTTATTGTGAAACGAGTCTAAATTGGTGGCGGCTATGACCTGTTCGTGAAAATGCCTAAGAGAGACTTGAAGCACAATGACCACAGCTTAGCAAATAACATTGAGGATATGATGTTTACAAGAATGCCTTAAGTGAGCTAATATCAATCAAGAGCACAAAGAATGCAATTTCAAATTTCCATTAATTAATTGGTTTGCCCAATTAACTTGTTTACCATTCTTTGCCTTAGCCACATTGGTTAATATATGCCTTAGTACTAAGCAATTAACTGAAGCAAATGAATATGCATGGATTTTCAATATTGTCTATCTATACACCTTTTTCATTCCAATAATTTACGATTGCATGAGTTTAATGAACTTCTATATGTTTCTTTTGCCTTGTTTTTTCATTAAGCCCCATGAATAATTTTGATGATCTAAGTGGTCACGCCAGCTCTTCCAATTGTTCGGCTTGTCACAACCAAGAATCTATATCTCAAAGTCATATAGCTGAGAGTGTCAAAAGTTCTAGAAGAAAAACAAGACCAATGATTGTTCAAGCCACATAGGTAAAGAAAGGAAGCTAATTGTTTCCAATTAGTAAATGCAACATTCAGAGTCAATTTTATGTTACAAACTTAAAGAAAACAAAGCACTTAATACTAAGTTATTTATGGAGTAGTATTTACTGTTAAAGCCAAATATTTGATCTTCATGTTTTTCTCATTTTTTATAATTAACATGAATTGCATACACTATTCTTAATTATTTTTTTTCAATATCATTATACTAACAATACATTAAAATTACATTAATAATAAAAACAAGTTTGACAAAAGTAATATAGTTTTAGATGCTCTGATCATATGATTATTTATCTAATTAATATTTTCTTTAACCTTTGCCTAGAATAAAGTTTCATACTCCTAAAGAAGGATTTCCTGTGTAACTTTTCTATTAAGCCTGATTATGTAGATATAAAGGAGTTATGCATATGTCATTCATAAAAATAAAGAAAAAAAAGTGATGCACCAAGTTTTATATTGTGAAAACAATTATTATTAGCTAAGACATATGTAACATTTAAAGGGACTAATTTATAGTATGTCATCCCCATGGGTAAGATTGGATATTCAAGATAAACATGTAATTCACTTCTGCAATGGCTTCTTCTCTAGCTATATACCTTTTATTTATTATTTAATTATGACTTTTAGGATGGCATTTCATAGGCTAAGCCATTGCTTATTTCATAGGTTTATAATGCTTAGTGGTTCATCTGGATTTTACACCTATACCATTTACGAGCATTTGAAGGAATGGCCAGCTTTCGATCTTGACAATATTAGGATCACATTCAAGCCTAGGAAAGACAAGTATGTAAATCTTTGTGGTTCCTAGCACTTTGGAAAAATAATAAAACAGAATTACGTGCTTTGTTCTTTTTTATATTAGTGGTATTTTTAGTTATATTGGAAAGGTTCCACTACATGGTTGTAGCAGACAACAAACAAAGATTTATGCCTCTGCCTGATGACCGATCACCCCCAAGAGGTCAAGTTCTGGCTTACCCAAAAGTTGTGCGCCTTGTTGACCCCCTTGAGCCTGAATTCAAAGGAGAGGTATGCTTTTGGAAATCACCAAAATTACAAAATAGCCAATGTTAGGTCATTTAGGTGTTAACAACTTTAGAAAATTCCCCCAAGAATAGCGAAAGTCAATATTAAAAATTTAATCATTTACAAAATACTTATCTAACTTCCTTTGTAGTTACTAAAAATATTGACTTATGAGACCAAAAGTCCAAAACAGTATCCTCAAAGTTATTTTGGGTCTATTGCTTCGTATTTAAACCAGGTAGATGACAAATATCAGTACGCGTTGAGAGTTGATACAACCTTGTTCACGATTGGATATGCATTGATCTATTGAATTCCATTGGATTCTGGCTAATTACACCAAGCTATGATTTCCGATCAGCTGGGCCCCTCAAGCAATATCTTACTTCTCATGTTGGCCCCAACACACTCTCTGTAAGAGTTTTATTTTACTAACATTTTCTTAATTTCTTTTTAGTTTACCTAATAATTGTCTATAGGTACTTCTCTTATTAGCATTTTTATGTTATATACTGTAAATTTTAGGAGTTGGATACATATAAGGATTTCTTGATAGACAAAGAGAATCTTATCATATATGGTAACCTTGGGCTTACCTATCGAATTGTTGCTAGAATATTTTCTCGGGTTTGTGTGGATTTCTTGTTGTTTCTGTCTTTGAGATTTAATTGTTTCTAACTTCAGCAACAGACCCTATACCACTTCTCTTTCTAACGTAAGAAGTGTTTGGTTCAGGGTCCATGCTTATATTATGTCATGAACTATTCCAAGCTCTGTATATAGGACGTATGCCCATCCTTTTGTTTTATTAATTTCTCATTCTTTTATTTCATTATTACATGTAGATTCTCGAGTTGATCATTTCTTATGCACTGAGGTTCAAGAGTTTCTGTTACATTTGAGTTTCAACCACTAAAACTTATGACTGATTTTATAATCTACTTGGATTTATATGTCATTGTGATTAGTGAGTTTCTAGAAGTCTTTTGTCTTTTGGACAAAGGTTGAGATGGTGTATATTGTTAGATACAGGGGGAGTTGGAAGTTGGAGATGCAAGTTTATCAAAGCAAGGCTAAAGTATTTGACTTGAAGTTTTAGCTTTTTACATGCCCAATTATTTTGATGGCATTTGTAATTTGTCTAAGTGGTTCAAGTACATTGCCTAGTGATCCTTGAATTGCATTTACATAATTCATTTACAAGCATTCATATGTAGTATATAAGATTAAATGCTTACATTTGCAAAGGAAACCACATGGCTTATGATTTTGGAAAAATTAGATTTTGCACTGTGTTAATCGATTAACAGTCTTATGTAATCAATTACATATGTGTGTTAATTTTTGAAAAAGCCATGATGAACAATTTAATCGATTACCACTCTTCTGTAATCGATTACCAAGTGTTATTTTAAAATATGTCTGACTTCTTTAATCGATTACAGGCAAATTGTAATCGATTACTAAGTGCTTTTTACATAAGTAAGGCGTAATCGATTATAAAGGTTTGTTTCTATATGAGCTTATTTGATTTAATCGATTACCATTTTCATGTAATCGATTATTACAACTTGTTTTTGTAAATCAGTTATATGTGTTAATCGATTACATTACGTATTAATCGATTAAGTTGTTCATGAAAGTTTTCCAGAAAAGCTCAATAACATATTAATCGATTATTTGATTGAATTAATCGATTACATATGTTAAAATAATTAATTACCTTAACGGATTAATCGATTAATGTCTGTTAAATCAGTTTTCTATTTAAAGGCTTTATGGGTCTGCACTTAGACATACCATAACATTTTTTAGAACGAAATATACTTTGAGATTGAGTCTTACCAAAAGTTCTAAGTGCATTCAAAAGATCAAGAAACTGATTTTATTTAGAACGACACATCTTGTGAGAAGATCAAAGAGTTATTGACTTTAGAAATGATGTGTTTGTGAGAAAAAGAGATTTCAAGAAAGATTAGTCTGTGCATTGACATTCATACAACCTGATTGATTGATAACTTCATACATTCATCAATCATCTGTTAAGGATCTCAAGTTGTGTATTTCTTGAACTCTTTCTTTTAGAATTCTGTGGTGTAAATCATTTTGGTTCTTTCAAGCTTTCTTGAGTAGGGTTCTCAAGGGGTAAAGATCTGAGTAGGGTTCTCAAGATCTTTGTAATTTGTATTCTAATAGAGTTTTAGAATTCAATATCTTTATCTAGGATTGATAAAGATAATCACTTGCATTGCTTGTAAAAGAATAATTTGATTTAGTGAAAACTCTAATCTAGTGTTGGTTGAAAGACACTGGACGTGGCCTCCAAGTTTGTGAGGTGAATCAGTATAAATTGTTGTATCTTGTGTTCTTTATCTGTGTTTCTTTGATTTCTTATATTTGGAAATCAATATATAATCAACAAGAAGCATTTTAGACATTACATGTATTCTAAGGTGAATCTAGATTGAAAGAAAATTCTGGTTTTGATAAAGGATGATTGAGTGATACGATCCAAGTTTAATTCCGAAATTGTTTTAAAGAAAAGTTTTAAAAGTTTATTTTAACCAATTCACCCCTCCTCTTGGTTATTTGAAGTGTGTTCATTGTATTTTCTTATATCCCTTCTTTTCTTAAAATATTAACTAACTTTTTAAATACTAGAAACAATGAAATGCAGGAAATGAATTATTCGCACAACAAAGGCTATGAAGCATTGCATTGTACAAAAGCTATAAAAAGGAAACCAAAAGATCCTTAGGTAATAATTGTAACGGTCCGCCTCGTCGCTATGACATTGCCACTCTAAACGTGTAATTTCAATTTTTAATAAAAACTCCATTAATTTGATTGTAAAATTGAGAGTAAATTTTTTGCGATAATACACTCATCAAACATCGCACAAACACGTAAAAAAATAAATATTTGTATATATAAATTGAACCGTTATATGTCATTCACATGTCAGAACTTAGTTTAGTTTTTACATGTATTTAAGCTTGAGATTACATGTCCGATCAAAGAGAAATAAGGAACCAACTAAGAAAGAGTTGATAACAAAACACAACTCTCTCCCCAAAATAAATTTCAACATTATCATGTCGGTTTGGCGACTCCAACAAAAAGATCTTTCTCCAATATCACCTATTGTTGCTCATATGTTCCCATGAAAGAAGGTTCATGATCATCACAGGTACCAACCACACAATACAAAATTACAAGGTGAGTTTATCATACAAGATCAATAAGCACCAGACAACAAGATTAGCAAGAAAACAATAATGATCACCACAATCATTCTTAGTATTAAATTAGTTCAACACACACTCAACAAACTAATCATCAACTTTTTCCACAATTCAAATCAATTATGCTCAGAATGATGCATGCACCTGACTCAACTCTCAAATGCAATGTGGTACCATTCCTCAAGAAATAGCCTCTCTCTTAGGAAAATGATTCAGTAGTTTGTCGAGGTTATCCTATCGTGCACTGGCCATTCCCCCCCATGGTAATCAACCAAAGTCTCAAGGGAATTCCAAATCAAGTGACATACTCCCTAGTACCCGCATTTTTATCCTCATAAAAATCACATGTTCACACTGTCTTCATTCTATTTCTATGCAATTATGAAGTATGAAACATGGGCTCATCAATGCATTGACCGTTGATAGAGATTGGAATTCTAAGCAATCATTTTTCCTTTCCAGGAATGCTTAAAATTCGTAAACTCTTCCCCTCAGGGATATCCAATAAGTCATGCACCCCCTATGTACACACCATACTTATTAATCGCGGATAGCAACGTATAGCAACCATCCCTAAAAAGTGCTATAGCGCTATATCGGGTAGGGCTACACCACTACAACGAAGTATATAAGTGAATATATTCTGAAATCTGAATTATATATAAACTTCACAAACATAATCCCCCCCAAAAAAACATGACATAAATATCAAACATAAAGGACTAAAACAAACTCAGTAACTCACACATGAAAAATCAGAAGTCAGAAATAGCAAAATGAAGGACTAAAGTCTCAAAAACTACCACATAAATGTCAAATCTAAATTTAAACAACTTAAGAAATAAGAAGGAACTAATCACAATTGCAATCATTAATCTCTAAGTCTTCATCTTCACTTTCACTTGTCTCTAAATTGTAAATCTCTTCTTTTCCACTTCATTTTCTTCATTGCCACTTTCTTCATCATCGTCTTCTTCTTTTTCTTCTTCAATGATTGCCCTTTTCTTTCCTTGTCCCCTTGAGTTTGAAGGCACTTATATAGGCTGATTATGCAATCTTGATTACCGCCTGGTATGCTTTAATGGTTGGTCAACCCCACTTGCAACTCCAACTTCTCCCCAACTCATTTCCAGCATGTTCTTCTTCATCTCCACCAATATCTCCCAACAACCACTCATTACTATCATCAATGTCATTTAGGATAATGGGGTCAATCAAATCACGGTTGTCAAAGAGTTCTTTAAGTGCTTGATTATACTTGATAAAAACCAAATATTATAACTTTTGATGCTCAAGTCTACTTCTCTTCGATGAATCTATTTTATAATTCAAAAAATAAAATAAATTTTTTTATTCATTATAAGAATCAATTGAAAAAGTTCTACCATTCATAATTAACTTATTAGCTCAAATGTATTCCAATTGTGCTCACATCCAAATGAACTACATGCCAAGCTCAACACTTTAATTCCGATTTTCTGCAAATGTGGAGTGCGTGCACCATATGTGCTCCACCATTGAACTGTTAACTTATTAGCATTTTTTTAAAAAATAAAAAAAAATTTAAAATGATAAAAAAACTCAAATGCATTTTTGCTTACTTGGAGCTACTGTATTCCTTTGTCTAATTGCAGCTTGAACACCAAAAGAACCTTCGACTCTCTTGATAAGGATTTATATAAGACATTTGGATTCTCTTAGTAGTATTCTGATTACGTAAATAGACGTTAGATATTTTTTGCTTAAAAAAAGGTAAACTTTTACTTTTACTGTTTTATCTCTTTTAAAATCAAAGAGATTTAAAATTTTTACGGTTTTACCTCTGAAAATTACTGTTACTTAAACTTTTACCTCTCTTAAAAGTTAAAATAAAAGAGATTTCAGGAATAAAATAGTCCTTTTACAGTTTTACCCTCAACCTTTCTTCTTCCTTATCCTTTCGTCTTCCTTGATGTATTACGTTTTCTCATATTCCTGTGGCGGCGCTTTTCAGCCACAACTCAGTCGTGATAGCGACCGCTACTGGTGCTACCCTTAGTCTCACTGTCGCAATGCAGTCTGTGGCGGCCGGCCACCGCACCACTACTCCTAAAAAGCGCACAATAGCGTCGCTATTAATAAGTATGGTACATACATAACATACAAGGACATTGTCAACATCAACATTATCTTTCATGAATGTCATCATCTCATCTCAATGTCATGACCAATGTTAATATCATCTCCATCTCAATATCATAAACAACATCAACATCATTTCAATTCAATATCATCATCGTAAATATAAATATCATCTCATTTCAATATTATTAACATCACAAGCAATCACATTCCATATATATACATATAACACATGTCTAAGATTCACATTCCCCAAATCTTCAGACAACACAAATTTCATACATTCACAATCCATAATATCACGAGACTGATATTTTAGAAAAATTCTAAATTAAAAAGGAGGACTACAATATAGAAAATAAAACTCTTATGCCCATCTAAAAATTTAATAAATAATTAAATAGGAGAACATATTATAAAATTTTGGACACAGTCTCCCCTGTAATTAAATTTTTTCCAATCATTACAACAACATTATTCACAATTTTATCCATCAATAACAAATTCATCACATCCAATTAGTTTAAAACACAATTTTTCTTAAAAATCAGCACACAACATGGACATGCATACATCTCCATAATTGGGTTCCCTGACCCCCAACTATGTTATCAAAAGTTGTAACCAAACAATAAACTCCTCCCACCTATCTATATCCCTCTGATAGCTCCTTGTAATGTCATTTTGAGATCTCTCAAATTCACGTGCTAATCTACAAATCATTAAATTCCCATCTTTTAGTATGTTAAACTAGATTTCATAAGCTTTCTAACTAGGTATCATATGCATCAATTGGAGTTCTAAAACTCTAGTTGTAGTATTCTAAAACTCTAGTTGTCACTTGGATCCATTAGTCTCCTATCCTATCCTTCTTGTGATGTTTATCTGCTACTAAGGGTAATTTGTTATTCCAGGGGTATTTTTGTAATTTCTATGTCAAGTTTCTACAAAAATATCTAAGGGTATTATTGTAATTTTTAATTCAAGAGTATTTTTGTAATATTCACTTTAAGGGTAAAATGGAAATTCTCACATCAAGAGAAAGGGTAATATGGTCAATCTCCTTCAAACATTTTTGTAATTTCTCTTTTTATCTCTAAGTAACATTTTACACAAATAATTCAAACAAAGACCAAACAAACTTCACATAACCTAACATCTACACCAAGTAGTTGAAAAAGGATAATTCACACATTTCAACTAATCCAAATTAATAAAGTGATTAAATAATACAAGAAATACATCAAACCTATATTTTCAGTTATCGAAATTTCAGGACGTTACAATAATAGTATAATTCCCCATTGAATAGTAATGATAGCCCCTTGTGTTTAGTAGCAAATGCAGATTATGGTCTACTTAGATATACCTTCTTTTAGGCTTATAGTAATAGAGTTGCATGCTATAAAAAAACAGAGGTGATGTTTAAAGGTTTTCAATATACAGAGAATATGACAAAGCTATGAAAACATACAAGGAGGGGGTTGTTCACGTTTTTTGTCTGAGCATGGGAATGCATCTGATCTGTGTCCACTCCTTTTCATAGTTCAATAACAAACTTTGCCTTCTAGTTGTCCTAAATAAGTTTCTTCACCCTATACATGTATCTGCTAAAGAGTTTTCCCTTCAATGGAGATCACTTTCTAGACCACCTTTAAAGCCTCAAGAAGTAGTATGTATTCTGCATTGTAAGTTTGTATATGAGTTAATTCAGTTTTCCAAGTTTGCTTTATTGATTGTCTTGTGTATGATCAATGTCTTGATTTTGTTGATTTTGCAAGTTAGGGTGTTAGACTCCTTCAACTGTTTGAATGGTAAAACTTATTTATACCCTTTAAATATTTTCCTAGGTCTTGTATGATATTATTATACAAAACTCTTATGTCCCATTGTTGGATTAATTGATTTATGCACTGTTAATTTATAGTTGAGCTTGTGGATGATGCAATTTTTAAAATGATTTTTCTATCAATTATTACAACTTGTAATCCACTCTTACTGTTTGGTTTGAATTCTAAACCTTTTAGTGGTATATAAACTATGTTTATAATCACATAAAACCATGTGTTTTATATAAAAAATCATTCTTCAAATTTATCTTTCACCAAAGTAGTTAATTTATGTCCTCTGCATAAGATAATTTGTGAAGAAAAGGATATGAATGGATAGCAGTAGAGAGTATAGCTAGAATTTTATTTATTTATTATTATATAGCTTTTACCTACAATTGAAGACAATGTATAAGTTCTCAACTTCTACCTACGTTTGAAGGCTATAGATAAAAGTTAATGACTTTTACCTACACATATTGCAAATTATAGGAACCATATATAGTGATAGTCAAATGTAATTTTAGGAAGAAAAAAAATTGTAGGTAAAACCTATAGTGACATACAATTATCCATCATTATACTCCCCTTCAAAGTTATTGGGTAAAATGTCTTTAGGACAAAGTCTATAATACATTTATCTACACATTTTTAATTCTAGTGACCGTTTTTGTCTGTAGGCATATGCCATTTTTCATGTAGTGTCATTGAAAATGTAACATCAGTTATTTTTCTAATGTGTTTTAAAATAATTTAATAGAAAATTTAGTTTTATAAAAAATATAATAAATGAGCATTTGCTAATCTTTTGTGAGTCTTAGTTGAAAATTCTATTGAAATTGAAATTATCTCATGAACTCAGCGTGGAAGTACGATGTAAAAGTGAGAAAATAATCAGAAGTGTTGCAAATTTATTTATGGTTGGCCAATTCTAATCATAAGCAAATTTCTTTGTGCATTTTGTATTGTTGTTTAAGCAACTATTTATAAGACTTGTTATCCAATTCATTAAAAATATAAAAAATGGTTAATTTAATTTATAATAATAAATTTATCTAAATTTATATATTTCTTTAAAAATATCATTACCATTAATATTCTTTTCTTTTTTAAATATTTGTCAAAATAACATCTTTCCTATCTAATTAACGATATTTTAGTTTAAAAATAATTAATGTAAGCAACATTAACCCTTATAAAAAAACAAACATTATTTTTAATTTAAATATTATAAATAGAAACATAACTATTACATTATTACTAGGGTGAACATGCTTATAAAATTGAAAACGACTACTCTTAAATATTTTTTTGGACAAGACTCTTGTTCTTTTTTAAATAAATATTCCAACTAGTTGTTAGATGTTAAAATAAACCCATTCCAACCCGGCTTATTCAATAAATCAAATTATATAACAAATTCATAACTAATTCAATCCAAACTACTTTAAATCCATGTTAATGGATTGACTTTATATTCAAATTTAATTTTTTGGATTTTAAACCCAATCCAATGAATTGAATATGGATCGGATATTTATTTAGATTTTTAAATCCAAAACCCATGCTCACCATAACTCTTCAAATGATATAGCATTCCTTTGAAAAAAATCCTTGGTTGAGGTCGTCGTAAAAAATATATCTAATTAAGGTCAGCCAAAAATAATTATGTCCTAGTTGTGGTTGGCCAAAATGCTTGATCGAGGTCTACTCAAAATACCTTAATTAATGTTGACAAAAAATAACTCTAGTTGAAGTCGGCTGAATATAATCATAATCAAGGATGACCAAAAACTTATTATAAAACTAAATTTAAAACCAATTTTGAACTATAATATGGTCTAAAAAATCCAAACTATTTCGTCAAATTAAATGAATATAGATTTTAAATCCAATCCATTTAAATGAATTTGAATTAAATTTTCAAAAGTCCAATCCATGGGCACCCTACCAACCATTCTCACCCTTACCCCTAATAATTATATAAAAATTAAAGTGAGAAAAATCAAAGTTACTTGAAAATAAATCATCCCACATTTATTAAAAATAAAACCAAAATCCAAGGAACCGTCAGAACAGTTTCAAGAAAAACTAAGAAGAAATGCTTCCAATACCAAATGCATTAATGCAAAAGCTTATCACAACACGTATATGCATTTGGTCAACATTGTTTCTTAGCTTTGATTTGGACATGTATTATGTCATCAATTAGCATGGACATGTTCCAATAGGAAGATCCACCTTCTTCCATTGCTTTCTTTGCCATGCCCGCATACTTTCTAATTCTCTCTTTTCTTTTCTCTCTCTTCACTTCCACCCATCACCTTCTCTATAGCCTCTTTAACATTGTCCCTATTCACTAGAACACATTCACCATAGTTATCTTCCACGCTCACACCAATCTCAGCCACTTGCGCAACAAACTTCTCATCGCAAAATGGATGAGAAAATATAGGAAATGTCACTAGAGGCACACCGGCGCAGATGGCTTCTATTATGGAATTCCATCCACAATGTGTGAAGAATGCTCCTATTGCTCAATTTGACAAAATCAATTCTTGTGGATCTGAATCCCGAATCAAAATCCCTCTTTCTTTGACCCTTTCTTCAAATCTTTCATCTAGAACCCACTTTTCAATTTCATCTCTCCCATGTGTTCCTCTTAACACCCAAATGAATGATCTTTTTGCTGCTTCCAATCCTAAACCAATCTCTATTAATTGCTCAGGTGTTAAACGATTATTGCTACCAAAGGAAACATAAATACCGAGCTTTGAAGCCATAAATTGAGCCACTTCAAGTATTGGTTAGTCTCAATTTCACCAACATTTCTGACCAAGACATCCTTGTTTGACAGTGATACAGGGCCAACACACCATACCTTATGCCCTGTAAAGCTTTGATACTCTTTAACAATTCTGCTTCCAACTCTTCAAAATTATTGACCGCTATCCCATATGCCTCTGCTTTAAATACCCTTATTCTCTCACATATAACATTTAAGTTTCGGCTTGGGCCAAACTTGAATATGGTGGGCAACTGAGATTTCCTCATTTCAATTCTATGGGGTAATCCGGGGATAATAATTTGATCAGAATCAATCTCATGGACCTTATAAGCATGCAAGCTATAATTTCACAAGAGATTGAAACAATTTGTCCAATCAAATATTATTATTCTCGGGACTTTTAACTTGGTTGCGATATCAGCAACACAATGAATGCATTTGTCATATATAATGCAACATGGAAAGGGGTTTAACTTTTCAAGAAGCTCTTCTAGCCGCGGTTGCGCAACATGTTTAATGTTGTGAAAAAGTTCTCCCTCTAATCTATTGAAGGCAGTTCTATGCTTTCAAACCTCTCTGGTACTGCATCCTCTTCATTAGGAAAAAATGTAACTAGTTGAGTTTGGATTGGGGACTTAGATTGGATCTCTATCGATGATGCCTCTGAATTGGGTTTCGCCGTGGGGTGTGGTAACTATGGTCACTTTCACATTGCGATGTGCTATCAACTTGGCCATGTCTACCATTGGAGGAATGTGACTTGGCACCATCAAGGGGATGAACACAAAGTCAAGGCTACATCCTAGTGTTTTCTCCATTGGAAGTTCTTGTGTTGTGTCACATGAAGACTAAAATTTAAAGGGAAATAAGTTGAATTCTGTGAAACTTGTTAAAATTTGGATTTAAATGGAGGCTGCAAGACAAAATATTAAGGGGGTTGGATTAGGATTTTAACAAACTATTTTGGTATAAAAAAATCTTATGAATTTTAAAAGACTTTGTAAGAATATAATGATTCTTAAGATTTTTTTAAGAGATTTTTATGATTAAGATTTTGTAGTTTATATTTTAATGGATTTACAAAATATGAATTCATAAGAACATTGTGTATTGCTAATATCACAACAAAGTTCAAGGTCCCAAGAATAATATTTGAGGGGACTAGTTGCCTCAGGCTCTTGTCCAATCACAACTTGCATGCTTCTAAGGTCTATGACAATGTTTCTGATGATCAAGATCAATTTGTTGTGCCTGGATTGCCCCACAGAATTGAAATAAGGAAATCTCAGTTGCCTGTGATATTCAAGCATGGACCAAACCAAAAGCTGAATGCTTTACACGTGAGAGAACATGGGTATATGAAGCCTAATCTCATGGGGTAGTGGTGAATAGCTTTGAAGAATTGGAAGCAGAATATGTTAAAAGAGTATCAAAGGGTTAAAATGCTTAGGGTGTGGTGTATTGGCCTTGTATCACTGTCAAATAAGGATGACTTGAACAAAGCTAAGAGAGGTAGCAGAAGCACAAATACGGATAAATTGAAACCAACCAATATGTGAAGTGACTTGATTCATGGCCTCAAAGTTCAGTGGTTTATGTTTGTCTTGGTAGCCTTAATCGTGTAAGTAACACCTAAGCAATTGATAGAGATTGGTTTAGGATTGGAAGCAACAAAAGGACCATTTATTTGGGTGCTAAGAGGAGCATATAAAAAGAGATGAAATTAAAAGGTGCATGGTTGTTAGAAAAGAGATTTGAAGAGAGGGTCAAAGAGAGAGGGATTTTGGTTCGGGGTTGGTCACCACAAGTGTTGATATTGTCACATAGGGAGCGTTCTTCACACATTGTGGGTGGAATTCTACACTGGAAGCCATTTGCGCTGGTGTGCCTTTAGTGACATTTCCTATGTTTGCTGATCAGTTTTACAATGAGAAGTTTATTGTGCAAGTAGCTGAGATTGGTGAATGTGTTCAAGTGAATAGGGAAAATGTTAAGGAGGCTACAGAGAAGGTGATGGTGAAGAGAAAGAAAAAAGAGAAGAGAAAGAGCTAGAAAGTATACGTATGTGGCAAAGAAAGCAATAGAAGAAGGTGGATCCTTTTACCCAACATCTCCATGCTTATCGATGACATAATACATATCCAATTCAATTGTTAAATAAAAGCTAAGCCACAATGGGCACCAAATGCATAAGATGTAACAAGCTTTTGCTTTAAGACATTTGTTCTTCGAAGTATTGCTTCTTTGTTTTTCTGGAAATTGTTAGTTTAGTATAGGTCCTTGATTTTGGTTTTATTTGTAATAAATGTGTACTCCTTGTGTTTGAAGCTTAAAGCTTAAGTATAGAGTAGTTGCTTCCAAGAATAGTGTTGCTATGGAAATTTCCTTTCAATTTCGCGGCAACGTCAAGCCAAAATCCTACCTAATGTTTTGAATTTCATCATACTGCGCCTTTAGAATTCGAACAATGGTATAATGAC